>OY992878.1:30592048-30634548 GCA_963921405.1 Cepaea hortensis
TTAACACTCTTGACATCCTTAACAACAATATCGACATATGACAAACAATGACGTGGGTATTGTAATTTCTACCATATGTTTCAGGTTTTCAATTGAAGCCCCTGGTAACTTTAAAGTATAGGTCTATTTTCACTGAGCCCATTGGGCATATGGTGCTAGGCCTATATTTCTTGACACCATTCGGTGCTGGATGGCTGATGTGGTCAATATCACTCCGCCCACCTTTACTTTCTATGAGATTTCCTGGCACAATGTTAGATTGGGTCGCACTGGGACCAGGTCAGTTTAACAATCAGTGAGGAGGATTTACACCCATGACCAACTGTCCTGCCTGTGCGAGCGTCTAGCTACTGCACAATAGTGGCTCCCTTTCTTCATATTATATCTACTACTAATTGCCTCGTAGCAATATCTCGCTATCATCATGCAAAGAGTTAGGAAGAAAATACAACCCGAAATATTGGAAGAGCGATGTGAGTTCGTAGAAGGTAAGTTAGTTAGTTGCATATCATTTACAGGTAGTAGCATTCAGCTCCAGCATTTTTTGGTTGTTTGTGATTCTTGGGAAAGTTTACCTTCAGTAGTTTGCCATTGCTTTCTGAACGACCGGCACTCAGTTGAGTTTGGAATACGGTGTGTGGGATTACGAATTGCATTTGAGAACCGGCGTAGAAGGTAAAGGTACATAAATTAATTTTATTAAGTAATATCAGTAATAATATTACTGACTCTCAGCCATAAGCAGATAGAAAGGATGGAAAGGATACAGAATGAAGCTATGCGCATTATTCTTGGATGTACAAGAGATACAGCATGCAGGGCGATGCGCTACCTTCTTGGTTTTCCAACCATTGAAGAGAGAATACAAGGTTGCAGGGCACGCGCCTACCTCAGAATTAACGCAAACACACAACATCCACTGCATAGTGAAATTAGGAAGGTGAAGGGCAGCAGGTTAAAAAGAGGACGGTCGTGGATGGGTCAAGCCGAAGACATTCTTCAACAGGTGTGTTCACTTGAGGACTTAGAACCTGGCGAGGAGTGGGTGCGAGTGCCATCAGACTTCTGCACATCCTTTTCAGTTTGCAACCAACTAGATAGAAAATGCAGACAAGAAAATCCGGCTGCTGTTGAGGCTGAAGTACAAGCGTTGATTTTCGAGAATTCGCTAGACGGTGACGCGGTCATCTACACAGATGGGTCGGTCGTCCGACATGTGAGAAGCTTATGGGCCTTTACAGCTCGGGCCAGAGGGAGAATTGTGAAGGAGGACTCTGGTGCTTTCACTGAAACCACAAGTAGCCTGACCATGGAAGTCATGGCAGTAAGTAAAGCAATAACATGGCTCGAGACACAGACATTCACTAGGGCTTGTTTCCTTAGCGACTCAATGAACATGATCAAGAGGATAGAGGAGGGGTCGATCCGAAGAGAATGGTTGCTGCCTCTGGAGCGGTCTGACTGGCAAAGATTAGTTTCATCTTCGTGCCAGGGCATGCGGGAGTACAATTAAATGAGCGGGCTGACAAGCTCGCAGGTGAGGCTACTGTGGAGGGCGGAAGCGCCATGGACCAGGCCGACATTCTGAATGCTCTACGAGAAGTAAGACTTTTGCGAGAACCAAGTGATGACTGTGAATCTACAACAATGGCCAGACTGCGAGAGCAGCAAATTAAAAGAGGGGTGGCCAAACAAGAACACTACGCAGGAAGCCAAAGAAGATTTATAAACCAACACAGAACTGGCGTCGTTAGCCGCTACACGTTGCGGGATTTGCTGAGGAGGGGATCCGAGCACTTATGGACTGAATGGTTCGATGTGCAATGAGGATGATCTGTCGACTAACTAACTAACATAAATTAATTTACAAACATAATATAATACATACAACATAATAGTAATATATTAATAAAAAATATAATTGAGTGCTCTATGGAAGTAAACTAGGACCTACATCTTTGTTTCATTGGCTACCCAACGGCTTCCGATAGAGTAAGAGATATCAACATGTTGAAGATGCTTACATATCTCCAACTTGACGGGAAAGGTCTGAATGTCGGAAACAACAAGCTGCCATAAAGATTGATAATGAAGTAGGTCAATATCAGCCTAGTAAGAGAGGTGTGCGAAAGAGATGTGTAATGACTCCAGGTCTTTATTTTCCCTAAACATGTAAATATTTAAAGAAATTTAGAAGATATGAGAGGAAGGAGTCACCATTGGGAGATGTAAAATCAGCAACATTAGATATGCGGATGATACATTATTGATTGCAGACAATGAGCAGGATCTGCATATTGTAGTAGAAGCGGTTGCAGAAGCAGTGAACAACTAGGGTTAGAATTAAACTGTAAGAAGACACAGCTTATGGTCGTCTTATTTTTTTAGCACATCCTTTACAGGACATCGCTGTCAACACCAGCATTTTACTGCTATTGTTGATTTCTTGGCAAGATTACGCTCAGTAGTTTCCCACTACTTTCTGAGCGGCCGGCTCACTTATCACGTAAGTCACCAACGCGGCGAGAACCGCTACCAATTTCCGCGCGTTGTGAGACCCTACGTAAATAAACGGAATTACGAAGAAAGTCGTTTAAAACCTCGGCCAGGGAGACCGGCATGGTCGTCTATAGAAGAGAGAAATACAACAATATAACATATACAGGTAAATGGGAATATTATTAAACAAGTGAATTGGTCCAGCTATCTTGGAACTGTAATAACATCTTATGGGAGGTGCCTTGAACAGATAAGATCAAGAATCGCCGTGGCAAATGTAGCCTTTTGCAAAATGAAAAACACAGTGACCAATTAAAAGAGTGTCAATTGCAACGAGAAAACGAGTATTCAAGTGCTTCCTAGAACTTGACAATGAGCAGACAAGCTGAAAAACATCTAATGGCTGTGGAAATGTGGTTTCTGAGAAAAACGCAAATAATATCATGGGCAGACATAAAAACCAATGAGCAAGTTCTACAAGAAACTAATGATAGCCGTAAACTGATTAGAGAAGTTAGGCATAGACAGTCAACATGTTTGGTCACGTTATGAGAAGAAATAACTTGCAAAACGTCGTGATTACTGGCAATATCGAGAGGAAAAGAACAAGGATAAGGCAGAGAAGTAAATATATGGATGGCTTTGCAAAGTGGCAGGGTCCAGACAAGAAAAGTGAGCTGATCCATGACTGGTGATCGTGAGAGATGGTGAAACAAAGACTGCCCACTCTTATTGGCATGGCACATGATGATGAGTATCTTGCTATGGCTCTGTGATGTTATAAACACACAACAAGGTGGCATAGTCATCTACACTGATGGGTCAGTGGTGAGAAACAGACGGATTCTTGTTGGTTTCATTGCGATGACTAATGGAGGATTCTTAAAAATAGGAGAGTCTGGTATAGGAGGCTACGACCTCCAGCATGAGAATGGAGGTGGAAGCAGTGACAGAGGAGACCACTGCAACACACGTTGTATTCATCACAGACTCAAGGAGTATGCTTAGTAAGGTGGAAAAAGGAATGTTTCGTGTGGAATGGATCACCTCGTTTCAGAGGTCACAGATTGTGAGAATTATATGGATGTTTTGTCATGGCCAAGCGGGAGTGCGGAGAAATGAACAGGCTGATATGCTGACAGAGAATGCACCTCTTAGTGGTAGATTACTTATGGGCAAGGGGGAGGAGGTCGTGCGTCTGTGGGACCAGGTGGAGAAGGTGGGGAAACAGATTGAGAACCCATATGTGGAAAGGATGAGATTGTGGGGGATTGGCAGGGGTTCTGGTAGAATCTCAAAATCGAGAGGGAAGACAAGGAGAACTTTCAATCAGATAGCGGTAGGAACGATTAGTAATGGGACTCTTCACTTGCTGTTGAATGAGGGACGGAGCGCGTATAGGAATGTATGAGTGCAGTGATGTCAGTTCTTAGCTCAACTCATCTCAACGGCCATACTTTCCCTCAATGTGACATTTTGTAGGGATGGAGCAAGAAGGAAGAGGCGGCCAGACTTTCTCTCAATGTGACATGTTGTAGGTACGGAACAAGAAGGAAGAGGCGGCCATACTTTCCCTCAATGTGACATTTCGTAGGCATGAAGCAAGAAGGAAGAGGCAGCCATACTTCCCCTCAATGTGACATGTTGTAGGTACGGAACAAGAAGGAAGAGGCGGCCATACTTTCCCTCAATGTGACATTTTGTAGGTACGGAACAAGAAGGAAGAGGCGGCCAGACTTTCTCTCAATGTGACATGTTGTAGGTACGGAACAAGAAGGAAGAGGCGGCCAGACTTTCTCTCAATGTGACATGTAGGTACGGAACAAGAAGGAAGAGGCGGCCAGACTTTCTCTCAATGTGACATTTTGTAAGAATGGAGCAAGAAGGAAGAGGCGGCCAGACTTTCTCTCAATGTGACATGTTGTAGGTACGGAACAAGAAGGAAGAGGCGGCCAGACTTTCTCTCAATGTGACATTTTGTAAGAATGGAGCAAGAAGGAAGAGGCGGCCAGACTTTCTCTCAATGTGACATGTTGTAGGTACGGAACAAGAAGGAAGAGGCGGCCAGACTTTCTCTCAATGTGACATTGTGTAGGCATAGAGCTACCAGACTTTTCCTCAATGTGACAAGCGACGAGCCAAAGGTCGAACTCGTGTCCGACCGTGCTCATGTCATTAGCAGCGCAGTTCTCTGTCAACTTAGCTAGTAAACCCGTCTTTCTTTATTATGGCTATACACAAATATCCATAGCCAGACTGCCCTTGAGGCTCAGTATGTGAAATATCTTCACAAGTGTTGATCACTCACACAGTACAAGAGCAAGGAATGGATATTAGAAGACACGCTAGACAACATAAAATGTGACATTTATGGGCACAGATTGGAAACTGTCACCTACAAATGACGAGGGCGCCGAGCTGAAGGGGGACATTTACGTCAACGCCCGGGTACATGAGATGTTAATAATAGCCATACATATCATCAATCCGAAACTATCATCATTATCTTCATGTGTCCTGCCGACTGGCGTAGACATTTCTGTCTCTACATAGACAGAGGTCCTTGGTATTCTGAATGAACTCCGAGGATATTTCTCCATGCCGCCGTCTCAGTCCATAACCTTTCTCGGTCTGCTTCTTCCCCTTTTACCACTGATGTTTTCAGTCGTCACTATGTTTTCTGGTACTAATATTTTCCTTACGTGACCATAGAATGATGTTTATATCTTTCTTTGGGTTGTATATAATATTAGAACTTCCGGTAAGATGGCGAAGATGTAAGGTGTTTTGATCAGAGGACTTTCTTTTTTTGTGTTTTTCTGGGGAGGATATGCTATTATTTCGTATTCGTTTTTGGAAGTTGTTCACAAGAAATCACGGAAGGCAGGTGGTGGATCAAATGTTGAAGGCAGCCGATAGATAGTTGTTGGTTATGATCTCAAGTTTCGCTACGGTAGGCAGAAGATCTCTTTAACGGGACAATGGCCACGGTCAGCGGCCAGTATGATCACTGCCAGGAAGGAAAGCAACGACAAACTACCTACTTTAAAGTTTCCTAGTCTTTCATTCGTCGAATTATAGATCATCACAAGTAAAGGACAGGGATACTGAAATTAGCAACATTATACTTTAATTATCCTTTTCCAAGGACTCGTTGTTAGTTACTATGGAAGCTCAAGGTGTTCACACCATTCGTCTCACGACCTATATATATGTTACTTCTAGCCTCGTTCTAGTTTATTAATGAATGTTCTATGATTCACTGCCACACAGAAATAGGTTCTATATACCATTCCAGTCCTACATTTACGAAATATGGACATAGTGTGTACCCAATTGTTTGTATATCAAAATGCACATCATACATGTGTAGTAAACACGAAGCGCTAAAACAAACATTTTAGTGCTCAAGACGTATTCAACCAAGACAGGATTCAGATAAGTAATCTATGTATTTTCATGTAGAGTTCCTCGATAAGTTTTGTGTCTGTTTGTGTCGTTTTGTTCTGTGCTGACGAAGGCTTTGGCCTCAACGTCCGTTTTGTTTCTTGTAATCGTGTTCTAGTAAAGTTCATAATCTACTTATCGTTTTTTTTTTTTTTTTGGTGATTCATTCAATGCCTAAAACAAACAACAGACACATACGACATTTTAAAGGCGAGACTTGAATGATGAGTTGATTCCGTAGTGTATACATAACACACAGCAATCGCTAATGTAATCTTGAGACCGTGGAAAGAACACAGCGAATACAGTCTTGGGTAATCATGGCCACTCATAGAAGACAGAGAACGATTAGAATTAAGAAGACACACCAGACAACAAACCAAATGAAATTTAAGTTTACACTATAATTTAAAACCTGTCACAGTCAGATAACCTCAAGACTTCACTAAAAGAAATACTGTACTTCAAAGGACGGCCAATTAGATACTCCAACAGTGATGTCGTCATCAGCTTGTTTCATCGTTTATCTAAAATAAGAACTATTGAATACGGACATATACTATGCCGAGCCTTTTATATCCAACTAGTGGCTTGGGTGAGTCGCAGTAGTGTAGTGGCCTGCCGTTTCCTGTCGGCCCCGTGGTTGATGGTTTCAAATCCTCATCGGGTCGGATTTTTAAATATGACACGGTCTTCTAGGTCGACCCCGCTTGATATGTGTTCCATGAAATATTCTAGAAGGTGAAGGCAGCCGGTGGTATACAGACCACATCAGCCACGGAGTGTCGATTGACCTATTAAAAATATGACTCTACACCATATGCATAATACGCCGTAAGGAGTGTAAAATGTCCTTGGCCTTTACTTAAAGGTTTCATGTAATTATATTAACCAAGACAGGTTAAATAAGAAACATACACAGACAATGGAACTTAATGCTGGGTCTATTCTATCACGAACATTAAATGCAGAGAATCGATCGGCTGGTTGGCTCAGTTATGTTTTGGCAATGCGAAGCAACATCCATTTAGTGTTCGTATAATCATTAATAGTTAATGACTGTCTGTATCCTTAGTGTTTAGGTTATGTTTGTGATTCTGGCAATTATTACCTCGAAGACTGTCTGATTGTCTGTCTCCGTTCTAATGATCACTTACTCCCTACTGTACTCCAGTGACAGCTTCTATACACATTCCAAGCTGATATCATGCACTCTAAGCTGTATCTATAGTCTCTAACATGTTCACGTCTAATTGTGTTCGCACTTTAGACGTCCTCTATTTATACATTAGTTCTTACATTTCCCTTTTTGCACACTCTAGATTGTATACTCTACACCACTGTAGGTGCTCATGATGTGAGGCAGGCATGATACAGTCAAATAGCATTAGTTTTCCGAAACTCGGACTTGGAATCGAACAGAACGCAAGCCCAGATTAAAACTCCAGTGATGCCTCAGTCTCCATTAATATAAGGCGGTTGCTTGTTGCATCGTGTCGTGAAATACTGAGAGTTAATGATTCCCAGATAGACGACTGTATACACCGACTAACCAGGTAGAAGAAGGGTTAACCAACGAAGCAGTAATGGTAACGGACAACGGGTTGACCAGGCGCATGTGTTTATAGGTCAAGACACAGAAGAGGCCGGCTAACGGCGCAGGTAAACTGTCGAGTGGAAAAATTGGTTTGCGACAAAAGCAGAGAGTATTATTGGATAGCATATTGCAGTCTGAACGTATGAATAACGGAAAAGTCAGATCTGTAATTTTCCACTAACTGGGATAATGAAGTCTGGATGTGAGGTGTCCAGCAATGTCAAGGACTATGCGGCAAAGATGACCTATAAAAGAGTGGCTACGTCTTTGTGTCGAGAGAGTGTGTTTCTTAGGTTTCGGGAGAGAAGGATTATGTAAAGGGTTGTGCTGCGTTCGGATGAACGTTTGTGTATCTATTGTGCATTAGTACTCCCAATTCAGACTAGGATGTTTATAAGGTATTAATATATTAGAGTATAGTTTAGCATAGGAATATAGATGTGCGTGAAGTGCATTTAACATTGCTTTCTATTAGTAGGAATAATATAGACGTTAGGTGAATCTTCTATCCTATGTCAGAGTGGGTTTTTTCGGAAGCCTTTTCATTTCGGCTGGAGGAAAAGACACTCACATAGGAGAGAAGAGGAAGCAGACACAGATCTCATTATTAAATGTATATCACACAGGTTTGCACACCAGTTGGGACTTATCAACTAAGATATAACACAGATGGCTGTGGTCAAGATCACCCAGTGTTGATAAAGCACAAGAAAGCACTTTAAAGTAATAAAGCACGACACTTGTGCATAAGAAAGGAAAGAACAGCATGTTCATAGGAAGAAGCAAGGAGGACAGAGAATGGAAAATAGAGATCATTTAAACTAATAGAAAAACTCAAATGACTCAGTATCGAAGAGTTGCAAGGTGCATACAAAGTGACTATACCCATTAAGAACTATCCAGTGTAGAACTTGTACAGGTCAAAAATAGAATACCAGAAACTCGATGTGTTTTCCAGGATGGAATTAAGAACGCTATAAGATAAGAAAGACCATTCCGTTTAAGCTGACAGCATATGGTGATCGGGTTAAATACATTCATACAGTGGTGAACATTTTTTCATTACAAAAAACGGATATATCTACAGACTCAAGCAGACGGAGCTGTCAGGGTGAGATCATTCCGTTGTATCTATGTAATGTCCTGTACTCTAGCTGAGAGAAGAGACGAGAGAAACCACGGAGACTATCTATCAACATCTTATCTGGCATCCACACTAGAAGAACATACCAACTACATAGACAATATCCATACATACACCAGACATAGTTTTTATTAATAAATCTTTTATCTTATCGTTGAAAGGAACTGTTGTCGGAGTATGTGTTGAGGGAATAATAGAGAGAGAGAAAGAAAGAGATATATGGAATGGAAGACAGAAGAGAGGAGTGTAGACCAAAGTCAGTCAATAATCCCAACAGATACTAAGTTTAAAGATGTGCTTGTTGATTCCAATCTCCTCTCGGGAATAACGGGACATAATTGGTGGAGCGAGCGGGGTAGGAAAAATACCCATATGACCTGGGCATAACAGGGCATATGCATAGAGGGGTACTTGCATATTGGCACGGACATAGCGGAGTACCTACATGTTGGGACATACTGATTGGAATAAAAGAAAAAGAAGTATATATTGATGACTTTTAATGGAAGGACGTCCATTGGATGTATGGTGCCATTACATTTATGGTAGAAACATTTCATTAATGCTGGTGACTTTACAGTGAGAAAGTTCCAGACAGAGTGAATGTGGATAGGTGGTAAGACAAATTACATACTTATTCACACGGTCACACGTCTACATAAGTCTTTATCCTATATCTCCTCTTGTGGATGAGAGAGTGGTTGTGATGTACTGTGTGGTGTTGTAGATTTATAATATTAGATAGACATAGATTAATGATATAGGGTCTAACTGGAATATAATTGTATAGTGAGTACTTCTGTACTGCCTTGAGGTGTCTTTACTCAACGTGCTGACTTACCTGCTTTAACTATGGCCACTCCCAAACTAACTACCGCCGAACTGAGGGCAAACGGAGAGGAAATTGGGTTGGCTGGTTCAGACTTAACTGATTACATACAGGAAAGAGAGCGAGAGATTCGTCAAGCGGAACGAGAAGATCGAAAGACAGAGTTGGAAGTGAGAAGAATAGAGGTGGAGACCAAGCGACTGGAAATGGAACAAGAGGCCAAGAAAATGGACCAGGAGACCAAGCGACTGGAAATGGAACAAGAGGCCAAGAAAATGGACCAGGAGACCAAGAAACTGGAAATGGAACAGACTGCCAGGAGACAAGAAATGGAACATGAATACCGCTTGAAAGAGTTAGAACTCAAGACACAAACTAAGGGTGAAGTAGATGCAGCAGAAGGAAGTTCATCTTCACCTGGGGCAACCCACATGAGTGGACAGGGTTACCATGCCATGAAGTTTCCCTTGGCGGTCTTTGATGAAAGTAAAGAGAAGATATACCAGTTTTTGGATCGGTTCGAGGCTATGGCAGTCGCTATGGGACTGGATAGAACCAGATGGGCTCTTAAATTATCCCAGTCTTTACGTGGTTCGGGGTACGAGGTCTACACACGCCTACCACCAGGACAGGAAAATCAGTATGAGGAATTGAAAGCCGCTTTGATGAAACATTATGAAGTCACAGCACAAACGTATAGGAAGAAGTTTAGATCGTCTAGACGAGAGCCGGGAGAACTATTCGCCGCCTACAGTCTAAGGCTGAAATCCTATCTCCAGAAATGGATGGACTTGGCAGAATTCAAGAGGGATTATGAGAGTCTCGAAGAGATGATGGTGGTCGACCAGATGCGAAAGCAAATGTCGAAACCTCTCAGAACCTTCTTGGGAGAACAAGGGGCGGAACGGATTGAGGCTGTGAATAAGCTGGCGGAAAGATTCGTAGAGGTACATGGGGAGGCGACGGAACTAAGTACACAAACAAAAGGTCAGGAAAAACAAGACCGAAAGAAATCGACGAATGGAAAAGAAACTAAAGTGGAACCTTATAAAAAGACGTCAACGGAGAGTTCCGAGAAGGTGAAGGAAGGAACCAAGAACACCTGGAATTCTCACGCAAAACGACCGTGGTCGGAGAAGTGGTGATCGGTTTGCAAGGCGGCTTCTCACAACACAAAAGACTGCAGATCGAAACCGAAAAACCCTTACTTCGCGGCATGCCAAGTGAATCATAAGAAGGTGATCACAGACAAGGCTGAGGTCGGCGAAGGAGAAAGGAACAAAAAGGACACACGGAAACCTAGGAAGGGAACATGGTGCACACACTGCAGGTCGAAAGCCCATACGACTGCAGAATGCCGAGGCAAGGCAAATGACGGTCCCGTCGAAACACGCCTCGATGAACCCATCGAAGAATCCCAGGGAAAAGTCGAGGAGGGGGAAGACATTCCGGACCAAGGAAGACCCTCGATAGTGGAATTGATTGAGGTGAATGGACAACCAGTCCAATGTTTATACGATACTGGACTGGATGGGGAAGCGGTGATTTCGGCGGATCTAGTATCCCCCGAACAACTCACAGGGGAGACCATGGAGATACAGCCTGCGACTAAGAGTGCTGTGGCCATGAAGTTACCCATTGCTCAAGTGGAGATTCGGTCAAGATACGTCACCGGCACAATCAAGGCCGCTGTATTGACTGATCCCATATTTCCAGTCATCCTCGGTTGCCGGTATGTCTTTCTGGGAATGCCAAAGGAACCAATTCACATGGGAGCTATGCAGACACGCTCTCAGAAGGAAACGGATCAGGCAGAGGCAAGGATTTCAAACCCAATGCCAGGGGAGTTACGAACTGCCCAGAGTGAGGATGATACTTTACGTCCTTGCTATAAGAAGTTGCAGAAGAGTGCTGTTCCACCCAAACGCGGACAGTACTACATGAAGAATCGGCTACTCTACCGGAGAGCCGGAAGGGGAGACAACTTACACGGTCAATTGGTAGTCCCGAAGGCCTACCGTTCCCAAATTCTTCAGATGGGGCATACCATTTCGTTAAGTGGACACATGGGTATCGCCGCTACCATGCAGCGGATTTCCTGTCATTATTATTGGCCAGGATTGACGGGAGATGTGAGTCGGTATGTAAAGTCCTGCCCAGAGTGCCAGTGGGTGGCACCGAAACACTGGACAGCGCCGGTGGTGTTAGGTGAAATGCCCGTTATGAACTCTCCTTTCGAGAGGGTAGCTATCGACATCGTGGGTCCTCTTCCTAGGACCAAGAAGAGGAACATGTATATCCTCACCATGGTGGATTGCTGTTCAATGTGGAGTGAAGCCATACCATTGTCAACCATTGACTCGAAAAGAGTGGCTGATGCATTGATGGAGGCTTTTACCAGATTAGGCTTCCCTAATCAGATTCTGACGGATAATGGGTCACAGTTTTGTGGGAAACTCATGGAGGAGGTATTTGGGGTGTTCCACTCCAACCATATACATACCAGTCCTTACCACCCACAAGCTAATGGACATGTAGAGCGTTTCAACGGCACGTTGATGACAATGCTCAGGAAATTGGCCCAGGAAAAACCTGATAGGTGGGATGAATACATCCCGGCAGCCCTTTTTGCGTATAGGGAAGTGCCACATGGCTCCACAGGAGTACCGCCAGCAACTCTGCTGTTTGGTCGACCCATCAAGGGACCATTGGAAGCTTTATTGAGGAGTTGGACGGAGGAAGAAACTTCAGAAGAGTTGATTTCCTCGTACAAATACGTGGAGGAACTGAAGGAAAAACTTCACACGGGCTGGGCTCTGGCCACTCGAAACTTGAGAAAGGCCAGAAAAAGACACGCGATGTACTATAACCGTAAGTCTAGAGACAGAGCTCTTGAGGTAGGAGACAAAGTCTTGTTGCTACTCCCAACGGGAAACAACAAACTGGAGATAGGCTGGCAATGACCATTTCCCGTGGAAAGGATGGTATCCAGAACCAACTATCAAATACGGATCCGGGGAAAGTCGAAGATTTTTCATATTAATCTCTTGAGAAAATATGAAGAAAGAACCCGGGAAGGAGCAGCCCATCTCATGGCAATGGCGGTAGCAGTGGAGACTGAAACCGGACCAGATGAGGGGAGGGAGTATCCTCTAATAAACCAGGAAACTTATCGGGAAGTACAGGTGAACCCGGATCTGACTCTCCAAGAGAGGGAAAGGATTGGCCAGGTTCTAAAATCCCATAAGCAGATCCTGACGGATAAACCAGGACGGACGGAGCTGGTTGAGTTCGAGATGACCTTAACTACGCAGGATCCGGTTCGCCAAAAAATCTACCCAGTGCCCTTTGCTAAAGAGAAGGCTTTGGAGGAGGAGATACAGAAACTGTTGGAGGATGAGGTGATTGCACCATCCACATCCCCATATAATGCTGGAGTGGTGTTGTTACGAAAACCGAGTGGAGAACACCGGTTGTGTATTGACTATAGACTTTTGAATAGTCATACCCAGTTCCAAGTGGAACCGTTGCCTAATCCAACCCAGTTGTTCGCCAGGCTCCATAAGGCCAAGTACTTCTCTAAAGTAGATCTGAGTAGGGGTTATTATCAGATCCCAGTCAAACCAGAAGTTCGACATCTGCTGGCTTTCAGTACACCTACTGGACACTATGAGTTCAATGTCATGCCTTTTGGACTCAGTAATGCGCCTAGTGTGTTTACTCGCATGATGAGAGCGTTGTTGGATCCTCTACGTGACCCGGCCATTATCTCATTCATGGACGATATACTGATTGCCAGTGACAGATTGGATGACCATTTGGGATCCTTGGAGAGAGTTTTCGATAGGCTCAGGGAAGCCGGGCTTACGGCGCGACCAACCAAGTGCATGATTGGTTACCAAACTCTGGAATTTCTAGGTCATACCATCACTCCCGGGAAAATTGTCCCGGAGGCGAAGAACCTGGAAAAAGTCAGACGAGCTCCAAGGCCTAAAACCAAGAAAGATATAAGATCCTTCCTATCATTGTGTGGATTTTATCAAAAGTTCATTCCTCATTTTACCGAACTGGGAAATCCATTAACAGAGACCTTAAAAAAGGGACTTCCAGATACAGTTATATGGACGCCAGAATGTGAGGAGGCCTACAGTCAATTAAAGGAGGCGTTGGTGAACAAGCCAGTTCTACAACTCCCAGACCTCACAACACCATTTGTGCTAAGAACAGATGCAAGTGGGATCGGCATTGGAGCAGCCTTATTACAAGAAGGAATAGACGATGCTTCAGTTTTGAAACCTGTAGCTTATGCCAGTAAGAAACTCCTACCGGCAGAGAAAAATATTCAACTGTTGAAAGAGAGTGCTTGTCACTTGTATGGGCTGTACAAAAATTTCAACCATACTTGTATGGAGTACAGTTTACGGTCCAGTCAGATCATCAACCCTTGATGTTCCTAGCTACATCACAGAAACTCAATGCCAGGTTGATGAGATGGTCATTGTTGCTGCAACCATACCACTTCACAGTGGAATACATCCCTGGAAAGGAGAATGTAGGAGCAGATTTCTTATCCAGACATCCAGCTCCGGAGGAAGAAGACTAGGGTTGTGGATCATGGGAATCAAACCTACAGTGAGAAAGATTCGACGCGGTCTAATCTCTTAAGAGGGGGCCTATGTCGTGAAATACTGAGAGTTAATGATTCCCAGATAGACGACTGTATACACCGACTAACCAGGTAGAAGAAGGGTTAACCAACGAAGCAGTAATGGTAACGGACAACGGGTTGACCAGGCGCATGTGTTTATAGGTCAAGACACAGAAGGGGCCGGCTAACGGCGCAGGTAAACTGTCGAGTGGAAAAATTGGTTTGCGACAAAAGCAGAGAGTATTATTGGATAGCATATTGCAGTCTGAACGTATGAATAACGGAAAAGTCAGATCTGTAATTTTCCACTAACTGGGATAATGAAGTCTGGATGTGAGGTGTCCAGCAATGTCAAGGACTATGCGGCAAAGATGACCTATAAAAGAGTGGCTACGTCTTTGTGTCGAGAGAGTGTGTTTCTTAGGTTTCGGGAGAGAAGGATTATGTAAAGGGTTGTGCTGCGTTCGGATGAACGTTTGTGTATCTATTGTGCATTAGTACTCCCAATTCAGACTAGGATGTTTATAAGGTATTAATATATTAGAGTATAGTTTAGCATAGGAATATAGATGTGCGTGAAGTGCATTTAACATTGCTTTCTATTAGTAGGAATAGTATAGACGTTAGGTGAATCTTCTATCCTATGTCAGAGTGGGTTTTTTCGGAAGCCTTTTCATTTCGGCTGGAGGAAAAGACACTCACATAGGAGAGAAGAGGAAGCAGACACAGATCTCATTATTAAATGTATATCACACAGGTTTGCACACCAGTTGGGACTTATCAACTAAGATATAACACAGATGGCTGTGGTCAAGATCACCCAGTGTTGATAAAGCACAAGAAAGCACTTTAAAGTAATAAAGCACGACACTTGTGCATAAGAAAGGAAAGAACAGCATGTTCATAGGAAGAAGCAAGGAGGACAGAGAATGGAAAATAGAGATCATTTAAACTAATAGAAAAACTCAAATGACTCAGTATCGAAGAGTTGCAAGGTGCATACAAAGTGACTATACCCATTAAGAACTATCCAGTGTAGAACTTGTACAGGTCAAAAATAGAATACCAGAAACTCGATGTGTTTTCCAGGATGGAATTAAGAACGCTATAAGATAAGAAAGACCATTCCGTTTAAGCTGACAGCATATGGTGATCGGGTTAAATACATTCATACAGTGGTGAACATTTTTTCATTACAAAAAACGGATATATCTACAGACTCAAGCAGACGGAGCTGTCAGGGTGAGATCATTCCGTTGTATCTATGTAATGTCCTGTACTCTAGCTGAGAGAAGAGACGAGAGAAACCACGGAGACTATCTATCAACATCTTATCTGGCATCCACACTAGAAGAACATACCAACTACATAGACAATATCCATACATACACCAGACATAGTTTTTATTAATAAATCTTTTATCTTATCGTTGAAAGGAACTGTTGTCGGAGTATGTGTTGAGGGAATAATAGAGAGAGAGAAAGAAAGAGATATATGGAATGAAAGACAGAAGAGAGGAGTGTAGACCAAAGTCAGTCAATAATCCCAACAGATACTAAGTTTAAAGATGTGCTTGTTGATTCCAATCTCCTCTCGGGAATAACGGGACACATCGTACGCTGCCAAAATGAACTCATGCCTCTCACACACTATATTATAGAACCCCTATTTTTATAAGAGCACCTCTAATCTTTCCTTATAAACACAGTACATATCAATCTGAGCATACAAAAACATCATTAGCCTTATAATTATTATATACAGTATACAAAAGCAAAGACGCATACACGTGTTGTTAGACACATGCGCATTTTGAAACCCAATGAGTGGAAATTACTTCTGAAATTTGAGGTAACATTATAACCACTACATTATTTCTATTGATTTGTTATTTCGTAACTCTAAGTACAATTATTCATTAATTCATTCATTCATTAGCATGTCCTTTGCAGAACCCAGGTCCCATAACAAACTTCCGGAAAACTTCTCGATCACAAGCAAGATGTCCCGCATCCGATACACCCATCTGGAGATAAACCACTACATTCTGCACCCATCTTCTTTTTGGCCTTCCTCTTACTCTCTTCCCATGCATATTCATTCATTCATTCATTCATTCGTTCAGTAGCATGTCCTTTGCAGAACCTCGCTCCCATAACAACCTTCCGGAAAACCTTTCTATCATAAACAAGATGCCCTGCGTCGGATACACCCATCTGGAGATCATCCGCTACATCCTGCACCCATCTTATCTTTGGCCTTTCTCTTCCTCTCTTCCCAGCCATATACCCCTCCATTATTTTTCTCTCCAAACTTTCATGACGTTTCACGCGACCAAAGTATATCAATTTTTCTTTGTTTTATCGTCCTTAATAGCACCCCTCTTCAATTTTCAGCTCTTGAAGTATGGATGCATTTGTTCTTTTCTTTCCCAAGAAATTCTTAGAATCCGTCTATAAGATTTATATTGAAAGGCATATTGAGCTCTTCAGCTTGTTTAGTAAGTGTCCAGGTCTCACAGTCGTATGTTGCAATGGGAAAGATGCATGCTCTTAAAAATCTAATTTTTGTAGTTCTATCTGTCCGACTCCATAATTTATTCAGCTGTTTTAGTTTTTGAAGAGCAATTGATAGTCGTCATTTAATTTCTTTCATTGTGTCACCATTGTTGTTAATCAATGACCCAAGATATTCGAAATTTTCCACCACCTCCAATCTCTTCTGATTAACATATATTTCTTTCTCCATTTTAGTTTTATCTGTATGCATTATCTTTGATTTTTCTATGTTAAGATATAAGTTGTGATTTTCACTATTTCTTTGGGTTGAGGTTATTTGAATTTCTATACCATTCTGTGATGTTTATAGTAATACTGTATCATCAGCATATCGAATCTCTGGTATTTCATGACCTCCTATATTTAGGACAACATATTGTTCCCTGGTTTTATCATCTCTGACATTTCTCATTACATTTTCGGCGTACGGTTTAAACAACTATTACTGAAGACCTATATTACTCAGGTTACACGCTAAAAACCCAAATTAGGGTGTTGACAACCAGGTAAGGTTTTGTATTACTTTTAGTATCGCTTGCAGTTCTAGCTCGTGGATAACTGTTGTTTTCATTATCCCCCACATACTCTTTAAGTAAATGTACTAACATGATGTGATTCTTCTATGATGTGTGTCAATCTTTCTAAGCTTCTATAGCAAGTAGTGGAGGCCCTTGTAACGCAGTTACTAGCATGCTTACCTTCTGGCCAGTCACCTGGTGATCGAACCCCTTCTAGAAAGGGATTTGTTTTTATTGACCTGGGCTCTGTAGGCTACGTAGCCTGAATGGATACCAGGATACGTTATGGGAAGTAAAAGCAGTTAGTGTAATATTGACCGAATCAGCCATGGAAAGCCGATGAGTTGACATATATTGGTTGGCAACATAGCTGCCTCTACTGCCGACTGGTCTATGCAATTATCGGCCTAGCACCATGTATTAAATGCGCCTTAAGGCTCACTCAGTATGTAACACACACACACACACACACACACGCACACACACAAACACTCTCTCTCTCACACACACACATTCTATCTCTCTCTCACCACACACACACACACACACACACACACACACACACACACGCACGCACACACACACACACACACACACACATACACACAACCATCAGTTACGAAGAATAGAAGAAAAAAATACGACAAGTAGAGAAATATTAAGTCTTAAGACCACAGTGGTGATACTGTTTTTTCACATTTGAACAATATCAGCGACTATGTACTTATTACTTCAGCCAGAGTATTATTTGCTGATCTACTGTATATGATATACTGTATAATTCTGCAGTATGCACCCGACGTGCGAAATATGCCAGGTGTAATATGCAGGTGAAATGGTGCAATATTGCGTTTATAGCGTTTGTGTTGAAAATTACCAGAGGGATTTCAAATGAAAATCTTAAAAGTGTGATATAAATTGCACTAACCATGTCATTGCCTGGTAACCTGTCAATAGTGTTGTTAAGTATGTCAAGGGTGTTACGCTAGTGACATCACAGTGCAGACAAATAGCGTGATGTCATGAGGACAGTTTAAATATGGCGGCCACACTTTTGACTTGCACCAAACCGTTTTGTTTTTAATCAATGAAGGGGTAACACTTATAGAAATTCATCGGTAAATGAAAGTCCCGTGTGGTGATGCATGCCTGCCAGTCCAACAAGTGTATGAGTTGAAAAGAAAGTTTCAAAACGGCGTGACTTTTGTTACAGACTTTTAAGTCCGATGAAGAGCTACAGAAGGTGGTGCATGAGTGGGCACACACACGACCAAGACAATGTTTTTTTTCTACAGGAATCAGCGCTGATATCACACCTTTGCATTCCTAGTAAGATGCAATTGGTTAAACGCTATATAATGATATTTTTTAGAATTTATTCAAGACAATGGTTTCCCGTAGTAAATTTGAATAACGAAGACAAAAATTACTGATTGCACGATTTACTGCCTGGCATATTCCGCTGCGTATCGTCAGGTACATACGCAGAAATCACACAACATAAATTAAAGCAATACGATAAATCCTTCAAGTTGAATTATACAACACACATTCACACAGTAATGTGAATTGTCTACCACGGTAAAATTAAACTGACCACCACCTCATTTTGTTTACTCAACGTTGGCTTTTGTAAATAAATTTTAAATGTACATATTTTTATTTTTGGTGTAGAATAGTATACACATGTACAAGAAAGAAACATGGTTTATCAGTCATGTAACGAGACTAACGGCATTGTAAAACTTGGTGTTGACTGAAATGATCAACAATAGAAGAGGCACAGGCATGCCGAGACGTGTAGACAGGAATGATGCCGGATGGTCTAAGACGATGTCATGGAGGAATAGCATCAATAGGATTCATGCAAAAAACCACGGATCGAGATTTGCGGAGAGACATACGCGTTTATGCCTTTTTGCAAAATACGTGATGATGATGATGATGATGATGATGATGATGATGATGATGATGATATCTTCTGATGTGAATGCGTGTGTGTGTGTTTGTGTGTGAAAGTGTCTGTGTGTGTAAGTGTATGTGAGATAGAGTGAGACAGAAAGAGAGAGAGAGAGAGAGAGAAAGAGAGAGAGAGAGAGAGAGAGAGAGAGAGAGAGAGAGAGAGAGAGAGAGAGAGAGAGAGAGAGAGTCTGAAGATGGTGACATCTAATTGTCTGATTGGGCTGAATAGGTCAATTTCATATTTGACATATGTAATGGAACAATCACGTGGCTTTTGTGAACAGTGTATTTATAGTACTTGACATTTGACATATACTAGAGAAAGCGCATTAAAAATATTCTAACCAGACACAGACTTTACAGAAACAGAACAGTATTGACATTCATCATCATGTGCCATACCGATTAACGTGGGCGGTCATGTTTCGCCATCTCACACGATCACCAGAGTCGTGGATCAGCTCTGTGTTCTTGTCTCTACCATGCCATGTGGCAAAGTCATCCAGATATTTACTCCTCTGCCATCACCTTGTTCTTGTCCCCTCAGTCATGCCAGATGTCACCAAATTATTCAGTTTATTTCTTCTTAAAACGTGCCCAAAATTGTGTTAATGTTTTCGTCTGATTTCTCCAATCAGTTTACTGATTTCATTAGCTTCTTGTAGTACTCGCTCATTGATTTTTCTGTCTGTCCATGGTATTATTTGCATTTCCCCCAAAACCACATGCCCACTGTCATTAGATGTTTCTCAGCTTGTCTGCTCATTGTCCACATTTCACATCCATTCAAAAGTCACAAGAGCAACTCTAGATTTCTCGAAAAGACACGCAGCAATTAATACTGTCACATCACATGCGCAAATCTAGATTACTCGCACAGAAACTCAGCAATAAATACTATCACAAGAACAAATCTAGATCGCTTGCACATAAACACATCGATGAATGGTATCACAAGAACAAATCTACATTACTCGCACAGAATCGCATTAATAAATACTATCACAAGAACGTTTACTTACCTTCTTGTACGGTTTGAAGTGCAAATCATTCCACATCCTGTTTTCCATTAACAAGTCATAGTTGGATAGTGGCACGTTAACCTCACCCAGGTACTCTGGCAGCTTCAGATGATGAGCCTTATGGAAAGTCAAGATCCTCAGTCGTAAAGCTTTCATCTCATCGAGGTTAAAGTCTGTGAAGAAGAACTCTTTGTTGAGAATTGGAGCGCAAGTCTGTTTTGCGGGTTCTGTATTCTGTTTTTGCAGTTTTCCTGGCATAAGGCATAGCTTGAAGAACGGATTCAGAACTAAATCTGGTTTTTCCGGAAATCGAAGCCCTTCGGCCCGAATGATGATGACCTTAAGCCGTTTTGTAGCCGGAAAGTATTGGAATGAAAACTTAATATCGCCACGTTCTGTTTCTGTTTTTGTAATTGGAGGAATCTCCGTGGCTTCATGAGTTGATATGCTACTAAGAGAGTTTGATTTGGATTTCTCCATTGATCTACTCATCTCCTGCTCTATTATTTTGGACTCACAAACTGTTACTTCTGGTGATGAGTGTCTCTTGTCCTGCAGTGGGTCTATTGGTGTCAGCTGCTTTCTTGATCTTGGAAGCTGAGGGCTGCCATCAGAGGATTGTTCGTTCTCATTTGAAGTCTGATCGCGGTATAAAAGACGCATTACATCCGATGTAACCAGCGAAGACCGTCGTCTGTAATATCTCTTCGATCGTGTATAGGATTCTTTCAAAGGCAGGTATTCGTTTTTATCCGTCAGCCCGGTGTAAGCGCCCCTGTACTCCGTGTTAAAGTGATTTACATGGAGGAGATCTGTGGAAATGTTTCTCTCGTCTAAGTGATGAGAGAAATCTTGAAAGGATCTGTGGATACGCCTTGTTCTGTGGCGAGATTCTGATCCCGGAATGGTCAGTGAACCTTTCCTTGTGGACGGTTTATGATCCTTGAGTCCGTGACTAGAACAGCTAGATATTTTCCACATAGGTACAGAGGTATTTCCATTTTTCACACCAGGGGCTTGATCGACCTGAACGTGTGGCAAGTTAGACAAAGAACTCGTTCCAAAATCTTTCAGAAAGCCATGCGAATCACGTCTTGGAGAAACTGGCGCAGAGCGAATGCGTGAATTAGTAGTTTCTGGTGCGGTGAGAGCAGAAAACGATGACCTTGGACTAATTCCGGGACTGGTCGAAACTGACCAAGAAGCAACACTGTGCTCTCCACTGGAGTGACTCACCAGGTCGTCGTTTGAGCCAATGCTGGGCTGCCTAGACGAATCATTGGAGCCAGGTATAACAAACTGTGGTATAGTTCGGGGAGTCACTAAATTAGCTGCAAAAGGTTGGGATTGTACGGCTGCTTTGTCCCTGGCTCCACCACGACCATTCTTTCCCCCATTTGTGTTTCTATCATGGTCACAACCAAAGCCGGGCAGACGGCACTTTGTAACCAACCAATCTCGGAGATCTTTCATTGTGTCTGTATTAGTCTTGTCTTCTGCCATAGCACACATGATTACAGAACGTTTGATCCCACCAGCTTAACTTTGATCAATACATTCACAAGGTTGGGATATCATATAAGTGCTATTTATGTATTTTTTAATCAAATATAGCATGCGGCCTTATTCAGCTTGATTTGTAATCTAAGAACAATCTCCAATCTTGATAATAGTAAACCTGTGTGGAAGAAAGAGATGAAACAAAATCAGTTAAAACAAATTAAGTAATAGAACTGTTAAAGTATATATAAACATATATTAGATAATAGAACTAGTCCAGAACATGCTACATACAGCAAATACAGATGCATTTCCAGCGTCACCTATGTGGTAATCATCATCATAGAGTATTTTTCATCGGTCTCTAATTGTCTTTACCATGCAGTTTAGGCACCCCTGTTTCTTTGGCTCCCGTGGGTCCTAGAAAGCGAACTGTCTAGACATACTATAAAACGATTTTATCGGTACCAGTCCTACTAACGCCCAACGTCTTTTCTGTTTACGCTGGAGTATATATATATATATGTTACACAATGGGAAATTTTTGACAGTACACAAGGCAGGAGGCTTTCTAATAACATGATAAACAGGTCCATTCTCCAGGGATTACAAGCAAAACTATTCTTGGTTCAATAGAAGACATAGGCGAAGAAGTATGTACCACACCTGACTAAAATGCAATGTGAGAATTGCTAAAGGTACACTAGATATGAACCCTTAGCTTTCAGCACGTCAACGCCCATCCAGTTATTAATCATCATCATCATCATCATTATCATCATCATCGTGGTTATCACCATTATTATTATTGTAATAGCTATCATCACTATACCTTGGTCACGTGGTCGCGTTGGTGTTGTATTGTTAGAACTTTACGCCGAAAATAGCATGAGCACACAAGGCGAGGGTTCGATGTCAGTGTTCGTCGTTTGCTAAGAGGAGGAAGGACTGGCCACTTATTCCTCCGTGTACCCAGGCCCAGAAAATGTGATGGTTCTAACACATCACATACCTACAAGTAGTTCCCGCTACATGGCATGGTTTGTTGTTGCATACGTTCACTCTGCTTGTGTTCTAGAAAGATACGGAGTATCGCCACCTCTCCTGTGCATTTATTTCTGTGCTTTCCTCTTGTAATAACAGATGATGGCAGAAGTGAAATAGAAATCAAAAACAGAATAGAAATGCAAAAAATGCTTTCAATAGTATGAAATCAGTATTAACATCTAGAGAGATGTTCAACAACGCATTACAAATGAGAATTGTCAAATGTTACGTGTATTCAATACTATGGCGCGGAAGTCTGGACATTAAACAAGTAACTTGAAAGTTGAATAAATGCCATGGAGATGTGGATATACAAAAGAATATATCGTATTTCATGGAAGCAGAAATAATAAAATGCAGAGGTTCTAGAAAAACTGGGAATGAAAAGAGAGTTGTTGAATGAAATAAAACAGAGGCAAGTGAAATATTTCGGCCACGTTAAAAGACATAACGCTTATAATAAAGATAATGGAAGGCAAGGTTGATGGCAAGCAAGCAAGAGGTAGACAACGATACAAGTGGGAAGATAACATCATAGGATGGACGAACATCAATCTGACAGAATGTACAGTGAAGGCGAGAGACAGACAGTGATGGAGATCCATTGCAGCCAACTTTCATTGTAGAGACAGCACCTGATTGATTGATTTCCTCTAGCGCTTTTCACATCCCATTTGCCAGTTGTCACTAAATTTTCAACGGTTAATTCTCATAAAATGCTCAAAAACCTCTATATCTAACTTATGTAATCAACTATGGATTTCATCTGCTTCTTGACATACTATCTTCCGTTTTTCCATAATATTACGTTATATTATTGTCAGAACCACATTTCTGGTGCCATCAGATGTTTCATTGAGTGCGTGTGTTTTGTCAACAACACTATAGACTCTAGGGTCATAATCAAGTCTAAAAAACAACCCGGCCTGTCACCCAACCCAACCCACAACTAAGAAATTGGAACAGAGACAACTACATCCGTTATTTATGTCACCAAAAGTCTCAGATTTCCCTCGTTAAACGTTGACTAACGCCGGATTAAATAACCAGCAATGTCCTGTCACCTAACTACTGAGCTAGACATGACTCTCACGTTACTCGTCCATCGATCTGCCTACGTCGGGTACTCCACAGTCAGCAGGATAACGCCTACACTCCGGAAACTGGTTTAGCCAACCCACCAGGACAGAGTAGGGAGTCGAGGTAGGGTAGTGGCTAGACGCTTGTCTGGCCAGCTGGGAGGTCATGGGTACGAATCTGCACCGGATAATGTTTAAAATTTACCTGGGCTCAACAGGTCGACGCAGTCTAAAATGGCTACTAGAAAATGTCTTGGGAAGTAAAAGTGGTCGATGTGATACTGACCACATCACCGACCGATTGACCATTGGTTTATAACAATTATCTTCTATAGCACCGCATGCCCAGTGTTCCTGAAGGCTGATAAAAGGATTTGTTACTGCTTTTCTTTACTTACTAGGATTAAGTATTTAGGTACATGTCTTTGACATGTCGTCGCACTATACCCTAGCATTGTTTAGCTATTTATGTTTTTCTAGGAAATTTTACATTCAGTTGTTTGCATTGATTTCTGAAAAATAAACTAGTTAGAAATCAACGCAAGGCAAGTTGCTTCCAAATCGCCTGCAGTTGATTTCGTATCTGGTATGTGGGATGGTCGCGACAAGAACACAGAGCTGATCCACGACTCTGGTGATCGTGTAAGATGGCGAAACATGACCGTCCACGCTCTGCGGCATGGCACACGATGATGATGATGATGATGATGATGATGATGATGATGATGATGATGATGATGATGATGATGATGATGATGATGATGATGCGGCATTATCAAACGCTTTCATAATCCCTTAACCACAGTCGCCGTCAGAGTTGAGTAGAGAAAATTATAGACAGACTTCAGAATGAACAAATATTGAATTTTACATGCGTCCGATGAAGCAATAGATACGTTTCAATTACAGGTCTTTGTATAAAGTTTGCCATACTTTGATCATTAAACATTATCCATTAACATAAACATTATCTATACTTTATTTTATTATTTGCGGCAATACACAAATTATCAATACGTATTTGTATGAACAGCCGGCTTCCTGTCCTAGAGGTTAGCAACTTTTCTCCGTAATTTCGTATACTCTCGTAAGTAACGTGACGACGGTGAGAATCAGCAGTGCTTCGAATCGCGTCGGTAACTTACGGGGTATGTGAGCCGGCCGCTCAGAAAGCAATGGCAAACTACTGAGCGTAATCTTGCCAAGGAATCAACAATCAGCTGAAAGATGCTGATGTTGACAGCGATGTCCTGTAAAGGATATGCAAACATTCATTCACTTGTATGAACATGTAAGTGATAAGTCTATATTGCTGTCTTGTTATAGAATCGATTTACACTTAGACAACTTATAGAAAAATCAATCGATTTTAATGAAAGACTCTACTTAACCTTTGTCAACCAAGAAAAAGCATTTGAAAGAGTAGATAGAGACATCATCATCATCATCATCATCATCATCATCATCATCATCATCATCATCATCATCATCATCATCATCATCAACTTCCACTTCTGTCGTCAAACGTCGTGGGGAGGAAAACTTTGCGCCCCAGCGGCCGATGAGCGGCACTGGATAGTGTCATTCCGTGTGATTGTACAATGTCTTTGATGTCGTCAATCCATTTTCTTCTTGGACGTCCTCTTGGTCTAGTCGCAGATGATCTTTGATGTAAGGCCAGTGATGGTAGTTGATGGTGTTGCATTCTAACAACATGACCAAACCACTTGATCTTCTGTCTTTCAATAAATGTGGCCCAAGGTGTTGATCTGTCTGATAACAGCATTTCTTACTCGGTCTCGGATTGTTAAGTTGGCAGCTCTCCTCAGGCACCTCATCTCGCAGGTGCTGATTTTGCGAAAGTGTGATTTGGATAAAGCCCAAGATAGAGACAAGCTATCGAAAATCCTTAAACAATATGTAATGCGTACACATCTAACAAACCTATGTAGAAGCTTATACAACAACAGTGAATGCATAGTGAGAACAAATAGAGACCACTCTTCACCATAATATCCGGAGTACGACAAGGTTACGTCCTGTTCCCCCTCTTGTCATAACCTATATAGACAACATATGAAAAAAAAAAAAAAAAAAACTAGCCAAACAGAGACCGCAAGAACACCACATGACGAACAGAACACAGAAGTAGAATTAACGGTAAATTACATCATTAAAAAACTACTATTTGCTGACGATCAAGCACTAATAGCACACACATAAATAGAATTACAAGACTATATAAATGGTCTGAATGAAATGTGTAATGAACATAATATGAACATTAACATAAGTAAAACCGAGGTCATGACGATAAGAAGAAAAATATAGCAACGATTAATCTAAAAGAACACCCCCTAAAACAACTAAATTGCTTCAAGTACCTAGGAAGTATAATATCACCAAATGGCAAACCAGAAGACGAGATCGAATATAGATGTAATAAGGCAAGCCATCTCATTGGACAAATTACACCAATACTAAAGAACAAACACGTAACAATAGCTACTAAGAAAACACTCTACAACACAATCTTCCCACCAACTCTATGCCATCAATACCAAACCAGGCCAATGACTGAAAAAGAGAAAAGTAACATCACAACAGAAATGAGATTCCTAAGAAGAATACAAAATATATCAAGAAGAGAGAAAATTAGAAATGAAGAAATCAGTACTAAATTGGGGGTTATAGCGGTGCTAGATTTTGTCAGAAGGCAGTAAGTTAAACAGTTTGGCCATGTAATTAGATTACCAACTAACAAGCAATGATGTACAGACCAAATGGAATCAGAAGAAGTGGATGGCCACGTAATAGCAGACTTCATGGGGATGTCGATACATAAAGCCTTTAACGGGCACTCTCCCGCTGTTTAAGCTTCACCTCGACACAGCAAGAAACAAGAGAAACAAGATGAGATGAGATGATGATGAGTTATAGAATTGATGCTTTTGTACTCGGAGCATGTTCAGAGTTGACCAATCTCGCTGATCAGATATGGAAGTGTGTGTGTGCTACTGCCTCTCTGCTATTTATCCACCTTGCTGCGGTATAGGGGTTTGCGTGTTCCAGTGACCTCAACAGATGTGCCTAGAGTTGCGCAGCTACTGGTAGGGTCACCCTGTCGGAGAGGTTAAAGGGTAGGGATTAGAAGAAGCGATACATACACGCCTGCTGCCTGAAAATAGAATGGAATCATTCTAAAGCAGCCGGTTCGTGGCTTAGAGGTTATGATTTTTCTCCGTAATCTCGTATACTCTCGTCGGTAACGTGATGACGGTTAGAAACAGCAGTGGTTCGAATCGCATCAGTAACTTACGGGGTATGTGAGCCGGCCGCTCAGAAAGCAATGGCAAACTACTGAGCGTAATCTTGCCAAGAAATCAACATACAGCTGAAAGATGCTGGTGTTGACAGCGAGGTCCTGTAAAGGATATGCTAAAAAAAAAAGTCTAAAGCTAGGGGAAATAAACCCGAAAAAACTGTTAGTCGAGTCGAATGTACTGAGTCACAAGCTTAATGAAAACCGCGCAGCGCAATTCACTAAATGATAATGATGATGAAGTATGCCAATCGTCCGCGTCATGCACTCATTGGACACAGGCGCCTCTCTATCATGTATCCCTGCGGACTCTTGCATCGAGTATTACACATTTCTTCGGTCTACATCTTGTCGTTTCGTTCAGGTATATGTCCTTATTCGGGAGCTCTTAGCTTATTGTAGCGATTAGTTCTCCTGTATGACTGACTGATCACAGAGTCTCCGTGGCGAAGTGATGACCCCCTTCTGCGGCGTGCTCCGAAGGTGGTGGGTTCGATTACGGGCTACGTCTTTCGGTTAACGAGTGCAATCTTCTCGGAGGCTCGTAGCTGGAGCTACGGAATTCATACCTTGTGTGACGCTTTCGTCAGGCCACCCTGCGGAAAGTGATCGAGCCATATGGGAAAAACCCCGGTGCAATCCAGCAAATACAAACCAATGAAAGTATAATTTCCCCAAAAAATCACAAACAACAATTAAATTCTAGGGTTGATTGTGACATCCAGAAATGTACATGCAGCCGACTGTATCGACAAATACGTCATTAACTAATTAATTGCCATGAGATGATTAATTGTCTTAAGCGACTTTCCGCACCTGTTTTTGGCTTATATACAGCAGTTTTCCCTATGCAACCTCCTTTAATTTGATATATCATATCTGTTACCATATTAACACATTTTAATTCATAAGCGTGACACACCCCTACCACGCATTTTCCGCAACCCATTTTTAGTTTAGTCCAAACCTACATTATGTTTGGCGCTGAATCTGTTAAACATACATATGCAAAGTCATAAATGTGTATTTATTTCACAAAAGAGATCCCAAACGATTCTAAAGCTGTTTTTCTCATTCGATTCATTCTAGGCACGGTATTTTACAGAACTAACAGCTACAGTTACTGCATCCACCTCAAGAATTGAACTCTATGTATACAGTGTGTGTCTTTAACGGCTCAAACACCGTCCCAAATTTACGAGACCATGTTTAGAGTGTTTGTAGCAGTTTAGTTTATGTATGTTCAGATGAAGCAACATATGTGGCTTGTGTTTCAATCCAGTATTTAGATAAGACACTTCACTGATAATTTCTATGGTAATACGTATGCATTTCAGTTAAAAATCTATAATCATCATCATCACCAACACCACCACCACCACCACCACCACCATCATCATCATCATCATCATCATCATCACCACCACCACCACCATCATCATCATCATCATCTCATCATCATCATCATCATCATCATCATCACCAAGAGACTTGCCAATTGTTGTAGGTGGTCATGTTTCTCCATAGATCTCGATCATTGCTGTTGATCAATTCTTTAAGATGATTTTCCTTCTAGCTACCGTCGTAATCCACCCAGCATAACTTCTCTCGGAATACTTTATCCTTTTCTACCGCTGATCTGTTCAATCCCCATAATGTTTTCCACATTATCTCGTCTCTTGACATGACCAAAGAACACTATTATTATTCTTGTATGTGCATACAATGTTCTACTTTCATTAACCTTTATCAGCAACTCGTTGTTAGTTACTCTGGTAGTCCAAGGTGCTCACAACATTCGACTCACACATCACACACATGTTACATTTCAGAATTCCTAATTTGTTCGTTCCCGTTCCATGATTCATCTTCATGTTTGATATCAAATGTGATGACTCTCTTTCTGGCATGCATTGACTTTAACTTTTTTTAAATGCAGACTGTGTTTGGCATATTCTGGTTCTAATCCTTGTCACACATCTTCTATTTCATGCCTGACTGACCCGTAGATTTATATTTATTGATTTTGTTTAGCAAATGGTTCATCCAATGTTACATCGCAATGGTTTTGTTTTCTTTAATATGATAAATTTGTTTTCTGATTTCTTGATATGCAAGGATAATACATTTTCGTACTCTCTATTACCTCAATTTCTAACTATCGCAACCATGGCCAGGAATTTTCTCCAATAATGATCTTCTGCCGGTCTCCCTGGGTAGGGTTTACACGACTTTCTCCGTAATCCCGTATACTCTCGCGAGTAACGTGACCTGAGCGAGAATCGGCAGCGGTTCTCTCCGTGCCGGTTACTTACGGGATATGTGAGCCGGTCGCTCAGAAAGCAATGGCAAACTACTGAACGTAATCTTGCCAAGAAATCAAAAATCAGCTGAAAGATGCTGATGTTGACAACGATGTCCTGTAAAGTATAGAAGATCATTCTAAAAATGTGTTCTTGAGCCTACTCACAAAGAGTTAAACAGGTGAAAAAATACTTGTATCCTCGACTCTCGCCAAGGTGAAAGTAATCCATATGTGAGTTGTTACCTTCGATAACAGCTCCTTACATGTTCTGCAAACCCGTAACAACTTATGTGAAGAATACTATATTATCCATGTGACCAGTGGCTTCCCTTTATCTGGTTTATAAACACACTGTTACCAATAGAACGCCCCGATAAACCAGGATAAGTGATTACGTACTTCCTTCTCAAAACTGTCAACTGTTTACATCCGGATTTGATAACCGCCATTGCAACATTTAAATATTGTATGTGCGTGATATGCTATCGTTGAGCATTCGGTTATTCAAGAACTGTCAGGACATTCCTGGGTGTTTCGGTGAAGATGTTATCTTGGCAATGTACGTACACGCAAGGAACAATTCTAGGTACCTATTTAAAAGGGTAAAAGAGACAGTTGTTAAATCACTGTGGCATATTATTGATGCAGTGTTGGTCCCTGTAGCATAACGCTAACCACCATTATTCATTTACCAACACCTGCCGCAAAAAGAGGAAACAACATTAAAAGAAATTGACTTCACAACCGCAAACGGAGACTAAGATTTAAAACTTAACATCGAAACTGGAACTGAACAAGTGACAGATGACGTGGATTCTTAGAAAGATTTCATCAGCCTAGGCTTAAAAAACCATTGGACGGGACAGACACGTGACACGGCTTTCGCGCCAACGCCGGTATAGATTATGATAAGCAGCGCACTCTTGCAAAAACATGCCTGGCGAACAGACGTCAAAAATTGTGTGACCAAATTTTCAAATAGAGTGAGCCAGGTGAGCTTGTTAGTCCCGAGATTAGACTAAGAACCCGATGTATCAGGTATCAAGTAATGGTAACCCGTGTTTGTAATGTCAATTGAAATGTATTATTATTAATTAAAACCTCTGAAATATAAAAATGCTCGACTGTAGATTCTAACGACGCAGAGCCGTTCCCGGGCAAAATGACTCTCCAATACTCTCTTCGATTGCAATCTCTGATATTCTTAGAGATAATTATTAACTTTAAGAAGTGCATTATACTACTACATTCTATTCTAAACAACTGTGAGGAGTGATGATTCTAAAGCAATCTTGTGCATTTCACCAGAAACACTGATAAAAGATGCTATCACTACCTACAGCCGAAATGACAGTTCGTGTACTAGAATAAGTGCCTTGTTCTAAAACAGACTTATCTATGCCTATTTACAATCTAGAAAGCTGAAAGAGAAAGCAATCTTTCCTTTCTCCTTCATCTATTGAATCAATAGGGTTTGACGGAATAAATATTTATATTTATGTCAAATTTTAATTAGATAAGGGCACACATGAACTGCATTACATGAGAAAGTTGTGCTTCGCGGAACACCATCACGCGCAGTGAACTTAACTCATTACTCAACATAACTTAAAACTCAACACCACTCATCACCACACAACCCAACACTCAACATCACAACAACAACAGATAATGGGAGAGAGTTATTAGACACAGAAGAAGAAGAAGAAGTTGGTTAATTGGGAAAACACAGATAATTATTTATACATATTATAAACACCATTTAGTGGAAGAAATGTTATAAATGTATGTCATTTATTTACATGCATCTTGACATATTCTCACTCTTGTCACTGTCTTACTGTACACGTTCACTGACCCCAGGTCAAATGAGAACTTACATACAGCAGGTACCAACTGAGACAAGGCGTACACCGTATGATAAACTCTGACCACCCCAAATTAACCCAACACTAGCTTAGAGAGAAAAGGAGGGGAGGGGAACTAGTTCCTACTTCAGGAATTTAGGTTCTTTTACCTACTTTTAAAAGATTGTATTGGTAGGAATGTACATATATATGTGAATATTCATCAGTGATCTTGGTGGCTACATACCAACAACCACCCAACACATCAGCAAACTAACCACCTAAATCAGACCTGAGAGAGGGAAGCCGAGAGAAAGAGATGAACCACAAGTGAGATGGAGGATGACTTGGCCATGAGCAGAGTATGGGGAGGCCTTCAGTGGAGCTATACGGGCAGACCTGAAGTGGATCCATCAGTCAATGGACCCTGGCTGACCTAATCTTCCAGTCACCAGGTTACATTTCTCATTGGTACACACCACACCCAATTTCAGGAAACTGATAGTTAATTGTTGTTTCATCACCATCACACTTAATATGTACAACATCAAAATGTTTACTATGTTCCACACTTGTTGACATCTCATATATTGATGCTTGATTGATTGTCTGGGACAATGGTCCAATGTGCTACTTTTCTATTATCTTGTGTAAATCACAATAGAGATGTATGTACTGGCCAGAAGGCTCAGGCCCAGTCAATAAATGATTAACATGAATTGACCTTCTGTTAATTTATCAGTTCAAACCTATCTGTGAGTCAACAACTTCTTTGTACATCATGTTGTCAGAATCTAATGTGATTGATTATGTGTTTGATTGTTTAAAAATAAATTAACTCATAATGACTTACTAAAAATGGGGGAGAGAAGACTAGATCTATCAACTGCTCAACATCCATGTTTTCTTCATCTAAATCAGGCTGAGAAAATTCTCCAGACTTTCCTCAGATTTGATAACCAATAAGGGGGCTCCAGAGCTATAAGAATCATTGGAGAAGGGGCAGATTCATAGTTAGTAATTACCATTCTCACCAGGGCCATAATCTATATCTCCTAGACATACTTAATAGAACGAGGCCTGCAGATAACTCAAGGTTCATATTCTGGGGTTATTGAAGATAGAAGAGGATGGGGCTCTACTTCTTTTGTTAGAGATGGGGCATGCACTACAGTGATCTCCCACTCCCTTCAAAAATATATGACATATTGTCGGCTACGTCCTGGATGGTTCCCATATATTAACCTTTAAACAATTACATAAAACATTAACACAATTATCTTTAGATTTTGAACATTGTCATTTTCTTATATTGATTGACAGCCACATGATATGAATGACATTAACAGATAAATAAGAGTAGGTGACTGATCATTCCTCCTGAAGAAGGGGGCCATGTTCAAATAGGCTTATACTTCAGAAAGAGGTGCTCCAGGTGAAATATATAGTGTGTATCTACTATACCAACACTACTTCTATTCCAGAGAAGGTGTTCTTTTCCTGTGGAGTCTGAACTTAACAGCATTTCATCAACCACCGGAAAATCTTATCCGTTGGGAAAACTCTGTCTAATTTCAGATTCTTTTCTTTACTAGGAAGTAAATCTGGTTATTTCAGTGCCTGCTGCCTTTGGCTTGTCCAGCTGTGACAAGACCGCCGGGGCTTGGACTGGTTTGCCACGATAGATACTATCCCCTGCCTTTGCTCCAACCACCTCAATAGCACTCTACATCTACCAGGCCCCACACAAGCCGGGACAGCTTAATCTTCCCTCCCTCACCTAGGGTTCCAAACCCCAAGGGGGCTCGGACCAGACACCAGTCATATCACTGTACAAAGTCATAGCTAAGAGAACAAAAAAAACTTTAATTCTGAACTACGTCAACCACAACACAGAGAAGGATGGCTGAAAGCCAGACTAGAAGAACTATGTACAAGATCAAAGACGCAGATGAGTATTCATCATGGAGGCGGACGAGAGCTCGTGCGGTTGTCCAGTCGTGGTAGCGACTCACCCAGGCTCCTCCAGTGGACTGGAACTCCAAGGTCTGCTGCCTCTCAAAAGTTCCCTCTTCACCCAGAGAACCAAGCAAGGGCTGATCAAGCGCAGTCCCACTGCCTGACTGACACTGCACTGATGAACAAGGATCCTTCCTTGCTGTCGTACTATTTCACTCGTCACACTCCTGATGAAGTCTAGGCCGACCCTAGAACATTAGCGGTCTCCGACTTGCAGAAAAAATACATGTAGCGCCGTCTCAAAATACACAAGAGCCAGGTCACTCTTCTATCTCAGCAGTGACCCACACACTGATATGTCATTTACACAATAAGCGGTTGCTCCACACGAACACACAATGTCACTGGTAAAGTCTATCAGGTGACTAAACACTTCACCTTAGTTCCATGTCCTTGGACAAATAGATCTTCACACAGTATCATGTAACTACCCTGATCAATGGGTAGTAATCACAACCTAGCATACACTGTCAACAGTTCATCACGATCGCATGAGGTAACTCCCTACCTTCACAAACATTGTCAACAGTTCATCACGTTGGCATGAGATAGCTCCCTACCTTAACAAACATGTCACTCAGGTGTTTCCACCAATGTTGTAATCAATGTCCTAGTTCACTGGACCACATGTTGGCTTCATAAAGGTAACCAATGTAAAAACACTATTTAAGCATCAACTGATACATGGTGTCCCATAACCCAGCCGGGCCAGAAGCATATAACACAGGTCATGGTGACCGGTAACAATGATCACTTCGCTCAACTTGAAAGGTCACTACCTTGCAATTACCAAGGTTTACACAGAGACTGAATGTCACCAGTGCTTCACTGGCTTGAATCACCAGACGTTTCAGTGTTGGATCCTCTCAGGATCGGATGACACTCGTCGGACTCTTGACGGAGGTCCTAACCTAGACCTACCGACTTATTCAGCACTCAGCTCCTTCCAACATTGATCTCGCAGAATCAGACAACCACTCCCAGTATGGCCTCACTCAACTTCTGGATAGGCACTGGAATGAGTGGGCCCATAGAGCTCATGGTGCAGTTCTCGAATCTTCTTCTGTATAGTAATAACAGATCCTGAAACACGGAGAGGTTGGTGTGAGTACTCAACTACAACAAAGACTACCAGCATCTCCACCCTGTCACCTGCCTCTCAGACATTCCTCATGTCTACCAACATGAGTATGAAATCATCACATCATAGATCTACTTAGTCACTATAATATATAGGCATAATGATGGTAGAAAAAGCAATAGCACACCTGTTCAGTCAAGTAACACTTCTGGGCTACATATAACCCCTAGCACCAGAGTCGACTGTATGACTCTGTCAAGCATCCTTCGCCTGGTGCCAGTCCAATCCGGTTTCATCTCCCATCATCAATCAACATATACACTTACTTTCCTTTCAGTGTAGGGATTACTGTATCGAGAAGGTGTCCAGCCGGACATCTCCTTCCTGACAGACCCATCAATTCATCAATCCCTTCACCCATGGACTGATGAATTACACACATTAATAACTATATGTCCATAATGAATTATACTCCTGATAATTCATTACTATAGCATTAACTATGGAGAACTCAGGACTTGTTACACTTAAATAACAAAATCATATCACAGCCATAGTGTCAGGTCTGGGATCCCTGCCCCAGATCCTGAGTTGCACTTGTATTCACTGACTATCTTTCAGGTCAGTCATACCTGTGCCGGTCGAGCACAGCTGTGGTGGCCATCCACCACTACACTTTCCCACAGCTACTGTGGGTCTCGTGTACCTTGTCCCGTGACGACTTAAGTCACGTCATCCAATGTAGCAAACCTCTCGACTCCACTACCAAACTCTGGCTCCACCTTTTTTTTTTTTGGGGGGGGGGGGGGTTATGCCCCTCATATACTACTACTTCACGGCAGTACTCCAAGTACTCCATGAACCGAGTCAGGGTTCCAGAAGAGTAGAATATTAGAGACAGAAACGGTTAGGTTCAAACCTCGATCTATCTAGACACCTCGGCCTCGAATTACGGAGTGCCGCATCACCCTCGATCGGGTATGTTCATTCATCGGATATGCACGATTGCATTGGGTCGGACCTATTTCCGATCGGGTTGGGGGTACCGGCCTACCTCCCGCTGCCTAAACAAACGTAAGATGGAACACGCACGGTCATCCTTGCGCACGGACATGACAACAAGCAGTAACAATAGTATCATGAATACTTCTTATCAATTGTTATCCTACCGATGCAACACCATTCGGCTTACGCGGAATAACACTGCTATCTGCACACAGCAAATACACCACTGCTGATTTCACCTTGATTCCTCGAAAAATCCCCATCACTGATAGAACAATTACGTTACCATTCTAATGTCACGAAGCACATTACACATTTCTAATACTAAGCTCTACCTTATCATTTACAGCGTCTAGCATGTTGATGTAATGACGGACAAACTGTCGCCTTGCCTGCGTAATGAATAAACCAAACCCGTAACTGCTACACACTGTAAAGCACATCGTTCGGCCTATTTTATTTACACACCACTCGCTGTGGAATACGGCTTGTTCCGTCATGTAACACAGTACATTGCTGATCGATAAAGCCTACTTAAAAATGCAAACCGCCAACTGTAACGGATAACTCTACGCGACAACTCAATTTTGCGATGGCAATTAATTCATTCCGGGAACTCAGCACGGCATTACGACAACAATTAAATCATAGAATAAGTATTCAACTAACCTGTGATTGAAGAATCACAACCTTGACTGTAGATGTCCGCACTGGCCGCGAATATTGACATCAAAATTACATCAGCCTGTTGGCTGCGATCTGTCTACGCTGAGGTTTGGTGGGCGACTGCTCACGACAAAGTCAGTGCGCCTTCCACTCGCCTACACGGGCCGCGTTACTTTCATGATTCATGAAGAAAACCAGAGTCACGATAAGTTCCACCACCCCGTGCTGCATGAAGCACTCGTGAACTTAGAGATCTCTACCACGTACGCACTTGAGGGAACATTCTAGATTTTCTATAAATAACTAGAATAGCTCCGCCCCGCACTATTTTTTGATGGGGAATCCCCTATTAATTGATATTAATTCAAGGGAGACCAACGCATCGCACTCCCTTCAAAGGGATATTATGCAGAGATCTGCCGCTCTTTATCCGTTTCGTCACACCAGCATTGACAGACAGACATAACATAGGGTGTTTTTAATATTGCACATGCTCTATTGTATATTTGCAGATCAGGGGCTGACAGGCTTACGCGGATCAGACTAACTGCAATTATATTTTTGGCAGAACAAAGCAATAAATTATAGACATGGCGGAAACTGCAAAGTTTAGAGCCCAAATAACAGAAACAGGTAGGGAATGCGGGTTAGATGGCCTTGAGCTAGCTAACTATGTTTCAGATGCATTCGACAAAAGAGAAAGACTGCAAGCGGATTTTTGGCTCTCCAAGAAAAACAGCTTCAGGCTGAATTGGCTGAGAGGGAAAAACGACTTCAGGCAGAATTGGAGGAGAAAGAGAAACGACTACAGGCTGAAATGGAGGATAAGGAGAGAGATCGTCAACACCAACTAGAGTTGAGGAGAATGGAGATTGAAGTGGAGATCCGGAGAATAGAGAAAGGGAGTGGTCCTACACCCTCAACCTCATCAGGATCGCCAGTAACAGAACCACCTCCTCACGTCTCTCAACTTAATTCAGGAGCTATGTCATTTCCTCTGGAACCCTTTAATGAACAGACTGACCACATCGAAGGATTTTTATCACGCTTCGAGGCAATGGCTGTCAGCTGTGGGCTTGAAGAAAGTAGATGGGCGACGAAGTTAGCGCAGGCCTTAAGATCCACGGCGTATGATGTGTTCTCGCGCCTCACTAGATAGGAACAACAGAACTACACCACACTTAAGACGGCACTCTTGAGCCGCTTCGAAGTGGACGCCGAATCTTATAAACTCAGGTTCAAAGCCGCAATGAAGGAACCGGGTGAGAGTTACGCGCAACTAGTCGAAAGACTGAAGTCATACATACAAAGATGGACTTGCTTGGGAGGATTTGAGGAAAATTTTGAAGGACTCCGTGAAATGATCATTATTGATCATATCAAGGGGAAAATGCAGAACGAAATGAAGGCATTCTTAACCCAAAACGGGGCTGACCGCCTGGAAACTATAATCATCCTGGCAGAGAGATTTGAGAAATCTCAGAAGGAGATGGGAGGAAAGGGACGTTCGAACAACACCCCCTCTCAAAACAAAACTCCACAGCCAAAGGAGGGTGAAAACACTGTGGCCACCGGGAAAAAGGGGAAATCCCAGAAAAACACTCAAAACTCAGTCCAAACAGCGCCGAAGGAGGACAAACCATTCTGTACCCATTGCAAAATTAGAGGTCACACATTTCAGAATTGCAGGAAGAAGCCACCTTCACACACAGCGGTATGTTTGGCCAACCGAAAAGAGAAAAAAGTGAGCACCGGTGAAACGTCCAAACAGACACCTCATCAAGACACATCATCTCGTATTCCGGTTGTAGAATCCATCTTGCTAAATGGATTCAAAACGACCTGTTTATATGATACTGGATTATCATATGACTGTGTTGTCTCATCATCCTTAGTTCACCCTGAACAGGTGACAGAGGAAATAGTGGAATTACAGGGACCACTGAAGAGTTCCACAAATATGTCTCTTCCAGTGGCAAAAGTGAACATAGCCTCGCGGTACGTCACTGGGACAATCAAGGCAGCAGTCTTAGACGATCCGATATATCCTGTAATCCTCGGCTGTAGATTTATCGTTCTAGGAGAACCTGTTCAACCTGTGGCGATGGCGACCATGACCACTCGATCCCAGGCAACAAAAACTCCAGAAACAACTACGCCAATCCCTCGAACGGAGGAACTGAAGAGGGCACAAGAGGCCGAAAGCACCTTGGAACCCTGCTTCAGAAAACTGCCAAAATCACATTTACCTCTACGTAAAGGTGATCTGTTCATGAAGTCAGCACTTCTTTACAGAAAAGCAGGACGAGCTGGACAAGAGTTTAATCAACTTGTTGTACCAACTCAATACAGGACTCAGATCTTAGAGATGGGTCATAGTCTACCATTCAGTGGGCACATGGGTATCAACGCTACTACACAGCGGATTACCACTCACTACTTTTGGCCAGGGATGAATTCAGACATACAACGGTTTGTAAAATCATGCCCACAGTGTCAGAAAGTATCACCAAAACACCGGACACCACCGGCAATGTTGGGTGAATCGCCAATCACTGGAATTCCATTTGAGAAAGTGGCTGTAGACATAATCGGACCTCTCTCAGCAACGAAGAGGCGAAACCGATTCATATTAACGCTTGTGGACACAACGACCATGTGGGCCGAAGCAGTTCCTATGCCCAGCTGTGACTCCAAACAAGTCGCTGATGCATTATTAGGAATATTCACACGTCTAGGATTCCCACAAAGGATCTTGACGGACAACGGTTCACAGTTTCGTGGTAAGCTCATGGAAGAGACCTTCAGACTTTTTCATGCACGCCATATCTTCAGTTCACCATATCACCCTCAGTCAAATGGACTTGTGGAAAGGTGGAATGGGACATTGATTAGTATCCTGCGCAAAATTGCCCAGGAGAAGACAGAGGATTGGGACTTGTATTTACCCGCAGCTTTCTTCGCTTACAGGGAAGTACCCCATCACTCAACAGGTTTTGCTCCAGCCACACTGTTGTTTGGACGACCGATCAAGGGACCACTGGAGGCGTTACTTCGAACGTGGACTGATAATACTACAGATGATACAGTCGTGACTGCATCTACATATGTTGCCGAGTTGAAAAATCGTTTACAACACAGTTAGAAACAAGCGATTGTCAATCTACGTCAAGCCAGACGAAGAATTGCTCGTAACTTCAACCGCAAGGCAAAGGATAGAGAGTTAGAGGTAGGAGAGAAGGTGATGTTGCTGCTTCCAACCAGTCAGAATAAGCTGCAAATAGGATGGAGAGGACCTTATGTAGTGACGGAGAAGATCTCACGTACCAACTACAGAATTTCAGTCAAAGGCAAGATGAAAGTATTTCACATAAACCTCTTGAAGAAATATCATGAAAGACCCTCAACCACCGAACCTGCACATCTGATGGCCATGAGTGTGGCTACTGAAGTCGAAGAAGGATCAACAATGGGAGTCGAGTGCCAACTGCAAGCCAAAGAGACCTTTAAGGATGTGGAAATCAATCCCAACTTAACAAAGGATCAGCAAAAGCAGATTAGGGAACTTATGGCAAAATATGCAGAAGTACTTACTGATAAGCCAGGAAGAACTGATTTGGAGGAATTTGACATGAAGTTGAATGACACAGTGCCTGTGCGAGTCAAGACTTACCCAGTTCCTTATGCAAAGCAAAAGACTTTAGAGGAAGAAATACAACAGCTGCTCACCGCAGGAATAATCTCACCATCTGAATCACCTTACAGTGCTAGCGTCGTCTTATTGAGAAAGCCAAGTGGAGAACATAGATTGTGCATCGATTATCGACAGCTCAATGCTATAACTGAATTCCAAGCAGAACCTCTGCCTGATCAGAATAAACTCTTCACAGCACTCAACCGAGCTAAGTACTTTACTAGGATTGATCTCAGTAAGGGATATTACCAGATTCCTGTAAAACCGGAAGTTAGACCATGGTTAGCTTTCAGCACGCCTGGAGGACACTATGAGTTTAACGTTCTTCCATTCGGATTAAGTAATGCTCCCAGCGTCTTTACACGTATGATGAGAAAATTACTTGACCCACTACAGCATCCAGACATCAGTCACTTCATGGATGACATCCTGATCGCCACTGAAACATTTGAAGAGCATGTAGAAACCCTGCATCTTTTGTTCAGGCGCCTGAGAGAAACTGGATTGACGGCTAGACCAAAGAAGTGTCAGATAGGATTCCAAGAATTGGACTTTCTAAGTCATAAGATATCTCATGGACTGATAACTCCACAAGAGGGAAATGTGGATAAACTCCAGAGAGCACCTCGTCCAAAAACAAAGAAGGATGTAAGATCATTTGTATCCTTATGTGGATTCTATCAAAAATACATCAAGGACTTCAATACTCTGTCAGCACCTTTAACGGATCTTACCAAAAAGGGGAAACCAGAGAAAGCCACTTGGTCAGCTGACCGTGAGAGAGCTTTCACAGCACTAAAGCAGGCATTAACTGCTCATCCAGTCTTACATCTACCAGACCTCGACCAACCATTTGTGCTGCGCACCGATGCCAGTAACATAGGAATTGGGGCAACGCTGTTGCAGAGAAAGGGAGATGTACCATCAGAGCTATTCCCTGTAGCCTATGCTAGCAGGAAATTGAATGCAGCAGAGAGAAATTACAGTACTATCGAGAGAGAATGTCTTGCGCTCGTATGGAGTGTACAGAAATTTCAGGCATACCTATATGGCAAACATTTCACAGTGCAATGTGACCATCAACCACTCATGTTTCTCGCAGCATCTAAGACTCTGAATGCCCGACTTATGAGGTGGTCGCTGCTTCTTCAACCTTTTTCGTTCCAGGTTGAGTATGTTCCTGGGAAAATGAATGTGGGAGCGGACTTCCTGAGTCGAAACCCAGTGCCTGATGAACCAGGTCAATCAGATGCAGAAGAGAATACAAGGGAGGAAAAATGGGAACAGCTTGATAACTGAAAATGTTGGAAACATAGTTCCATACCATAGAACAATCTGGAGTGGGGCCATGTAGCATAACGCTAATCACCATTATTCATTTACCAACACCTGCCGCAAAAAGAGGAAACAACATTAAAAGAAATTGACTTCACAACCGCAAACGGAGACTAGGATTTAAAACTTAACATCGAAACTGGAACTGAACAAGTGACAGATGACGTGGATTCTTAGAAAGATTTCATCAGCCTAGGCTTAAAAAACCATTGGACGGGACAGACACGTGACACGGCTTTCGCGCCAACGCCGGTATAGATTATGATAAGCAGCGCACTCTTGCAAAAACATGCCTGGCGAACAGACGTCAAAGATTGTGTGACCAAATTTTCAAATAGAGGAGGCAGAATGTCTGAATTCCAGGTGAGCTTGTTAGTCCCGAGATTAGACTAAGAACCCGATGTATCAGGTATCAAGTAATGGTAACCCGTGTTTGTAATGTCAATTGAAATGTATTATTATTAATTAAAACCTCTGAAATATAAAAATGCTCGACTGTAGATTCTAACGACGCAGAGCCGTTCCCGGGCAAAATGACTCTCCAATACTCTCTTCGATTGCAATCTCTGATATTCTTAGAGATAATTATTAACTTTAAGAAGTGCATTATACTACTACATTCTATTCTAAACAACTGTGAGGAGTGATGATTCTAAAGCAATCTTGTGCATTTCACCAGAAACACTGATAAAAGATGCTATCACTACCTACAGCTGAAATGACAGTTCGTGTACTAGAATAAGTGCCTTGTTCTAAAACAGACTTATCTATACCTATTTACAATCTAGAAAGCTGAAAGAGAAATCAATCTTTCCTTTCTCCTTCATCTATTGAATCAATAGGGTTTGACGGAATAAATATTTATATTTATGTCAAATTTTAATTAGATAAGGGCACACATGAACTGCATTACATGAGAAAGTTGTGCTTCGCGGAACACCATCACGCGCAGTGAACTTAACTCATTACTCAACATAACTTAAAACTCAACACCACTCATCACCACACAACCCAACACTCAACATCACAACAACAACAGATAATGGGAGAGAGTTATTAGACACAGAAGAAGAAGAAGAAGTTGGTTAATTGGGAAAACACAGATAATTACTTATACATATTATGAACACCATTTAGTGGAAGAAATGTTATAAATGTATGTCATTTATTTACATGCATCTTGACATATTCTCACTCTTGTCACTGTCTTACTGTACACGTTCACTGACCCCAGGTCAAATGAGAACTTACATACAGCAGGTACCAACTGAGACAAGGCGTACACCGTGTGATAAACTCTGACCACCCCAAATTAACCCAACACTAGCTTAGAGAGAAAAGGAGGGGAGGGGAACTAGTTCCTACTTCAGGAATTT
>OY992878.1:30639548-30692048 GCA_963921405.1 Cepaea hortensis
AAAAGACAATATGATCAACTTCATTGCAACGGTTATTATCACAAATACCTCGGTCTCTTTCCACATTGCAGCCTGCGAAAGCGACGCACAAAGCGGTAACTCCGTAGCTACAGCGACGACTCCCAGAGTTTCTGAGAAAACTGCACGCGTAAACTGAACGGCTTAGCCCGGAATTGAACGCACAACCTTCGGAAGGCGAGGTAGGCGGCGCAACTACTTCGCCACGCAGACTTCCCTGTTGCTCCGTTGATAAAGACTTCAGTTAGAAACGTTCGCCCGTATCTGCGTGTGTTTCTTCATTGGTCGCGCGTCTTAGTGTATCTTGTGTCTATGCTCAGACTGCCCTTTAAATAGGTATATACTATGACGATAATACAATAGACAAATGCAATGAAATTATGGATGAAACAATTAACACGAAAATTACAAATACAAATCTCATTGTACTCGGCGACTAGCACTGAAACATTTTATCAGATACAGTGACCAATTCATTGGTACAGTGCGACAAGGTGCGTCGGGAGAAACTGATTGTGTGATGTAATCTTGTAGACACGTTTGTGTAATCGATAGGAAGTTACGCTGATAATTTCAATCTAATTTAAATAATTTATATCAGAAAGAAGTACCTCAGAATAAATGTTCATTATTTGAATAAAAAACATCTGCAACATTAATGTGACTTACATCATAACATTGAGGTAATCATGGCCGAATGGATAAGAACTATCGCTCTAAAAACTTCCGGTGTGCTGATGCCAAGGTAGCGTGTCCTACCCCTACACGGGTCAGCTGAACTAACATGTTGACTTATCGTCCTTGACTTGGGGACGTAAATTAGAAATACCTCATAAATCGGATTGGGTTAGCTTGAAAGCGAGGGGCACTGGTGGTAGGGACAGTTAATCCACACGCAAAAATAAGTCCATTGCGCTAGCACTCGTAGTATCTCATTTATGGACTAAGCTTAAGCGGCGAACGCCAATAAAAAAGACAACATCATAACGTTATAGATTTCACACGGCCTTTGATCTCGTTTGGCATGGCGGCTTGTGCTAAATAATGAGACAATTCAATTTTGCTATCAGCATCATAGAAATAATTAAAGCTCTATATAAAGATGCAAGCAGGGATGCACTTACAGATAGGAAACATTTTCTAGACAACAGAAGAGTTCGACAATAATGTATCCTGTTTCCGATGTTTTTGTTTTTGTTTTTTTTAAACACACATCTAGAATACATTATGCTAGAGAATCTTAACGATAAGGAAACATGCATATCGACTAGCTGGCATCATGTAAGCAATATACGATATAATGATTACATTCATCTTACGACTACAACATAATTATAACTTCAAGATCTTTCCACAAGATTAGAGTGAATTTTAAAGTCATATGGACTGGACATTAACATAGAATCAAACAAGGGACTCGTGAATGCCTTCAAGGAACAGGGGGAAACAAATATCGACAAACACTAGAAGAGGTAAGTAATGTAAAGTAATGGACCCCCGCTCACTTCATGCCTTGAAGGAACGGGGGGAAACACATATCGACAAACACTAGAAGAAGTAATTAATGTAATGGAACCCCGCCCACGTCAGGAAATCAGACGTAGTGGAGATATGATGCCATCCCCAAATTTCAAAACCAATTATCATTCAGTGATTAATGTGATCAGTGTCACGCCGGCTGCCTTATTAAAATAAACACGTCCAGTGGTAGGCTGGGTTGATCTGGAAGCATAGTTCAATTAAAAGAAAACTCCCAACCTCGAAGGGGCTCGAACACATGGCCGTTGGACCGACAGGCAAACGTTCAACTGCGATACCGCTGCACCCAAATTGGATGTACAACATCTTAAGATATCTAGGGCTCACTTTATACAGCAATGGTAGTTCAAGTACGGAGATCAAAAGGAGACTCGCGATCCTGCCACGATCAGACTGTACGAGTGACTTGTGATATCAATCCTTGTACACAGGTGTGAGAGATCGGATTGTGCGATATCAATCCTTGTATACAGGTGTGAGAGATCGGATTGTGCGATATCAATCCTTGTATACAGGTGTGAGAGATGCATTCTCGCTTCACACAGTTCATAAATAAGCATACATATATTGTTTGGCACTCAGAGAAGTGAGAAGAAGGAAGTAGAGACCAGAGGACGCACTAGACAACATAACAATTGAAAGCTGTAGTTACCGACCGGGATTCTGCCACTTCCAAATGACGACGGTGACTCGCTGCAGGAACACGTGAACTTCGACGAATGACCAGCTAGACACCCTAGAACAGTGGTTCTCAACCTTTTTTTTTGGCCCATGCCCCCCTTCACCATATGTTGAGAATGTCATTCCTCCCCTTTCGTATTTCCTCCCTATAAATTTCCCCGTCCCCCACCCTGCCCCTACATAATATACGTAAAAATGGAAGCTAACTTTAATAACACATACCAGAACAAGTTTAAACATATGCGATTTGTGGGTCTGCTTACGTTATAAGACGAATATTAGAAGGGCAAGGAGTACAGAACCGTAAAGTATGGAGGGAAAAACAATATCAAGTAATCGGTTCTTGTATTAACGCGATCTTGAAATAATCTTCATTCTCCCCTTGGAAACCCTAAAATTCCCCACGGGGGGGGGGGGGGGGTGTGTGTGGAATTCCCCATCGGTTGAGAACCACTGCCCTAGGAGGTGTCTTCATTATCCAGGTCTATCATACACATGAAACCACAACTATTGAATACGGACAGAATTCATTTCTAACCAATGAGATAGCACCATACTCGCTTCACGAACAAAGCGAAGGATCCAGCTATTTGAATTCAAATGCTTTATGAAAGCACAAAACAAAGGTCTAAGATAAAGACAAAGCAGATGCATATACGGGCCACAGAGTACCATTTCTGTCAGTGGTGAAATGTAGAAAACTTGCGTTGTTCAGGGATACCAAAGGCGATGACACTCTTTCATAGGTAATCGCCCAGGAAACAGCTCAGGGCAAACAAAGAAGACGAAGGCAGAGAAGATCATGGACTGATCGGCGCATATCGAGAACAAAGAGCTGTAGGGTCTCAACATTGTCCAATTCCATATATTCTTGTAACTAGTTTGCTTAAAAAGATTTTTCCATTCTTATTATATTTTTTTTACAGCCAGTCAGCAATCTGCAGGCTTCAGTAAACATGTACTGCTTATTGAACATTTGAAAATACATTCTCAGTACCAATAAGGTAGTTGCATATCCTTTACAGGACGTTGCAGTCAAACCCAGCATGATTGTATGGCTGTTTGTGATTTCTGCGCAGGTTTGCGTTTAATAGTTTGCCTTTGTTTCTGAACGACCGGCACAAATACCGGGTGTATGAAAATCAGCGCATTATGGACTACTACCAAATCTCCAACACCTGTGTCTCGAACGGAGTATGCAAGATTACGAATTGCAATCACAACTCCCTCGTCACAAAGCCGGTTTCCAGACAGCTTTTTGTTTGTTGCATATACTTTACAGGACGTCGCAATCAACACCGGCATTTTTTTTTGCTGTTGTGATCACTTGGCAAGTTTACGTTCAGTAGTTTACCACTGTTTTCTGAACGACCGGCATCCATACCATTTCTTTAAAATACCAACGCAAGGCGGTCTGCTACTAAATCGCCTACAGCTGAGTTTTGAACGCAGCTAAGCGGGATTGCAAACTGTAACACCCTCGCCACGGAGACGGTTTCCAGAGAGTACCACAGGCATATTGACAATTATTCGGCATATGTAATCCCTTTAATATTATCCTGCCTGTGAAAGAGCAGGAACTTTAGCCAGATTCTATACACCGTTCCTATATATACAAAAGTGCCTTCCATGACGAGTTCAGCATGAACCTGATACTATACAATTACGCCTTTACAGTTCAACATTAACAAGGAATCAACCGAGCTTAGTTCATTCAGCTGAATCACACTTGTCTCTATACTCAGTTGAAAATTGTCCCCACTCTCGCATGGCTGTAATGATCGCCCGCAGGTCACTCTAACCTCTTAATCCACCTTTCAGACACTGGCAAAAACATCAAACATTATAACACCTACCAGCTAAACACATGAAACAGGAGTAATTTTGTTTGAAATATTTCTGCTGTTGACGAAGCACTATAACCGCTATTGCGTTCTGATTCTATCAATTATCAATAATCAATGAGGGATGATTACATTCATGAAGTGTGCGTTTTCATGTTGGTATATATGGCTCTTAAATATCCGGTTAATTCTCTACCGGTGTCAGTTGACTTCTCATTCAGAAAGCAATGGCAAACTACTGGACCTTAAATTCCATAATAAAACAACCTGGGGTTGAGATTGATCACAACGTCCTGCAAAGAACACACATTATAAATAAATGCACACAGGCACACACACACATAGGCACACACACTCATACACATCAACGTAAGATTTTGGTGTCATGCACCCTTGTTCATGCTTACTCTAATTAAATGCTGAATATCACTATTTAACCTATGGGATACAAGTGCAATTGCTAGAAATCATCAATGCCATGTACCACTCGAGCCGAAACGCAGTAAGAACATAAGAAGGAATATCAGATATGTTCACAGTCAATACAGGAGTGAGACAGGGATGTGTGCTCTCTCCTCAGCTATTTAATATCTACATTGACACAATATCCAAAGAAGCAAGTCTCGACAGAACAGATTTAGAAAATTTATAACTCTTTACTTCAGATGAAACAACTGATCCACAGGAAATAAATGAACTTCTATTTGCAGACGATCAGTGCCTGTTTTACAACGACGAGGCAGACTACAAAATCATATTAATAATCTGAGCTCAACAGCAGCAGATACTATATGAGTATAAATACAGCCAAATCCGAGGTAATGCAAGTTAGCGGAACACCGGGCCCACTAAGTATACAGATAAATAGCACAACTCTGAAAAAAGTTAAACAATTCAAATATCTTGGAAGTATGTTCACAGAAGAAATCGAAATCAGATGTCAAAAAGCTAGTGGACTTACATATCAACTTTCACCCTTACTGAAACATCCAAATATACCCATGTCCTCAAAACTACAGATAATAAACAGTATATTCACACCAACCCTATGCTACCAATGTCAAACTTGGACTTTATCCAAATCACACTCTCGCAAAATCAACACCTGCGAGATGAGATGCCTGAGGAGAGCTGACAACTTAACAATCCGAGACCAAGTAAGAAATGCTGTTATTAGACAGACAGTGGGATCAACACCTTGTGCCACACTTATTGAAAGACAGAAGATCAAGTGGTTTGACCATGTCGTTAGAATGCAACACCAGCAACTAACATCACTGGCCTTACATCAAAGATCATCTGCGACCAGATCACGAGGACGTCCAAGGAGAAAATGGATTGACGACATCAAAGACATTGTACAATCACACGGAATGGCACTATCCAGTACCGCCCACCGAGCACAGGAGCGCAAATTATTCCTCCCTACGTCGCGTGACGGCAGACATAGATGATGATGATGATGCTGATGATGATGATGAACCATGTTTGTTTGCCATAGTGATAAAATAATCCATTGGATCGTCATTACGTCATTACAGCTGTATGAGTTCAATATCAAGTTCAGCGGTAGAGTATAAGTCAAGTGTCAAGATAAGTCAAGCAAACAAAAATAAATAACAAGCCATCATGAACACCTTATGGCACACGGCCTTTAGATCCACATTTTTTTTTTTTTTTAAATAGACAAACAGGCAATATGTGGGTGATACGGTCAGTATTACATCGGTTGCCTTTACTCTCCAAGACGTTTCCTCCTATCCATTTGAGACTGTCGACCTGGTCAATTTTTAAAATCAGCTCCCATAAGGATTCGAACCTATGATCAATAGGCGGCAGGCGAGCGTGTAGCCACTATCCCGTGTCCTCATGTGTCTACATAGCTTGAACAAAAATGGGTCCCAATTGTGTTTCATGTAAGCAGATGAGAAATGGACCTGGTCACTACACTTCAAACCGTAGTGATCTGGTATGTTTAAGGTCATTTAACTGCACACCTACAGTAGCAGTGGAAATATCGAAATTGATGATCATCAAGTACCATCTAACCTCACATCTACTATAGCGGTGGAAATGTGAGCAGTTTGACGTGAATAGAAATTGATGATCATCAAGTACCATCTAACCTCACATCTACTATAGCGGTGGAAATGTGAGCAGTTTGACGTGAATAGAAATTGATGATCATCAAGTACCATCTAACCTCACATCTACTATAGCGGTGGAAATGTGAGCAGTTTGACGTGAATAGAAATTGATGATCATCAAGTGCCATCTAACCTCAAATCTACTGTAGCGGTGGAAATTTGAGCAGTTTTACATGAATAGAAATTGATGATCATCAAGTACCATCTAACCTCAAATCTACTGTAGCGGTGGACATGTGAGCAGTTTTACATGAACAGAAATTGATGATTACCCAGTGCCATCTACGCAGTGAATGTCGGCTAAAGGAGTCTCCAAGACCCTCTAATTGACGTCATCTAGGTGCACTCATAAGGAAGCCTCCATTTCATATCTTGATTGTGTTCACCTACAAGCAGGGCCGTGCGTGCTATCATACAGAGAGGCATCCACATCATCCGTAAGGGGGCGGCATAAGCAGCGACAGAGGAGCAGCATTTCGAAGACTTGCATCATTAAGGCTAGGCATTTGGAAGATATGCATCATGCTGAGAAAATCTACCGCACGGCCCTGCCTACAAGTAACAGTTTCATCTTCTAACACGCTTCCCCCTTTCTTGAACTCTCTACCCCCCCCCCCCCCGTTTTTTTTTTTTGGGGGGGGGGGGTTTGTTTATCTTTCGTGTCTATCTCTTAACAATGAACCGTAGTGTCTATGTGCCTGAAATATTTAACTCATTCAGTTGTTAATATATCTCAAAATGTGGCCTCCCAGTTGGACAGAAGGACGATATATAGTCAGACTAGGGGTGTCGTGTTATTTGTTTTGTTTCGTGTATCTTCGTGTATTTTAATACTCAGTGAACGGAAATGTACATTATAATACTTGTTCATGTTTTGTCAAAACCTAATTTTGGCTTGAAACTGAATCAGTTAAATTATCTGACCTTGATCTCATTCGGTTATCTTTTGAGCAGTCGCATTATCTATAATTCCTGATTTTGTTTTCTTTCTTCTCCTGTCATTATATACCACACATTCGTATGTATAACCATATTGTAAAATCGACAATGTTTCTATCACACTGTTTATTCATGGACTGTTGAGCATGAACGTCTATCGTGATGAACACGTGACATTTTTCACGATTTGAGTTATATTAGGTATATTCATGTATGCAGTCATTCATTCAGTAACATTTCCTTTGTAGAACGTCGCTTCCATAACAATCATCGGGAAAACTTATCGGTCATAAGTAAGATGTCCCGCGTTCTATAAACCCATCTGGAGATCATCCGCCACATCCTGCACCCATCCTCTCTTTGACCTTCCTCTTACTCTCTTCCCGTTAAAGTTAGTTGCATATCCTTTACAGGACGTCTCAATCAGCACCAACATTTCTTGCTGTTGATGTCTTGGCAAGTTTACATTTAGTAGTTTGCCATTGCTTTCTGAACGACAAGCACCCATACCATTTCGTAAAAAAAAAAAAAAACACAAGGCAATCTGCTGCCAAATCGTCTGCAGCTGTATTTCGAACGCGGGTATGCGGGATTACGAACTGCGTTCATAACACCTTAACCACGGAGCCGGCCCTCTTTTCCTGGGCATAGGAATATAGTATGACAACAATAATAAGAAAATAACCCTTTGTGAGTCTTCTCTTCCCGGGAATAGGTATATAGTATGACAAAAGTAATAAGAAAACGACCCTTTATGAGACTTATTCGTTTTGGGCATATTGTGTGATTGTTTACTAGCTTGTTTGAAACAAAATGTCCCGGCCCCGTTCAACCGTTGAATGTTCGGTCTGTTACTATTGAGGCCAATATATGGTGTTCCCATCTCTGCTTGTGTAGATAGGGCTGCGTATTTCTGCTTCCTGGATTCTGATTGGTTGTCATTGTGTTCGTTTCAATCTTGTTGTGGTTTCACATGTTTGGTCGCTTAAAAAAAGTCGCTTAAAAGTCGACAGGGTCGACTTCATCGCACCGGGTTTTATCCCATATGGCTCGGTCTCTTTCCGCAGCGCGGAAAGCGTCACACAAAGCACGAACTCCGTAGCTTTTAGCGACGACCCACAGGAGTCTCCGAAACATTTAACTCGTAAACCGAAGGGTGCGGCCCGGAATCGAACCCACAACCTTCGGATCACAAGTCAAACGGCTTGACCACTTCGCCACAGAGAATCCCATGTTTGGTCAGAGTTGCACACTTGTAAGGCCCTGTGTAGTTGTGTTCCCGCCCGGTCACATGTTTTCCTCCAGGGAGTTTACCAGTTGTCGTCCCTCCTAAGGTTCCATCTATTTCCCCTTCTTGGTCTGTCTTCGACTGTGTTAGATTAATATGTTTTTATAGAACGGCCGACACTACATGGCGATGTGGTCAATATCTCGCCTGCCGTCTTTACCGGCACATACATTTTCCGATACCTGTTTTAGACTGGGTCGGTCTGGGATTCCAATTCAACTTATACAAAGATCGAAAATAGGTGCAATAAGGGAAATCAACTTATTGGACAAATGACACCAATACTAAAGAACAAACATGTATGAATAACTACTAAGAAAGCACTTTACAACACAATCTTCCTGCCAACTCTATGCTACCAATGCCAAACCTGGACAATGACAGAAAAAGAGAAAATAAAAATCACAACAGAAATGAGGTTCCTGAGAAGAATACTCAACGTATCAAGAAGAGATAAGATCAGAAATGAAGAAATCAGGACTAAAGTGGGGGTTAAAGCAGCACTAGATTTTATCAGAAAACAGCAAGTCAAATGGTTTGGCCATGCAAGTAGGTTACCAGTCAACAACATACCACAACAAGCAATGATGTACAGACCAGATGGAATCAGAGGAAGAGGCCGACCACGTAAACGTTGGACGGAGGGAATAGCAAAGTCCATGGGAATATGGATATATGAAGCCCATACTCGGGCACTCTCACGGAGTTTATACTTCATCTCGACATCGCAAGATACAAGAGGAACATTATGAGATGAGATGAGATGAGACAAAGTTACCTCGATACAAATTCGAACCTCTGACCCACTGGTCGGTAGGCAAGCGTGTTAGTCACTGCGCTACCGCAGAGGATAGCGAGGAATAGAACCACCTGCCGTGAGTTGATAGAAGATCTATGTTTCAATGGCGGATATAGAACAGCAGGAAAGAATTATCTGTGTCTTTAAAATGTTGACTTCTCGTTCTTGACTTGGGATTGTAAATTACAAGTACCTCAAAAGAGTGTTCGCCTGATGGCTAGTGACACTGATAATATTAGTAATAGGAAATGCTAATTCACACGAAAAAATCAGCTCAGTGCACTAGAAGTAGTATTATTTGTATGACTACGCTTGAGTTCAAAACGTTCGAGCCACAATAAAACCCATTGTGATAGGCTGTCATTTTTGTTAATGATATTCTGTCAAGAAACGCATGCTATCTCTCAAACGTGCTGAAACTCTAAATCAGTATCTTCTTACACAATTCTCTATTCAACTCTCACTAGATTTTTGGCTGTCGGCGTGGCAATAATAAGCTATGCCCCATTCACATAAGGCACGGATCAGCACAAATTCAGTTCCCGTTCCCCAGGGATAATATGTGTAAAGACTAACTGCATTCAACAGATCATGAAGAAATATCACCACCAGACGACCGTGTTTACAAAGATTAGGATGCCTGGCTGATAACGTTCGTCAATTGATTTAAATGTCACATTTTTGTAAAGATAAATTTTGGGAGTTTTCTTTCAAGAATTTATTAAACGTCAGTTTTAAGAATAAGGAAAAGCACATAACTAAAGAGTAACAAACGTGCAGACAGATGTCATGACAGACACGTAGCCAGAAGAATAGATAGATTGGTAAATGGATGGATGGATAATTTATATCAAAGCAGGTTTAAGTATGTAGTTTCCAGTGTGAATTCAAAGTTTTAAGAAAACGGCATGTGGGTATTGTCTGAATGTGATTCACTGTATGGTTACCACCTGTGTCGCAGTTGTAGTTTAGTATTAGCTTGCAGGATTTCCGTGTACATTGAAGAGTCTTCTTTCTCTCTGTCTTTGTACACCTTTAGGCGTCAACAATATTGTGTCCAATGAAATCTGCAGCTAGCTTGAGCATGCTGGAATTCCCAAAGAGCATGTCTTCAAGTGGAGTGTTTTGCATTGGAGAAGTTGTTATATGGAGGTCATAAAGCACCAGACGTTAGGTAAATAACAAAGTATCTGACAGGAGATGAGGTCCAGATACGATTTACTATGTGCATTGTGTCCCTAGTTCTTAATGTTGAGTGCAGAAGGGAGATAGTCAGATATGACTGAGCTACCGTACAACAGTAAACGGTACTACTTGCTTTCTGATGGTGCCGAATGTTGGGCAGTGCTCATGAAACCCGACACCCCACATTGTGCTAACGGCTTTGGGTGGAGAAGCGAAATTAGGAGGGTACAAATCGTATCCTGGAGCAAAGAAATGCAACATAAAGACTAAAAGTCGTGGCAGGGCAACTTCGGTTGGCAGCTGGTCTAGGATAGAAGCTCCGACAAGCGAATAATTAGAGCATTGCTTTGCTGATCCGGCAGTATTTGCAGCTTACCTTGCTCCAGATGTATTGGTGTTACCTTTCATCTGGAGTAAACTAGGTAGGCATAGAGTGGGATCACGTTGCAGTGGCACCACATGGTCTCTACGATTCAGTCAAGGTGTTGTGCTATAGAAAAGCATAACCTCATCCAAGGTCTGATTATAATTATTATGACTTCTTTGAAGCAGAATGTAACACATAATCGTCTATTAAGACGGCAAGGTGCCAGTATGTACGCTGGAATAACGTGTTCCTTCAGAAATTGCTGTCGTAATTTGGAGACTGTGTTTAAATCCGGGTATGGCCACAAACGTTTCCAATACATATAGCATCTAGTGTGCCATTTAATCTCTGCTTTTTCCTCTACTCCTATGAGTGGAGCAACACGAGTGTATTTATTTCCCAGGTTAAAGAAATGAAATATAAGACAAATTAAGTGACTGTGGGTTAGTAAATGTAGTTTCACAATCCTGACATACCAGGCTTTAAGTCAGCCCAGACGATTTGGTAGCAGAAATCTTTGAGTTGATTTTCATGATGATATGAGACTCAGTCGTTCAGAAAGTAATGTCAAACTAAATGAAGGCAAATTACTCAACGTAATATTGCACAGAAAACCACAAACGGCCAATAAAAGCTTGGGTTTATTGCGACGTCATTTAAAGGAAATTAACAATATCTTATATGATGTATAAAGAAACCAATTATTATGCTTTTCATTGGCTGATATACAGTGAATGAAGAAATATAAAGTGCTTGTTTGCAAGCATTTGTCAATGAGTGACAAGTTACTTGGTGCAAAATTATATATATATATATATGCTATGTGGTGAATGCAGAAGAATCCAAGCAAATGCCGTCATGCATCAGATAAGGAACATTCTTTCCCTGTCCAAGGATGTTAGACAAAGACCGTTAGGATGGTAAATACTTACGTATGCTCTGTGACTTAGGGGTTAGTGAGTTCAGTTTCACAATCCCGATATACTAGGTTCTAAGTTCTAAGTCAGCCACAGGCGATTTCTGAGCAGATCGTGTTGTGTTGATTTTCACAACTGTATGAGCGTTGGCGGTAGAAAAAGCAATAGCAAACACCTGAACATAAAATCACTACAAAAATTCGGGGGTGGGGTGGGGGGTCCGATTTCAATGTTATGTAAATAACATGCAAGTAATTTGTGCCAACCACTGTATGCAGAAATGTTAAAAACACAATAATCGCCTGAGCTACCGAGATCATGAGTCCGTGCATAGATCTGATACTGTAGCTTCAACAAGGAGTGGGGGAAGCAGGGGGCGGCATGGTCAAAAGAAGATATATCAAAAGCTAATTTACACGGGATCCGTTGGAATGTCTACTGTTTTGAAGGAATGAACGCGCATGGGAATGCCCGATGCGCATTGACATCAATCGTGATGGCATAACGTAACTTTACATAACAGAACATAACATAAGATAACATAACCGACTAGCATAACATAATATGCCCGTGACTCATGGAAACTGGATAGTTAATGTAGACAACACTGGAAGACCCCAGGGGATGTGGTTTCTACTTAGAATGCTGAAAACACACTGAACGGCCTATAAGACCAGGTGAGTAGAGTCCGAATTCATTTGATTACCCACATGAGGACAAGTCAGCCGTAGTTGTTTAGTCTCATTATGTGACGCGAAAGTCTGGGGAATGTTGTGGTAACCCAGCAGATCCACAGTGCTAGAAGCAGAGGTCAGTAGAGGGAGAAAATACAGAGTGGTTTGACAAAAGGGCATAGGTGAAGTTGAGGCGTAGCATGCCCAAGAAATCCATGGACGTATGATTGAGAAGGGACGGTGTCAACGGCTCGGCTCGACTTGGCACGCAATGTTAAAGCTGAAATGCCGAGAGAGAAAGTTAATTGTGATACATTTGGGAAATGATCAGTTAATTGCCAATCCAGAAAACTGTCATTTTCTCATTTTTATGTGTGCACATATTTGTATGTGTGTACTTGTGTATATGGACATTTGTGTATGTGTGTACGTGTTTGTATGTGCCATTGTATGTGTGTGTATGTGTGTACGTGTTTGTGTGTGCCATTGTATGTGTGTGTATGTGTGTGTTTATGCGTATGTATATTTGTGTAGGTGAGTTTATGTGTGTATATTGATGCCTATATGTGTGTTTATATATGTGTATATATTTGTATGTGTGAGTATGTGTATGTGTGTATGTGGGTGTGTGTATGTGTGTATGTGCCTGTATATGTGTATGTATGTGTATATGTGTGACTGTGTGTGCTTGTGTGTGTTTTTGTCTTTGTGTGTATGTGTGTTTATTTGTATGTGTGCGTGTGCGTGCATGTATGTATGCATATGTACGTGTGTGTTAGTGTGTGTATGGATGTGTGGGTGTGTGTGTGTGTGCGTGTATATGTGTACATGTGTGTATGTGCGTGTATATGTTCGTGTATGTATGTGTATATGCATGTGTGTGAATGTGCGTGTATGTGCGTGTATGTTTTTGCATGTGTGTTTGTGTATGTATGAGTATGTATGTTTGTGTATCTGCGTTTGTGTGTGTATGTGTGTATGTTCGTGTGTATGGGTGTGTATGTATGTGTATGTGTGTACGTGTATGTATGTGTGTGTGTGTATGTGTATATGTGTGAGTATGTGTGTGTACTTGTGTTTATGTGTGCCTTACCAAGGCTTTTGATACAGTCAGCAGAGAAGGACTATATTATGGCGAAATATGGCTGTCCACAAAAGTTATTTCTAAATAGTGCGGCTATTTCATGATGGTATGCAGGCAAGAGTACAGAAAAATGATGAACTGTCTGAGACTCTGAGCCCTTTCTTGGCATCAATGGAGTGAAGCAAGGATGTGTCCTGGCACCAATACTGTTTAGTCTCATGTTTTCAGCTATGCTGACGAATGCCTTCGAGATAAACGACATTGGAATAGACGTCAAGTACCACATGAATGGAAAGTTGTTCAATCTCAGAAGGCTGAAAGCTAAAACCAAAACTAGCACCGTCAGAGAGCTCATGTTTGCTGATGATTGCGCTCTACATACCAACTCAGAGGCAGACATGTAACACAATGTTTTAGCTTTCTCACATGCCTGTGCCAATTGTGGGCTTAAGATCAACTTGGAGAAGACTGTAGTTATGTACCAGCCAGCTCCAGGGAATAATCACACTGTGCCGAAAATCTATGTGAATGGTCATAGGCTAAGTTTTGTGAACAAATTCACCTATCTTGGCAGCACTGTGTCACAAGCTGCCACAATTGATGACGAATTGAATGCAAGAATCTACAAGGCCAGTGCGGCCTTTGGCAGACTGTACAATAATGTATGGGACAGAAATGGAATAAGCCTGCAAACAAAGCTGAAAGTCTACAATCTACAAAGCAGTTGTATTATCCACACTGTTATATGCTTGTGATACCTGTTTATCAACGACACGCTAGAAAATTAAATCACTTCCGCAGTCAGACCAAAATTTCTGTCGTGCATCATTTCGCAAGGGTGCAGTCACCTTTGAAGCAAACAGGTCTCTGTAGAAAGGCTGGACAGAAAAACCACTGCAGGAGATCCTCCCCCTGGAACGTCAAGCATTCTTTGCCCACATTGTCAAATAACATTTCGAGCCTAAATAGGCCTTATCAGCCATCTTAGAACCCACGGCTCCTTACTTTCAACCCTACTGGATGAAACGAATGGTCACCATCATTCTTGATGGACAAGCAACATGTGAGTGTACATGTGTGTACGTATGTATATTGGTGTGTATGAATGTGTTTATGTGTGTGTATGTTTGTGTGTGCATGAGTTCGTGTGTATAAGTGTGCATGTGTGTTTGTGTGTATGTATGTGTGTGTGAGTATGTGTGTATGTGCATTTGGATGTTCATATGTGCTTGTGTATATCTGCATAAGTGCGTGTGTATGTATATGTGTATGTGTGTATATTCGTGTATGTATGTGTATGCATTTGTTTGTGTACGTATGCATGCTTGCAGTGTATGCAAGGGGGTGTCAATTTGTATGCTACTGAGTCTGTGCATAACTGTGAGAAATTGTGCAAAATATGTAAGTATGTATGCAGGAATGTATGTATGCGTGTGGATTTATAAATGTGCGTGTGTACGTGTGTCTGCCTGTCTCATAACATGGTAATATACATTGTTTATGTTTGCAACATCCAATTGACAAAGATGTTTTCCTATGTGAATGTAACATGCACAACTGATGAACAAAAGATGAGTGACTGGAAGCGCCGAATGTAAGACGGGCCTGCGTGCCCAATTTGTAACCCTTTGAAAATAAAGATTGTTCGTTCTGTAGCGCTATATCGCTCTCTAGCTATATCTCTCTGTGTTTCTCGTTGTCTCTCTCCCCATGTCTCTCTCTAGCGATTTCTCTCTCTCTGTCTGTCTGTGGGGGGGGGGGGGTGGTTATGGGTGGAGTTTTGTGTGGGAGGAAAGATGTGTGAGAGGTGGGGGAGGTGTGGGATGTGCAGGTGGATGAAGGATGTATGTGAGGATGGGGGATGTGTATTTGGCTGGGTGGTTGGGGTGTGTGTGGGTGGGAGGGTAGATGAGAGATGCATGTGTTGATGGGCGGGTGGGTGATGTGTGGGTGTGAGTGGTTGAGTTGATGGATGAGTACGTGAGTGGGTGAATGTGTGTGAGAGATCAGTGTTTGGGTGGGGGATGTGTGTTTGTGGGAAGATGTGTGTGAGCGGTGGATGTGTGTGGGTGGTGGGTGTGTGTGGGTGGGAGGTGTGTGCTTTTGGGTGTTTATGGGTGGGGGATATGTTTGGGCAGGTGGGGAGATGTGTTTATTTGTGGGGATGTGTATATAGGTGGGGGTTGTGTAGTTGAGAGGTTGCGGATATTGGGTGGGCGATTGGGTGTAGGTTGGCTGATGTGTGAATGGGTGGTTGGGGAAAATTGTGAGGGTGCGGGATGTGTGTGTGTGGATAGGTGCGGGATGTGTGGGTTGGCGGGGGTATGTGTGTGTGTGGTCTTGTGATGTGTGTATTGCTGGGTGGTTGCGGGTGTGTGGGTGGGTGTCTGCGTATCGGTTATGGGATGGGTGGGGTATGTGTGTGTGGGTAGGGAAATGTGTGTAGGTGGGGAAATGTGTGTGGTGGGGGATTAGTGGGTGGGTGGTGGCATTTACGTTTGCCTGGGTCTGTATGAGTGCGTAGAGGTATGTGTGGGTGGGGGATGTGTGGGTGGCTGCGGGATGTGTGGGTGGCTGCGGGATGTGAGGGTGGACGGTCTCACAACATTGCAATATGCACTGTTTATGTTTACAACTATCATTTGACAATGTTTTTTCCCCCATGTGAATGTATCATGCGTAATATGCATTGTTTATGCTTACAAAATCCATTTGACAATGTTTTTTTTTTCCCTATGTAAATGTAACATGCACATTTGATGAATGAAAGATGAGTGATTGAAAGGGCCGAATGTAAGACGGGCTTACGTGGCCAATTTGTTACCCTTTTAAAATAAAGTTCGTTCGTTCGTTCGTTCTCTCTCTCTCTCTCTCTCTCTCTCTCTCTCTCTCTCTCTCTCTCTCTCTCTCTCTCTCTCTCTCTCTCTCTTTCTTTCTTTCTCTTTGTCTCTCTCCATCTGCCCGTTTTTCTCCATCGCCTACGCGTATCATTACAAACGCCATGTTGACCTTTTATTACCGTCCAATGAATTCGTTCAAAGCCTAGGCTCTGAGAACTATTCTCATTCGGATCTCTTTAAGCTGCTCAGTGACTCTCCAGACAATTGGATTGATGAACCAGGCCATGTGCTGTAATTCAGTTTCGTATAACTTCCATTAAGCTACAACGTTTTGTTCGTAAATGGAAAATGCATGCCAAACATCTCTGGGAAGAAATAGAGGAAAGATCCCCGACGGTCACGGTAACGTGGCATTTAATACGATAGGAAGTTGATAAGTAAGTCACAAATGGCTGTAGAAAAATAACTAAAGATAATAACAACTTGAAACCAGTTTATTTTTAGACATACATTGTCCCTTTATTTCTCAACATAATTTCCACCAACATTGATGCACTTATCCCATCGTTTTATCAGTCCTACCAAACCGGCTGCATATAACTGAGTGCTCTGTTTTCTAAACCAAGTTTTCACTTCACATTCAACTTCGGCGTAATTCACGAAATGTCTCCCGCCAAGGTGGATTTCCTGTTTATGCTGAAAAATGTTTTGTCCCGTAAAGCGGTGCAAAGCTGGATGTTTTATGTTAAGTTATGAGGGCGAGTCAATAAGTAAGTCACACAGTTCTGTGGAATGGCAGGTAAATGAAAACAAAGCACGCAGTTCTATGCAGCCGGTTTGGGAGGATTGATAAAATGATGGGATAAGTGCATCAATGCTTGTGGAAATTATGTTGAGAAATAAAGAGACAATGTATATATACAAATAAACTGGTTTCAAGTTGTTATCATCTTTAGTTAATTTTCTACAGCCATTTGTGACTTATTAACTTACCCTCGTACATTCCACTTAGATAGCCACATCAGAGTCCTGGCTAAGCCCTTGCCCATACCTCGATGGCCAAGTGTTCAAATCCGAATAGAGGTAATTTTGAATGTTGGCCAAGCTTCATGGTCTGCCCAGCCTTAAATAGGTACCAGGAAATGTCTTGGGAAGTTAAGGTGGTCGGAATGATCTTGACCACATCACACATGGCGTGGCGACTGATCCATACAATTATGGGTCTGGCACCGAAGACATGAAAGAGGGACAAAAAACAATATTATATCTGTATATTTCTATATTTCTATACGTAAAGCTTTGTTGCCGGACTCCCTGACCTAGGTGTTAACGTCTTTCTCCTTAATCTCTTATATTCTCGTGAGTAACGTAACCTGCGCGAGAATCGGTAGCGGTTCTCGCCGCGTTGGTAACTTACTGGGTATGTGAGCCGGTCTCTCAGAAATCAATGGCAAACTACTGAGCGTAATCTTGCCTAGTACATCAACAGCAGCTCAACTATGCTGATGTTGACTGCAACATCCTGTAAGGGATATGCAAAAAAAAAAAAAAGCTTTGCTAGGTTATGTGATGAGAAGAGAGGCATTGGAGAACATCGTGACAACTGGAAAGATCGAGGGAAAGAGAGGCAGAAGCAGACCTTTAGAAATGATGCTGGATGGATTGAGACGGTGGCATGGAGGAATATCAACAGCGGAGATGATCTAGAAAACCAAAGACCAAGATCTGTGGAGAGTCATGAACGCCTACACCATCCGGCATGGTACTTGATGATGATGATGGTAAAACATATTTATAAAATCTACTTATTGTAGTGAGTTTTTAGAGACTGCACTCACTTATATTTTTAATTTAGATGTAATACATAGCCTACATAACATATTCCTCCGTGCATTCAGGCCTACGACATTTGATGGTCCTAATACTTCACATACTACAGCAGGGCCTGGTTATAAAACTTTCACCTATATGCACTACATAGACAAGGTAGGATAGTCCAGTGACAAATAATGTTTTCTCAATAGGGTCACCTCATATTCTAGGTTACGACATCATGGGATGTGTAAACAGTTCTCTTTCAACGCGCATTCTGTCCCAGAATATTTCAGTTAAAACAGTTTTTCGGTCCCAATTTCTATAAAGCTGGATCGACATGCCAATTCTAGACATTGAATCCAGATCACATTTATGACAAGTAAACGCTGAACTCAGATCACTATAATGGCAAACAGACCGCTAATGTCCGTGATGTGATATATATATATATATATATATATATATATATATATATATATATATATATATATATATATATATATATATATATATATATATATATATAAAATTAGTTTTTTATTTTGCATATCCTGTACAGGACGTTGCAGTCAACACCAGAATTTTTTGTTGTAGTGATCTCTTGGCATATTTACGTTCAGTAATTTGGCATTGCTTTCTGAACGATCGCCACCCATACCATTTCGTAACAAACCACCCAACTCAACGCGGTCTGCTGCCAAAGCGCGAGCAGCTGTGTTTCGAATGCGGGTATGCGAGATCACGGTCGGCGTCCGTAACATCATCGCCACGCAGCCGGCCCCGTGTATATATTCTGTTGTTGATTCACGATTCGTAATATGACATTCAAAATGGCCTCATCTATAATTAGTTGGTTGCATATTCCATACATGATGTCGCAGTCAACCCCAGCATGTTTTGGCTGTTTTTGATTACTTCAGAAGTTTACTTTCAGTAGATCGGAGCAAGCACGGACCTGTCCAGAGTGCGATGGTTAACCACTAATACACACATACAGAATTAATGATCACGCCTGGCAGATATCTCTGCCCGGTCATGTCCAATATCAACGCAGAAAAAAAATGTATTTACTCTTTTCTATTCTTGAAACTTCAGTTAAAGTCTGCCAAATTTCTATTGATCATTTTGCTCTCCAGGTTCTCCACGCCTCCTCCCCCCCCCCCCAAAAAAAAAAAATCTATGTTCTGTTCTATAAATGCCTTTAATAGATTACATACTTGCTGAACCGTTTACTTCTTAGAATAGATTCAATACTATGTGTGTTTTTCTGTTGCAGACTTTCTGTGCTCAACCATCACTCATTCCCTGACGTGAGCTTCTCCATCAGCGTGACTGAAGATAGCCGGGCCATTCTACCAGCAGACACCCATAATACAACCCCGTCTGGCAATGTCATCGGGCCAATCTCCAGATATCTACACGGGTAATGACAGGCCTACCTGACTCCGTTCAGATTCTTACATTGGATACGAAGGAGTGAAATTGAATATTGATCTTATTTGCAGCAGATTTTGTTTTAACTCCAGATGCATTACAATTTATGGCAGCGGATGTAGACAATCGGATGGGAATTTAACATGTTTCAGTTTTTTGTTTTTTTTTTCAATCCTAGATGCTGCGTACAGGGATGTATGTCAGTGTAACAGCGCCGCGGACAAGTCATGTCATCTCGTGCGCATGTAACCACTTTAGTTTGGGCAACATTTCCATGCCGTGTTCTTGTGGAGCGATTCGAGGCTAAGCCAGAGCGCATTTATCAAGCAGAACTGGAGGAAGATGTTATTATAGTTACACTTCATGTATGCAAAGGAGTTAACAGCAAAAACAAAACAGAAAGTAGCACGTAATGACAGAAAGAAAGAAGACAAAAGGGATATAGAAAGAAAAACTAATAGTAAGAAAGAGTAACGTTTATTGAAATTTTGCATATCCCTTACAGGACGTTGCAGTCAACAGCAGTTTTTTTTTCCAGCTGCTGTTAATGTACCAAGCAAGTTTTTCGTACAGTAGTTTGCCATTGCTTTCGTGAGTGTGTCTTTGTGTGTATGTGTGTGTGTGTGTGCGTGTGTGTGTGTGTGTGTGTGTGTGTGTGTGTGCACTTGTATACCTTGGGCCAAGCAAGAGAATATTTGCATTCTACATGATCTGATACATAGATTGACAGACAGACATACAGGCCGTAAGACAGACATACATGCAGATAGACAGGTAGACAGACAGACAGACAGACAGACAGACAGACAGACAGTCAGGAAGATAGACAGACAGGCAGGCAGACAAACAGGTAGGCAGGCAGGCGGACGGTTAGACTGACAGATAGACGGAAGAACAAACGGACGGACAGACGGATAGAAGAACAAACGGATTGAGAGACAGACGAATAAGCAGACAGATAGACAGGCGGAAGGACGAATGAATGAACAGACGGACAAAGGACACGAGGAAAGACATACAGACGGACAGATTGATTGATTGATTGAACTTTAATTTCAAAGGGTCACAAATTGGGCACGAAGGCCAGTATTACATTCGGCCTTTCTAATCACTCATCTTACGTTCATCATGGCACAGACAGACAGCCAGACAGCCAGACAGACAGACAGACAGACAGACAGACAGACAGACAGAGCAGAGAATGGATAGAAGGATGGATGGATAGACGGGAGGACGGAAGACATATATTGATGGAAGGAAGGATGCATCGAAATATAGAAAGCCAGACAGACGTAAGGATGGATGTATGGATTAATGGATGGGTGGGTGAATGGATGGATGGATAGATGGGTGGATGGGTGGAAGGACAAAGACAGACAGAAGTACAGAGAGACAGACAAACAGACAAATATATATATGGATGGATGGAACGATGGCTGGATGGACAGACAGACAGACAGACAGACAGACAGACAGACAGACAGAGGAGAGAATGGATAGAAGGATGGATGGATAGACGGGAGGACGGAAGACATATATTCATGGAAGGAAAGATCGATCGAAATACAGAAAGCCAGACAGACGTACGGATGGATGTATGGATGAATGGATGGGTGGGTGAATGGATGGATGGATAGATGGTGGATGGGTAGAAGGACGAAAGACAGACAGAAGTACAGAGAGACAGACAAACAGACAAACATATATATATGGATGGATGGAACGATGGCTGGACAGACAGACAGACAGACAGACAGACTGACAGACAGACAGACAGACAGAGGAGAGAATGGATAGAAGGATGGATGGATAGACGGGAGGACGGAAGACATAAATTGATGGAAGGAAGGATGCATCGAAATATAGAAAGCCAGACAGACGTAAGGATGGATGTATGGATTAATAGATGGGTGGGTGAATGGATGGATGGATAGATGGGTGGATGGGTGGAAGGACAAAGACAGACAGAAGTACAGAGAGACAGACAAACAGACAAATATATATATATGGATGGATGGAACGATGGCTGGATGGACAGACAGACAGACAGACAGACAGACAGACAGACATACAGACTGACAGAGGAGAGAATGGATAGAAGGATGGATGGATAGACGGGAGGACGGAAGACATATATTGATGGAAGGAAGTGTAACAGAGGTAGGGGTTTTGGTAGTATTTAGATGGGAAACGGCTACAGCACGATTGAGCATCAGAGGAGAACGAGAGGAGAGATGCTCAAGTCGTGACGTAGTTTGTTGTCAAAGGGCAGTTAACATCAAGATACCGAATGGAAGGGTCGTCACGTTAGGTTCCAGCTGCCATCAAGATGAATAAAGTATTTGTACAAAAGAACTAACTGACTCCAGTCATCTGTTATGAGTTGGCTTCGTTACATAAACGAAATGGTGCCGTGACCAGGATTTCCAGGGTCTTTAGTTGTCGCGGCAGAAGTCAAAACAAACCACTAATTACGTCAACAACTTGAAGAGACAGAAGCATTTCGGCACGATTCGATACGTAACTTGAACAGAAACAAAGCGCAGTTAGAAAAATGGCCAATAACTTATCAGCGAAAAATACAGCGACCAAAAGCCCGCCCAGGGGTGGTTGTCTGTAAGTCTTTTTCAAGACTGCTTGTCAAAATTTTATTGGCGTCAAGAGAAAAGTGAAAAACAACTGGCCATAACGAGTTGCGGCACCTGCGATCGTTGTCAAACCGGCGAGCGTCAACTGTAAACACCATCCTGGCGACTCCTCTTATCCATTCATCTAACGGACGTGTCAGGAGCAGAAGTTTTCCTGAAGGTCAAGCCGTTGTCTCGAGCTCGAGCGAGCAGGAATTTTCCTGAAGGTCGGTCCTGGGTCATTGTAACAAGCTACGTGGAGGGTCCCAAATAGCCCGGTCACAATATTTCAAATATCTTCTATAGCCCTGGCTTAGATAGGTCTTTTCCTGCCAACCCTCCTCCGTTTTCCCTGGACACACTGTCACGCTTCCTTTCGACCTAGGGACCTATTTCCTGCAGTGTTCTTCTGGCTGACGCATAAATAACATGGCAGTCGTCAGAACAACTTGGAAGTAATTTTATTAACCTAATCAAGAACAGCACAGGAACACATAAAGGCAGATAAACAGATAGATCTACACAGACACTACACTGGTAAATTCTAACACAGAGCCTCAAGTCGCCACAGTCACAGATCCAGCTTCAGATACTGTCTGATCTGTCCACACTTCTCACCAAAGAGGTCCGAATCTCCTTCCTTCTCCAACAACTGGGTGTAGGTTCAACCGGCTTTTGTAGAATCCAAGCGACTGGTGTGTTGAGGACTTCTGTTCATTGTCATCTGAATTAGTTCGGCACTAGGTCTTCACTGACCTATGAAAAGCTTTAGTGTTGCCGATAAGGTGAGGTGTTTGTGAAGGATAATGGTTGGGTCCTTTTAATGTCCGGGATAAAATGGGTATGCCAGAAAATCACTCTTAGGCTCCCTCCGGACAACAACTGCTCTCAGGCGTATGTTGTTAAAACAAAACCGGCAATGCACCAGTCATACAAAATGTCCTTGCTTCAAGACCTGCACCTTGCCTTGAGTTGGCCTCGTTGGACATATTTACGTTAGCCTAGAAGCACCGGTGATAATGTCCCTTCGAAGACATAGTCACTTCCCATAGAAGAGGACCCTGGAGATGATAAATAAAACCTGAGCGACTGGGCTGACTCATGTATCACACAAATACACTATATTTAATACCTGATTGACCAGGCCTGACCTGTCAGGTAGCCCCTGGATTGGCCACGTCCGGGTTTGAGTAGACCTCCAGCTGGACGAAGTCCGGTTGTCTTTTTGGCCACACGACACACCCTCCACACTCATACCAAGCCTTTATTATGATTGGGCACATTCATTCCCATGCTTCCCTCTCACTTGCAACCATGCCTTTCTCACCCGCAGGATCTTGTGGTGTGGTGCGCCCAGTAATCCGTGTGTTACATCTCATTAACTCATAGTATAGTAATGGGGTTGTATGGCACGCTTTGTAGTTCCCCACTCCCTGCAAGAATAGGAAAGAAGATCCTACCCCCTCCCGGCTCCGCTCTTGTCTGAGCGGTCGCCGCAATGTACCCGCAGTGCCCCACAGAACACATAGATTCAGCGGAATGCAGGTTCTCTAAATGAGATACAGAAGTCCATTAACTTCCCTACATCATCCCATCTAGTAACAGATGAAAGAGATAGTCCTGTGAATAGCCTCTTCTGGCTCAAGAAGATAGATCAGAGATTGGTGTACCCCATTCCCAAAATACCCACTGAGTATATACAACAGAAAGATGACAATCTGTCCAATTCAAGCCGTAGATAGAAAGACAGCAACAGCTCATCTGACGCCAAGAACAAATGAAATCCTCTTGGGAGATATATGGTTCAGATTCACTTCCCCGGCTATGCCAAGGACAAGACGTGCAGCCAAATCGGCTAACGGTCACCCAACTCGTCATTGGTTATGATTGGCCTTTCGCCAATTCATCCTCCCCTTCAACCCATGGTATATTTATAACTCCATGTTTGGCTGGAGTACCCACAACCCAAGCCCTACCTTTCTTCACCACTTCAGTAGGAGGTTGCATCTCTGTCCCAATCTTCAAATCGACTTGACAAGATGCCACTATCCAACGGTAGGTGTGTACACGGCCATGAATTGCTTAGCAGCCGCACCAGCGCTCATTTGGCGCAAGGCGCTCCATCGGGTTTACCCGATGTGAAAGACATTGGCTACTTGCTCCATGTAAAGATTGTGATAGGAAGATAACCCAAAGAACCATCTTTCATGGAGATTTGAGAGAACAAGAGAACTGAGAGCTTCCGAAAGCCGTTCCCCCCTGTCTACCCAAAATAAAAGAATGCATAAGGACATGGACCACTGGCGTTTCGCTACATAGGCCCCCTCTTAAGAAAGTCGAACCCTACGAACTTTCTACTGTCAGTGGTTCTGTTCGAATGACCCCACCCTCACATTCAACCATAGGATGCCGTGATAAAAAATCTGCTCCCACATTCTCCCTTCCGGGGATGTATTCGACCGTGAACTGATACGGTTGTAGGAGCAATGACCATCTCATCAACCTCGCGTTCAGTTTCTTAGAAGTTGCCAAGAACGTCAGAGGTTGATGGTCGGACTGCACTTTGAACTGGACTCCATACAGATAAGGTTGAAATTTCTGTACCGCCCACACTAGAGCTAGACATTCCCGTTCGACGGTGGAATAATTCCGTTCGGCGGGTAACAGTTTTCTACTGGCATACGCCACCGGACACAACACCGAAGGATTATCTCGCCCTTCCTGCAACAGAGTTGCTCCAATCCCTATGTTACTCGCGTCGGTTCTCAGAACAAACGTTTTCTCCAAATTCGGGAGTTGCAGGACTGGCCTATCCACCAACGCCTGTTTCAGCTTCCCATAAGCCTCTTCACAGCTCGGGGTCCAGACTATAGGATCTGGCGATCCTTTCTTCAGGGTTTCGGTTAACGGCGCTCCAATTTCGTTGAACTTTGGAATGAATTTCTGGTAAAACCCACACAGAGACAAGAAAGACCTAACATCCTTTTTGGATTTAGGACGGGGTGCGAGACGGACCTTCTCAATATTTTTTTCTTCCGGTACCAGTCCCCCTGGGGTAATAGTGTGTCCCAGAAATTCCAAGGATTGATATCCAATCATACATTTGGCTGGACGGGCGGTTAACCCTTCCTCTTTCAATCTTATGAAGATCTTTTCCAAGGATTTCAGGTGATCCTTCAGATTGTCAGACGCGATGAGAATATCATCCATAAACGAGACGACAGAGGGATCCCTTAAAGGGTCTAATAACTTTCTCATCATGCGTGTGAACACACTGGGCGCATTGCTCAGCCCAAAAGGCATCACCTTAAATTCGTAATGGCCACTCGGAGTACTGAAAGCGAGCATGGGCCGAACCTCAGGCTTCACAGGGATCTGATAATATCCCCGGCTTAAATCAATTTTTGAGAAGTACTTTGCCCTATTTAATCTGGCAAACAATTGATTTGTGTTTGGCAACGGCTCAACTTGGAATGTCGTACAACTATTTAAATGCCTGTAATCAATACATAAGCGGTGTTCCCCGCTTGGCTTCCTCAACAAGACAACCCCGGCATTATAAGGAGAAGTCGAAGGAGTGATGATGTCGTCGTCCAGAAGCTTCTGGATTTCAGTTTCCAGGGCCTTCTCTTTCGAAAATGGCACTGGATATATTTTCTGGCGAACGGGGTCTTGGGTAGTCAGAGTCATATCAAACTCGACCAACCCTGTCCGCCCTGGCCGATCGGTAAGAATCTGCTGATGGGACTCCAACAAACGGATGACACGGTCTGTTTCTTCAGCCGACAGATCAGGATTTATATGTACATCCCTATAGGTTTCCCCAGGGTGTAATGGATACCCCCTATCCGTTTCTTCGCCCGATTCAGTTTCCATCGCGACCGCCATAGTCATGAGTGGGAGAGAAGTACCATCAGATCGTTCTTCATACTTTTTGAGAAGGTTAATGTGGAAGATTTTAGATTTCCCCCTGATCCGGATGGCATAGTTGGTGCGGGAGACAACCCTTTCTACCGGGAAAGGCCCCTGCCAACCAATCTCGAGTTTATTGGAACCTACTGGAAGTAACAACAGAACCCGATCCCCCACCTTAAGAGACCTATCTTTCGTCCTTCTATTGTAGTAGGCCGCGTGTCTCTTCCTGGCCGCTCTCAGATTCTGAGCTGCCAAAGCCCAACCCGTCTGGAGTTTTTTCTTTAACTCTTCGACGTATTTATAAGAGGATACCACTTCTTCGGAAGTTTCTTCCTCTGTCCAACATCTCAATAAGGCTTCTAAGGGACCCTTGATTGGCCTCCCGAATAGTAGAGTGGCTGGTGGCAACCCGGTCGACCCATGGGGAACCTCCCGATAGGCGAACAAGGCGGCTGAGATATACTCATCCCATCTGTCTGGTTTCTCTTGTGCCAGCTTCCGAAGCATGGTCATCAAGGTACCATTAAACCTCTCTACTTGCCCATTAGACTGAGGGTGATACGGGCTTGTGTGAATGTGGTTGGTCTGGAAGATACGAAAGACTTCTTCCATCAGTTTACCACAGAACTGAGACCCATTGTCCGTTAGGATCTGGTTGGGAAATCCCAACCTAGTAAAGGTCTCCATCAGTGCATCAGCCACTCGCTTAGAGTCGATTGTGGCCAAAGGTATCGCCTCGCCCCACATGGAACAGCAATCCACCATCGTGAGAATGTACTTATTCCTCTTCCTAGTCCTAGGAAGAGGACCAACAAGATCGATGGCAACTCTCTCGAAAGGAGAGTTCATAATAGGCATGTCTCCCAGGACTACCGGAGCTGTCCAGTGTTTTGGTGCCACACGCTGGCACTCTGGGCACGACTTGACGTACCTACGCACGTCTCCAGTCATCCCTGGCCAGTAGTAATGGCAGGAAATGCGCTGGAGAGTTGCCCCGACACCCATATGTCCACTGAAAGAAATGGTGTGTCCCATATGAAGAAGCTGTTCCCGATAAGCCTTAGGAACCACCAGCTGTCCATGCTGGTGATCCTCCATTCCGGCTCTCCGGTACAGTAACCGATTCTTCATATAATACTGACCCCGTCTTGGTGGGTCAGAACCTTTTGGCAACTGGTTGAAGCAAGGTTGCAAAGTAGCATCCTGGCTTTGAGCAGCTCGTAACTCCCCAGGCAAGGGATTCACAATCAAGGCCGGCGTCTGCTCATCCTCCAATTGAGATCTGGTTTGCATTGCCCCTACGTACATGGGTTCGGTTGGAATCCCTAGAAAGACGTAGCGACAACCCAAGATCATTGGGAAGATAGGATCTAGCAGAACGGCTGCCTGTATAGTGCCGGTAACATATTTTGATTTGATGTCCACCTTCGCAATTGGAAGAGACATCGCTACCGCACTCTTTGTCGCCGTTTGAATCTCAATAGATTCCCCGGTTAGCTGCTCTGGGCTCACTAAATGTGATGAAATTACAGCCTCAAACTGCAGACCTGTGTCGTAGAGACACTCAACTGGTTGACCGTTCACAAGTACCGTTTCTACTACTGGTGGTTTTTCTAAATCTTTGGTCCCAAGATCCCTCCCTTCTACCTCCTTGTGAGACCCTTCCCCGGTTTCCACAAGACAAGCAGCATAGTGAGAGTCTTTCTGTTTACGCCGGCAATCTACCGTATTGTGTGTGGGAGATTTGCAATAGGCGCACCACTTTTCACTCCACTTTCTTTTAGGAGATCCAGGTGGACTCTTACCAGAGGGTTTCTTACTAGGAACTTTATCGAAAGGATCCTCCTTCCTGGTGTGAGCGGTTTTAGGGTTCTTCTTCTTTCCAGACCATGTGTCTGGTGGTCGGGGATTGTGTTGTGACAATTCCCCATTATCCCCATGAGCTAGCACATACCTTTCAGCCAACGTGTTGACTAGCTCTAACCTTTCTGCCCCATTTTCAAGCAAAAAGGTTTGCAAAGGCTTAGGCATCATTCTCTTCATTTGGTCCACGACCACCAATTCTTCCAAACTTTCATAGTCGTTAGCAAATCCAGCTAAAGACATCCACTTCAAAAGGTAAGACTTCAATCTGACACTGTAGGCTGCGAACATCTCTCCTGGCTCTCTCTTCGACTTTCTGAACTGTTGTCGATAAGTATGAGCTGTCATCTGAAACCTTTTCAACAGTGCTTTCTCCAGAGCTTCATAGTCATTCTCCATACCAGGTGGCAACCTAGAATAGACCTCGTATGCGGTCCCCCTCAGGCCCTGTGAGAGTTTCAAGTTCCATTTCCCTCGCTCCAATCCCATAGCCAAAGCCATCGACCGAAATCTGTGAAGATACTGGTCGATCTTATCTTTGTGTTCATCGAACGGGAGCAAAGGGAACTTCATTGCCTGGCATGGACCGCCACCAGAAGTTGTTGAGTCAGGGAGAACTGCGTCTCCCACTGCACCGTCTCTTTCCTTGGCAGTTTGAGCTTTCAGCTCCAACTCTCTCATACGGAACTCATGGTCTCTGACTGCCTGCTCGGCCTCCATCTTCCTAGCCTCAGCCTCCATCTCAATCCTCTTGGCCTCAGCCTCCATCCTCTTAGCCTCAGCCTCCGCCTCAATCCTCTTGGCCTCAGCCTCCATCCTCTTAGCCTCAGCCTCCGCCTCAATCCTCTTGGCTTCGCGCACAGCCTGTCTGTAGTCTCTTTCCACTTCCCGCACATATTTCTGTAACTCCGCTCCATCATATCCCATCTCACGCCCTGTAGCCTGTACGTCAGCGACATTAAACCCAGCTGATGCCATCTTAAACTCAGAGGGTAAGGGAAGAGGTAATTGTCTAATAAAATTTTTCTCACAATTACACAACAAGTTACATTACACGACCACAACACGTCGTATGTCGGTCAGTCTGTGTCAGGAAGAGTATAGACAATAGCCAGGCACGGTAGGCAGAACCTATTAATAGAAAACAAGGATATCTGTCCCCTATCACTAAATCAGCCAGAACTTCACCAGGATTACAAATATCCCGGGACGAGCCCCCAGAAATGGTAACAAGCTACGTGGAGGGTCCCAAATAGCCCGGTCACAATATTTCAAATATCTTCTATAGCCCTGGCTTAGATAGGTCTTTTCCTGCCAACCCTCCTCCGTTTTCCCTGGACACACTGTCACGCTTCCTTTCGACCTAGGGACCTATTTCCTGCAGTGTTCTTCTGGCTGACGCATAAATAACATGGCAGTCGTCAGAACAACTTGGAAGTAATTTTATTAACCTAATCAAGAACAGCACAGGAACACATAAAGGCAGATAAACAGATAGATCTACACAGACACTACACTGGTAAATTCTAACACAGAGCCTCAAGTCGCCACAGTCACAGATCCAGCTTCAGATACTGTCTGATCTGTCCACACACTTCTCACCAAAGAGGTCCGAATCTCCTTCCTTCTCCAACAACTGGGTGTAGGTTCAACCGGCTTTTGTAGAATCCAAGCGACTGGTGTGTTGAGGACTTCTGTTCATTGTCATCTGAATTAGTTCGGCACTAGGTCTTCACTGACCTATGAAAAGCTTTAGTGTTGCCGATAAGGTGAGGTGTTTGTGAAGGATAATGGTTGGGTCCTTTTAATGTCCGGGATAAAATGGGTATGCCAGAAAATCACTCTTAGGCTCCCTCCGGACAACAACTGCTCTCAGGCGTATGTTGTTAAAACAAAACCGGCAATGCACCAGTCATACAAAATGTCCTTGCTTCAAGACCTGCACCTTGCCTTGAGTTGGCCTCGTTGGACATATTTACGTTAGCCTAGAAGCACCGGTGATAATGTCCCTTCGAAGACATAGTCACTTCCCATAGAAGAGGACCCTGGAGATGATAAATAAAACCTGAGCGACTGGGCTGACTCATGTATCACACAAATACACTATATTTAATACCTGATTGACCAGGCCTGACCTGTCAGGTAGCCCCTGGATTGGCCACGTCCGGGTTTGAGTAGACCTCCAGCTGGACGAAGTCCGGTTGTCTTTTTGGCCACACGACACACCCTCCACACTCATACCAAGCCTTTATTATGATTGGGCACATTCATTCCCATGCTTCCCTCTCACTTGCAACCATGCCTTTCTCACCCGCAGGATCTTGTGGTGTGGTGCGCCCAGTAATCCGTGTGTTACATCTCATTAACTCATAGTATAGTAATGGGGTTGTATGGCACGCTTTGTAGTTCCCCACTCCCTGCAAGAATAGGAAAGAAGATCCTACCCCCTCCCGGCTCCGCTCTTGTCTGAGCGGTCGCCGCAATGTACCCGCAGTGCCCCACAGAACACATAGATTCAGCGGAATGCAGGTTCTCTAAATGAGATACAGAAGTCCATTAACTTCCCTACATCATCCCATCTAGTAACAGATGAAAGAGATAGTCCTGTGAATAGCCTCTTCTGGCTCAAGAAGATAGATCAGAGATTGGTGTACCCCATTCCCAAAATACCCACTGAGTATATACAACAGAAAGATGACAATCTGTCCAATTCAAGCCGTAGATAGAAAGACAGCAACAGCTCATCTGACGCCAAGAACAAATGAAATCCTCTTGGGAGATATATGGTTCAGATTCACTTCCCCGGCTATGCCAAGGACAAGACGTGCAGCCAAATCGGCTAACGGTCACCCAACTCGTCATTGGTTATGATTGGCCTTTCGCCAATTCATCCTCCCCTTCAACCCATGGTATATTTATAACTCCATGTTTGGCTGGAGTACCCACAACCCAAGCCCTACCTTTCTTCACCACTTCAGTAGGAGGTTGCATCTCTGTCCCAATCTTCAAATCGACTTGACAAGATGCCACTATCCAACGGTAGGTGTGTACACGGCCATGAATTGCTTAGCAGCCGCACCAGCGCTCATTTGGCGCAAGGCGCTCCATCGGGTTTACCCGATGTGAAAGACATTGGCTACTTGCTCCATGTAAAGATTGTGATAGGAAGATAACCCAAAGAACCATCTTTCATGGAGATTTGAGAGAACAAGAGAACTGAGAGCTTCCGAAAGCCGTTCCCCCCTGTCTACCCAAAATAAAAGAATGCATAAGGACATGGACCACTGGCGTTTCGCTACAGTCATCAAGCCACTGAAGAGTCGTTTTAGGTGAGCAAGAAGTTTCTAATAACTCTGTCAAGTCAAGTACTCGCCTCCAACCAAAATTCAAAATTTTCCATATTGAGTCGTCAAGTCAAAATAATGGAAAAGCTCAGTAACAACCAGGACGACAGCTGAGTGGCTTATACTTTCATTGATTGGCCTAAGTTTTGTTTGACGCAGTCGGACTATCTATAAGCCGCTAGCTTAACCTTTTGGGCTCTGCTACTTCTGAGTCCTTCTCAAAACGTCGATGATGTACCCCACCCGGGGCGAAGTCAGAAGCCAGAAGTCTGGTCGGGACCCAACCAGGGGTTGAAGTTTGTCCAGGCATCCCAAGAGAACTAACTAACTGAAGAGACGAGGTTACCTGGAGGAAGAGACAGACTACCTGAACTCCGTGATTGATTGAATTTCAGCTGACGCAGACTCCTAATGTTTGAGTGTAACCTGAAGACGAGTCTAGAGGAATACGTCTTGCTTGGATCAGGAACCGAGAGTAGGGTAATCTGTGAGCCTATTATCTGGTCGAACTGTTCTTGTGTATATGTAAAGTGAATTTCTTAAATTAGCTGATTACAAATGAGATTGTGAAGTGTTTCCTTAGTCTATATAATAATATTTCAGCATGGCAGATTCATCACGGCACAGTAGAGAAACAGTCATAATTGAGAATTATTTCGGCTGAGCTCAAGACAAGTTTTTTTTTCCAGATACCAAAGAATATAAAGAAGAAGAAGTAATATGAGTTACCTATATCTAGAGTTACAACGTGTCAGTACATGGTTGGGAGAATTAAAAGAGGCAGTTAATGAGGTAGAAAATTTTGTGGAAACGTTGAAGAACAGAACGACTAGACAAGACCCTTATAGATTCAAGGTAGACTGTAATAGAGTAGGAAAGAATAACAGGAGACAATATGGACAATATGGTTATTACGAACCAAGGCCTGATGTGTATAGAATAAAAGACGGTGAGAACAGACATAATACTGAAAGGTCAGATTGGTATAGCTGTTATAGATACAAGAGTGGTCCTGAGAGAGACTTTTCCAAGAAGTTATGGAAATGGCCGTCCTATAGCAGAAATGCTAGGAGGAGACGTGAAGAATGGTTTGAAAAAAGACAAAGACAATATCTAAACTCAGGTGTAAGAGACAGAGTTGAACATGTAAATGAAAATTCAACTGTTCCTAAGGTGATTGCCAGTATGACTAGTAGACAGGAGAATAAAACGACGGTGGTGATAAAGAAAATAAACCAAGAAACTCAAACACAAATGATTGAAGCGATAGAACGGAATACACAAACACAGATTGATGTAAAAGAGGAAAAAGTCCAGGTACAACCAGCCAGCAAGATAACAAAGGGAAGTCAACCTGACTTAATAAAAACTCAGTCAAAACTAACTCACTTGACTAAGAGAGACAAGGTTGAAGAAGTTAAGAAAGATAGACAGACGAAAACGAAGGACGAAAGGAAGCCAAAGAGGAGAGGTATTGAAAGAAGAAATAGTAGCATGATAGTTAATAGAGGTACTGCCATGTCAAGTTCCTCAAGTATAGACATGAAACTAATTCCCAAATGGTGTAGAAATATTAGCTGTCAGAGTTCAGGTTACGGAGAAGATATTTCCACCGCCGCATGTTACAGTGATGCTGAAACAGATATAAATACTGATGATTCGGAGAATGAGAGAATTGCACTACGAACAGATCCTGACTTGAAGCGTAATGTTCCCTCGTTCGGTGTAGTTGCTGGTGAACAGACGGACAGAGTTTTAGTTAGTGACTCTAGAGAACTAGATACTAGTTTATATGACAAGAAAGTAGGGAAAACTAAGAGACGAATACCAAGATAGAGAAAGAAAGACAGATGTTCTAAAGGCGACTATGGGAGTAGGGTCGACGTATCTGCAGTAAATTATTATGAGAATTATTATGAGTCTGATGAAGGAACTGTTATCAGTGTGTCATCTGAAGACGAGATGGGGAAATGTAAACGTTATATAAGGTTGACAGGAAACAGTGAGCAGACCGACGCAAATGAAAGAAATAAAGGAAAGAGTTCATTTAAGAAGAAGAATAATAGTAGACAGATAGCGGGAATTTATTCAACGACAGAAAGTGACTTAAGAAAAATAGAAGACCTTATGACCTTAAGACCAGAGTACTTTAACAACAGGTTAACAACGGATAGTGATGATGGTATAATTGAAGCGAGACGAACATCAGTACTAAGAGACGACGAAATATTTGGTTTCGATGCGCTCTATGGTTGTTAAAATTGTTTGGGTGAGGAAGGAAAATGGAATTGTTTTGGAAGAATTGCGGTTTGAGCACATAGATATATGAGCTGTCTAAAATAGACAAATGAAATTGTTTGGTGTGGCATCACATGATACAAGGTGGGCAATAGTGTTGTTGAGGATAGAGAGTTACGGCAAATGAGATTTTACGTGGATACGTAATACAGAATTAGGATATATTGTGTTTAGTGATGATGTAGGAAGAGTAGAAATTAAAATAGTCCTTTGTCCAGAATGAATAGATACAGAGAGTTAGTCACGTTGAGTGATGTATAAATGGAGTGATTAAAGTAGGGTAGATTCAGCACATAATTAGTAGAGAGAGGGATAAAATAAGTATGGATGGTTCGACTCAGAGCTGTGACATGAAGTCTGAGATAGTTTTGTTTGGTAGATTGAGAAGTAGGTGTGGTGTTGTTGACGGTTGGGCTGAGAGTGTCTAGTGAAGAGATACAGATTGAGGAGGAATTGGATATCATGTGTGAAATAGCCAGTTGAACGTGAGAATATTAAGAGTAAAAGACTGTAGAAGTTGATGATCGAAGAATACGAGTTCTTGGTGAGAGGGATGAAGTAATTACGTCATGCTTGCGGAGAAGGAAGAGCTGATTAAATATGAGAAACTTGTTGTATGGAGAAGTATAGAATGATAGTTACGAGGTTAGTGGCTCGTCGGAGTGAAATTGGTTATAAGAGATCGTTGATAGTGCTGGTTAGTGTGTAAGAGAGTTATAGTTTGCGAGAGATAATGCTTACGTTATGAGGATGAGTGAAAAAAGTATAAATCAGTTGTGAAAGTCCTGTTGAGTGTTGAAGTAGTTTGTCTGATAATCCGTTGTTCTTGTAGCTGTAAAAATGTAGACAAACATATGTGCGTCGACTATGGATAGGCTGTTGGCAAGTATTAAGTACAACATGCATGTACGAGGTGTTCGTCGCGATGAGTGAAGTAGGAGTGAGGTTTGGTGATCTCGCCTAAGTGAAGTATATAGATAAAATGTAATAATTGCGCTGATATATCTTGTGTCAAGGTGTGTAGTGGAGATCGATACGCTTAGTGGTGAGAGATTGCTAGAATGTTGAATTGGCGTCTAAATTGTTTTTTTTTGGAAGTAATAGTATGGACACGTTAGGTTGTCGCGATGCGAGATGAGAGAGAGGTTGTGTATCATTGTCCGTGTGAATATGCGAAGAGTGGTTGATAAGTGACGTTGATAAAACGTGGAAAATAGAGTATACGAAAATTGAGAGATAGAGAGAACATGATTAGAGAATTGTGATGTATTTTCCTTAGAATATCTGACGTTGGAAGGAAATTAGGAAAGTTGTGTGACAGGTTGACGGAAACAGAGTTAACATTCTGAATGATGTTTCATAAAATATGTTTAGTATTGTTGACAGGGATGTGTCGAAGCAAGAATGCCTAACACTGAGAAATGAGAAAAGTGAGCTCTGCTGTCAGTTATAAGTGGAGTGAGTTGCTGTTCTGGAAGAGTCCCGATAAATAGGAAAAGGAGTGGAAAGGTACAGAGGTAAACAAGGTTAGTTAAATGAATGTTGGAGAATGTGTTCCGATAAGGGTGACCAGTTTGATTATCGTCACGATAGGAGAGACCTGAGGATTAGTTTAGAGTAGTCGTGGTGAGATGTTGGAAAGTAATGATGTGATTAGTTAATTGCGTCGGATAGACGAGAAACTTAAAATTAGAGTTGGTTGTATTGGTGAGAGACAAAGTTTTGTTGGACGTAAGAGGCTAGAGATACCGTAGTTAACGGTAATAATAATGATTAGTTGTAGAAATACTTGGAACAAATCCAAGGGAAACAATTTGTGTGTTAATGTACGGTAATTGGTTGAGTGGTGATTTTGGTTGAGGGGAACAAGTATTGTTCCGCGATATGTTGGTCTGTAGGTAACAGATATGTATATATATATATGTATATATATATATATATATTTTGGCATTAATGCTTGGCATTGACTGGTTTTGTTTTATAACAAAATAAGCATGACTTGAGTGAATAGATATGAGTTACATTGGTTCGTATAGGAGGACAATTTTGCTTGGTCACTTTAAGTAATTAATTCTGTGTGAATTATATAATTTTTTTGAAAACCTTCTCTTTAGCGAGAAGACAGTTGTTTTTGTTGAGTTTGAGTTTGTAATGCCTCTTGTATAATATGTTTTTTTGTGTGCTTGATTTGGTCCTGTAAAATGATAGTTGTTATTTGATTCTAGAATAGGGTTATTGTGTTCTTAGACTTTTACGTACAAACTATTGGTCCGTAAAAGAGACCAGTAGTATTAACTAACAATAGATTAGGATGTATGTTGTATTACTTTAATATATATTTTTCTTTGAATGTGTTCATACCTTTAATTAATATGTGGGGAAACATAAATGATGTAAAAAGTTTGAGGGGTATGATGTTCTGTTTTGATTTTATTTCGCTTAACTTATAATTTAAGTGAATTGTCTTGTATGTTTGTAAATACATGTTGGAAATTAGTTAAGTTTGATTTACATGGTTTTGTCTAGAATTGTTGAGAGGTTAAGTTGTGGAAACATAGGCCATACTTAAGTGACGGGGTTAATATACAAGTAAAATGGTTATGGGGAAATTAAGGGAGCGTTAGTTGAAGAAAAGATTAATGAATGAGGGGAAAGTTTTGAACATAGTTCCAGGGGGTCAAAAGAGCCATGGGGTATTTTCATAAGAGACACGGGATTGAAGAAGAAGAAGTGGGTAACGTGTTGCCCCAGACAAATAATTAAACATGAATTGAATCCATGTTTGATTAGATACTGTAGATAACAGTACAATAATAAGTGTGAAATGTACATTGGGAACAAAATGACATGGGGTTTTGAGGGTCCGTGTTATACGGACTGCTGTTAGGAGCAGTACATGGTTGCTGTTGATAACGGCATAAATTGACAACTGGAGGTTTGAGTAGATGTGCCCATAATAAATGGACAGTAAGGGGGCAAGATTAAAAGAGAGGTATATTATGTGAGGTGATGTGTATTGGAACAGGTCTTGATTTTTAATTGTGTCCTCGGGACGTGTTTTGTGGTTAACATTACATTGAGGTAAGGTTCCGAGCTATAAAATTGGTAGTGTCTATAATATACAAACACTTGGTTGGTATTTTTGATGCTGTAGATAGAAGCGTAAACTGTTACCATAATGAGTGGTACTGTAGGAGATATAATTGTTTTAGACTTTATTACATAAAGTCTCAAATGACAAAGGGGGTAAAGGTGTGTGATTTAGCTGAGTGTGGTTTTTGTGTGGAAGAGTTCTATTTCTTCTTTGAGTCTCCGGTGCGCACCGATTTCTTATCTTTCTATCATGTGCGAGTGTTCTCAGGTTGCTTGAAAGTAGAGACTTACTCAGTAATAAGTAGTGTTGTTGAAGACAATAGGGAGTTGGTACCAGAAGAGTACAGCGTTGTTTGAATTTTTAAGCAGGTCGCTTATAAAGAGGAGGAGTGGTTATTTCAACCATATGTGTTATGATGTATTGTATATAGTTGTAAAGTTGAGTTTTCGATGTTATTATGTCGTTGATATGTGTTATTATGTTATGAAGAGGCAATAGTTGATATTAGGTTACTAGATTGACAATATGACAGGGAGAAGGGTTAAATGATATAATATATACTCAAATTTGAGTTGGTTTGGGGAAGATTAGAGGAAATGTGGGAGTTAAGGAAAAAGAGGGAATAGAGTAAGAGAGTTGGGAATAAAGAATTTTTCCTTTATAGGAAAAATTCTTTAGAAAAACATAGGGAGGTGTAACAGAGGTAGGGGTTTTGGTAGTATTTAGATGGGAAACGGCTACAGCACGATTGAGCATCAGAGGAGAACGAGAGGAGAGATGCTCAAGTCGTGACGTAGTTTGTTGTCAAAGGGCAGTTAACATCAAGATACCGAATGGAAGGGTCGTCACGTTAGGTTCCAGCTGCCATCAAGATGAATAAAGTATTTGTACAAAAGAACTAACTGACTCCAGTCATCTGTTATGAGTTGGCTTCGTTACAGAAGGATGCATCGAAATATAGAAAGCCAGACAGACGTAAGGATGGATGTATGGATTAATGGATGGGTGGGTGAATGGAAGGATGGATAGATGGGTGGATGGGTGGAAGGACAAAGACAGACAGAAGTACAGAGAGACAGACAAACAGACAAATATATATATGGGTGGATGGAACGATGGCTGGATGGACAGACAGACAGACAGACAGACAGACAGACATACAGACAGACAGAGGAGAGAATGGATAGAAGGATGGATGGATAGACAGGAGGACGGAAGACATATATTCATGGAAGGAAGGATCGATCGAAATACAGAAAGCCAGACAGACGTACGGATGGATGTATGGATGAATGGATGGGTGGGTGAATGGATGGATGGATAGATGGTGGATGGGTAGAAGGACGAAAGACAGACAGAAGTACAGAGAGACAGACAAACAGACAAACATATATATGGATGGATGGAACGATGGCTGGACAGACAGACAGACAGACAGACAGACAGACAGACAGACAGGCAGGCAGGCAGGCAGGCAGGCAGGCAGGCAGACAGACAGACAGACAGACAGACAGACAGACAGACAGACAGACAGACAGACAGGCAGGCAGGCAGACAGACAGACAGACAGACAGACAGACAGACAGACAGACAGACAGACAGACAGATCCACAATTGATCCATTAAGTTGCGTCCACGATGAAATCTCAATATGATTAATCAAACATAAATTCTAGTTAATTTTTAAGATAACGCCGTCAGCAAGTAGGCCAAGAAGAATGTTTATCTTCACCCTGGAGATATTGAAATATTGAAGTGTAATCTGGCGCAAGAACGTGACAAAACTATCATTTGATACTTTGTGCCAAAGAAATCAGATTTGACCAGAGCCGTTTATCTTAATGCACTTGGCAAGGAAGAGTAAAATACACAGTATTGTTTTGTTTGTGAAGTGTGTATAGGGAACAAATGAGATTGAAGACAGGAGGATGAACGAGAGAGAGAGAGAGAGAGAGAGAGAGAGAGAGAGAGAGAGAGAGAGAGAGAGAGAGAGAGAGTAAGTGAGTGAGTGAGTGAGTGAGTGAGTGAGTGAGAGAGAGAGAGAGCAGCACCTGTCAAAACCATTGGTTTACTTTCTCTTTCCACGATATTTTGAATATTCTTTCAGAGTGCAATACCTCTCACTTTCTTTACCAATTCCAAACATTGGCATCAGTACCGAAATATAGGCTGCAAATAACGCTAAATTAATCACATGTGTGTATTGGTTTTATTTTCACTCGCTTTGGACTCGACAATAATCCACTCGAGACTGATTTTAACCTGCGAGAAAGCTTTCCCTATTATCAGTGTCTCTCGCCATCAGGCGAACCCATTCCGACTTCAGAGCTACTTGTAATTTACACACCCAAGTCAAGGACGAGAATACAACATTTTAGTCCAACTGGCCGATATAGGTTTTGAAACCCCTACCTCACCAACAGCACACCGGAAGTTTAAGGCCGAGCCCTCTTATCCATTCAGCCACGCTGACCGTGTATTTTTTGTGCTATTACCGTTGTCCACAATGGCACCATTTCATTGTATGAAATGAAATACTGATTTATCGCTGTTGTCCATTATTTCTGTGTCACATCTTCCTGTGAATGTCATGGGGAAGTAAATTAAGGACCCACCCCCGTCTCAAGAAGTACTGGGTATATGGTGCCAACGCCATAAATGTATAAACCAATTAGTGCTCGAGGGATAATGTAGTCAGTACCAAACCGAGCGCCTTTACTTCACAGAACATTTCCTGGTAACCATTTCAGGTTTAATCGAACTGGGATCCAGATCAATTAAAAAATTCCCCGCCATGATGGATATTTGAACACAAGACCACCGATAGCCAGGTAATTAAACAGAGATTCTCCCTTTTTCTTTGACCCACATTATTCCCCTCATGTCCTTAAAAATGTGGAAATATTCTTTTCATGAAGATGTATTCTCGCTTTTCTCCCGATCGTATTTCCAGACTGCAGACTCGCTGACGTGCTCATAATTCATTCAATCAAAACTCTAAGCCATTGTTCTAGAATTTGCGTTGGTGTCAGTGATATTTCCATTCTATTTTACAGCTTGGTGTTTTGTTACAAATATTTTGCCGCTAGACGTAACACTACGAGGCGGGTTAGCAATCACGTCCATTGATGTTTATAACGATTATTCTTCCAGATAACTGGTCTTGTAACATAAAATGCCATTATAGAACTGGTTAGGTATCATTTCCATTGATGTTTAAACGGATTCTCTCCCCAGATAACTGATCTTGTAGTATAAATTGCTATAATGTAACTAAACGGGGGCTTTTGGTCTAACGATTAGGTCATTAGGTTGAAATGGCGTGAAGTAGGTAGGTAAAGGGTTCGATGCTGGCACTCACCATTGGCTTCGGGAGGGCCATCTATTCACAAACACACGACAGGCTCCTGCTGCGAAATTTGACTTGCTTGTTTTTGTTTTGTTTTGTTTTGTTGTTGTTTTTTTTAATTATAATGTAATCACTCGCGTAAGACAAGGAGAAAGATATGGATATCGATCTGTGAAGAAATAATATCCAGATCAATCAATCAATCATGTGCCATGCCGGAAAGCGTGGGCGGTCATGACTCGCCATTTCACTCGATCACCAGTGTCGTGGATCAGCTGAGTGTTCCTGTCTCGTCCATGCCATGTGGCCAAGCCATCCAGGTATTTTCCTCTCGGTCTGCCTCTTGGTCTGTTTCCTTCGATCTTGCCAGTTGTCACCAAGTTCTCCAATCCATTTCTTCTCATAACATGTCCACACAATTTTGACTGTCTACGTCTAATTTCTCTAATCAGTTTACGATGTTCATTTGTCTCCTGTAGTACTTGGTCATTGGTTTTTCTGTCTGTCCATGGTATTCTTTGCATTTTCCTCAGAAACCACATTTCTGCAGCCATCAGCTGTTTTTCAGATTGGCTGCCCATTGTCCAAGTTTCACATCCATACAAAAGAACAGGCTCTATGTATCCCCTCAACACTCATTTTCTCGTTTCAATTGACATCTTTTTATTGGTCAGAATGTTTTTCATCTTGCTAAAGGCTACTTTCGCCATGGCGATTCTTGTTCTAATCTCTTCAAGGCATCTCCCATCAGATGTTATGACTGTTCCAAGATAATTGTACCGATTCACTTGTTGAAGAATATTTCCATTTACTTGTATATTACATTGTGGCACTTCTTCCTTCTTAGTGACGACCATAACCTGAGTCTTTTTACAATTTAATTCTAACCCCAGTTGCTCACTGTGTACAACAACCGCATCTACTAATTGTTGCAGGTCCTGCGCATTGTCTGCAATTAACACTGTATCATCGGCATATCTAATGTTATTGATGTTTCGTCCTCCAATGCTGATTCCATTTATATCCTCTACATTTCTGAAAATATTTTCACTGTATAGGGAAAAAAGATCTGGAGACATCACACATCCCTGCCTAACACCTCTTTTAATTGGCTGATACTGTCCCACTTCATTATCAATCCTTATTGCAGCTTGTTGTTTCCAATATATGTTTTTTTATAAGTCTAATGTCTTTCCCATCAATTTGTAGATCTGCAAGCATATCCACCATGTTGACATGTCTTACTCTATCGAAAGCCTTTGTGTACTCAATAAAGCAAAGATGTACATACTTGTTTACTTCTAAAGCACGTTCAATAACTGTTCGCAGCATATATACAACATTTACTGTACCCTTTCCTTCTACAAACCCACATTGTCCTTCCCCTATTTCAGGTTGTATCTTCTTCCTCACTCTTTGCATGATAATTCTTAGCAAAATCTTTGTGATGTGACTCATTATACTAATTGTTCTATGTTGATCACACTCCAAGGTTCCTGATTTCTTTGGGATTGCAATAAATACAGAGTTACATAATTCAGGAGGTATATCTCCAATATTATATAATGTGTTCATCAGTCTGGTGACTTGCTCTAGTCCAAATTCTTCTAAAGCTTTAATCATTTCTGTTGTGATGTTATCTGCACCGGAGGCCTTGCCAGCTTTCATATGCTTAAGAACATTTCGAACCTCCATCTCCAAAATTGGCGGTCCTTTAAATCTAATATCATACTGTTCGTCTCTGTTATCATCATAAAGGTGTTTCACATAATCTGTCCATACATGTAGAATCTGGTCTTTTTCTATTATGATTTTGCCATCTTTAGTTTTCAGACACCCTGTTGATGTACTTGTTCTTTTATTAGTAAGTTGCTGAATTCTTTTGTGCAGTAATATGGTATTTTGACTGTTGTGATGGTTTTCAATTTCTAAGCACTTTTCCTCAAGCCATGATTCTTTTGCCTCCTTACATAATATTCTGACTTGTCTGTGGATTTCTTCATATTTGACAGAATTATTTTTGTTGAGTCTTCTTGTTTCCATGAGGTGTAAAATTTCTTCAGTCATCCATTTCTTACGACCCACCTTCTTTAATTTTGGAATAGTTGTTTCTGCAGCCACATTGATTGAATTCTTCAACGTTTCCCATTGATCATCCACATCCTGGAATAGGATCTCTAGATCAGACAAAATTTCAAATCTGTTCTGTACTTCTATGTTGAATTTGTTTTGTATTTCCTTGTCATTACTCAATGTACACAAATCATATTTAGTGTTTCCTGTTATATACTTGACTTTCTTCAACTTTATATCCTCAATGTTCCTGTGAGTAATCTGTGGTCACTATAACAATCAGCACTGGGAACTGTTTTTGCTACTGTTAGCGCGTTTCTAAATCTTCTGCTAATGAGAATGTAGTCAATCTGGTTTCTAATCCTGCTATCAGGACTCCTCCATGTCCATAATCTTCTAGAGTGTTGCTTGAACCAGGTGTTTCCTACAATCATTTCCTGTTCTTTTGCCCACTCTACGAGTCTGTATCCTCTTTCATTTCTCTCTCCTAAACCATAGTTTCCTACTGTGTATCTATCCCCTTGATTTCCTACTTTTGCATTGAAGTCCCCTATTATGATGTTTATTTCTGAATGTTTACATTTCTTTAAGGCAGCCTCTATGTCATTATAAAATTCTTCTACACTATCTTCACTAGATTCTCCTGTTGGTGCATATACTTGAATAATATTTATGCAAAAAGGTCTGCCACTTAATTTAACTAGTAGAACTCTGTCCGACATGGCCCAATATCCTTGAACAGATGTTGATGTTTTCCGGTCCAAAATAATTGCCACTCCACTATGACGATCTTCACCTCCAGAATAAATAATCTTGAAATCGTCATCTATCTTGATGCCTGATCAAGATGTGTGATTTTAAATAAGAGTTATAACGATTTATACAGGAGTTACGTGTCAATAAACTGTCCTAAAATGCGCAATATGTAATAGTTAAAACACAAGAACAGTATGACTAGAAGTAGTAACGAGAGAAACACTTTGGAACACGTTAGTAGTGGAGAGAAGCATATTATAATTATGTCTGTTTGGAACAAATGGTACTGAAGAAATCAAAACACTCAGAATGAAACAGAAAGAAGAAGGAGAAGAATCATACATTGCATTAAATAACAAAAGTAACCTAAGAAGCCCCGGGGAGCCTGGGGAGCCTAGAGGCTAGACACTCGTCTACCGGCTCCGTGGTCATAGGTTTCATCCGCATGTAGCGAATTCGAAATTTTAAAAATTGAACTAGGATTACAACAGGTCGATCCACCATGAAGCTGGTATAAGAAAATATCTTTGGAAGTAAAGGGAAACTGACCACATCACCCAGAGAGTGTCTATCGGTCCACACAAATATGGGTCTGGCACAGTATGCCCAAGGAGCCAGAGGCGTATAAAAAGGGTTCTTTACTTAAGCTACCTGTGTCCATCGATATACAGACGGATCAGCAACAGTTTTCTTAAGGATTTCAAGTCTCTGGAGGATTCATATACAAAGTGAAAGTACTTCTAAAAGATAATGATCTAAACGTGTTATCAACATTGTATGTCACTCATGTACTTAAGAGCTCAATTATCCGCCTCTGAATGTCTAGGAGTTTATGCCTCTGATCACTTCATGTCGGTGTTTGTTCACACGTCTCCTTGTAACCTATACCAGTTGTTCATACGTTTTCTTGTATCCCATATCAGTTGTTCACACGTCTTCTTGAATCGAATACTATTTGTTCACGCGTCTCCTCGAATCCAATACCAGTTGTTCACACGTATTATTGTATCCCATATCAATTGCTCACAATTTTTCTAATAATTTATACCAATTGTTAACACGTATTATTGTATCCCACACCAATTGTTCTGTAGCAAGATTGGTGGTAATGTATGCAAGGATGATACTACACAGTACCCAGAAAACTGCCTATCTGCCGGATGTATTGGTTGGGTCAACCTCAAAGAGATAGAGATCACACAAGTTCCTCGTTCCCAATGTGATCCTGCCGGTTTAATTATGTTAACCTTTAATGGCTCAGTTGCTTGAGTCCATAAATAGTCTCAGAAAACCCAGGAATACCTCTATGAAAACAATTAAGTGTTTTTCCCTTAATACCCGAAATTTCCTGTTGGTGGTTCCTTGCCTCTCCTCTCTCAGTTAACCTAATTTTATCTAGGGTTGTTTTAATTAAACTAATTGACTATGACAAGAAAAAAATACACTCACGAGAGGAAATGACCTCCTTTTTTTCTTTATTTATTAACTATACACTTAGTAATGAATAGTAATGATTTTAAAAAAACAATATTCAATTCAATACCTCTTCATTTAAAAAAAAAAAAAAAAAAAAAAAAAAAAAAAACCAGAAGTTCCTTTACATCAAGATCTCGACACTTAATTATATATCTCCATCAGTGAAACTCCCCTCCCCATATATGACCAATACTACAGGCTATTGTCCAATTTCTCAGGTAATTTTCCTGCAGATCCTCTGTGGTAGTAAATCTGAAAGATAAAAATTGGTCTGCACTCCCTTGTATTGACTTGCTTCAGTGTGTTGTTCTTTCCATGTTGGTAGAATAGTTTAGTTGGCTCTGGGATTTTCCAATTGCCAGGCAAGTTATGCTACAGAAAATTTACCTCTCCTCTTAGGGAAATGGAACTTTTGCAGGTGGATAAGTTTCTGCCCCACTCTCACACATAGTTTCATTTAGCAAAGTTGCTTCTATCACAAAAGTCAGGTGCATCTAGATGGGTCTAGCCACCACCTTCATTCTTCATCAACACCAAGATGTCAGGTCGTAGATTTGGTTGGGTTTCCAAATACACTGGCTGCTGGTTTGTTGGTCCTTCTTTTCTCTCTCGACTTGATTTTCTATCTTACGTTCGTAAAGATATTCGAGGCTACCATTTCCAGCAGTCACAGTCGGCCTTCTTCCAGTGACGACGAGTTTGTGGTACGCACAATGAGGCCGTGAACCGGTCGTTGCTGTTTTTATGTTAGATTTCCCGTCCAAGTGTTTGGCTATCACGCCGAAAATGAGTCTGTTATTGTAAAATTGTAAAATTAGAATTGTAGAAGTGGGGAACAAACCAGCACTGTTGCGGTTATAATCTTTAATGGTATTGCGGGGAATATTCACAGCGACGTTGACGGCTTGTGAAAATATATACCACACTATCTATTCCTATTATATTAAAGTTCTAACGTCCCCATGGGACCTTGACATCTGCTTAATTATTTTTATCTAATTCGCTCTTGTCAGTAACAGGACATAAGGAAAGTGTTCAAATTATTAATAATAATTTATTTGAGGCCCTTGCTCAATTTTTTAAACAACGTGTATATACAAATATTGCAGAAAATAGTTGAATGTAGGAATGTAGCCCTGGATAAGGATATGAGTTAGCCCTGTGGGATTTGTCATCATGGACTACCGTAGAATCATTTGTCATTAGTCTCTTATAGTCTTGGAGGACAGACAACATTCACCTAATTTACGTTTCGGCTTCTCACTTGATGACCCGTCGAAAACGTTGAATTTGCTGTCAAGTCCTCTACGACGTTCACAATAGTCTGGAACTCATCTTGACTACAGATTGGGTATTCTTTACCTTAATAATTGATAGATGAAGGTTTGAGTCCAATTGATTCACTTTCAGGACCATGGAGTGTAGGTCAATAATAAACAACAAATCTCAGTCCCAGCAGATAGGTTTGGAAAGAATATGGTAGTCAATGATTGGCACTCTTCATCAAATGATGGGCTTAACAATATAAGCAAGGCCATTGGATTGGGTTGTTGGCAGTTTTCATCTAACCAAGACCATGAATCAGTAAGCTGTCAGTTTCTCTCTATCCCTCTGAAATCATGAAAAGGTTAGTTGCAAGTTTTCCTCTACCCATTTGAGACATGGTTTTTTTTTACAAAAGTTACATATAAAACAAATAATGTAAATAGTCACGGTTGTGAGGTGTCTGCATCCGGACTGGTGCTAACATATTAACATACGAGGTAGAAACATGAACGATTGGCCTGGATCGTGGAGGCTTAGTGACTTATGAGACAACGGGACTCTCATGATCGGGAGCATAACGCTAAGCACATATAACTACCAGATCTTCCATTCCTTGACACTCAAGAGTAGGCGTAGAATACAAATTATAGTTTAAAAAACTCATGCGAAAAACTTGAACAAGTTTAACATATGTCATAGTGCTATGAACGCTTCTCTTGCCACAATTTAGTTTACCTGCGGTGTATAGACATCTAACTTTATAGTTATACTGTTACCAGGTTTTCTTAATGTGTTTTACTCAGTGACAGAGTTTTTTTTTTTACTCATTTTTGTTTTCGTTCACTCGCTTTCAACCCAAGCGTAGCCCATACTAGTGCTACTACTTCTAATGCACTGGAATTATTTTTGGTGTGAATTAGCTTTCCCCTTTACCAGCGTTCCTCTCCATCAGGCGAGTCCACTCCGGCTTCAGAGGTACTTATAATTTACTTCCCCAAGTCAAGAACGAGACGTCAACATTTAGTCCAATTGGCCTATGTACAGTTTAAACCTGCTACTTCGGAATCACCACACCGAATGTTTCAGAACGAGCGCGCTTGTCCATTCGGTTATGCTGTCCTCCCCTCATTCATGTATTCACTTATCTTTGGTTAGTTTTGTTTATGAGCTCCACATTGATTCTTTCGTAGCCTCTACCTCTGATTCAAAAGTATGCATGTCCCTATATGCCGAGCCTTACAATGATATTACCTGCAGAACAATGCAATTTGCCCAACCTAAGACCCCCAAGTATGAGACCAGAAAGAGCTCTCGATCGATAATCTTGATTCATCAAGGTTGATAGTTTCAAATACAACACCAGGCCCATATCGACATCCCCGAGACAGTGATGACGTTAACATTTAAGCAGAGGATTACAATTCTCTCACGCTAATTCTCTAATGTCTGAACAGGTCGTTGATTTAATTCTGTCTTCTTGAAAATGCCCATACAGCAAAAGCACTGTTAGTTTTATTTCGCTGCTGCTTTTAAAATTCCTATTCAATTTTTGTGCGCAAATTACATCGTGTTGCCGTTGGCGAATTAGATTTCGCTATAACTCTAGTGGGGAAAAAGGGGAGAAGGGATGCGATTCTGACCTTAATTTAGCCCTTTGTGAACATAAACCGAAACGTCATATCGGCACATCAGTATGTCTTAGATTTAATTTAGCTGCATGCATGTTAATTAGTTTGACAAACGTGAGAATTAAATCCACAGGTATGTATTGGCACTCCGAACAGTAAATATGTGAAGTGAAGGTTAGAAGACACATTCAAGTTAAATTACTTGCATGTTCTTTACACAACGTTGCAGTTAAGCTCAACATGTATTTACTGTTTGCGATTTACTAGGAAATGTTATGTCCTGTAGTGTGCCACTGTTTTATAAACGACCAACGCTCATACCATCGAAGACTCTTGGGTGAATGTAGTTGTGTACTAATTTCGGTGTGGTCCTCTAAAAGACTTTGAGGTTTCCTTTAGCTGCTGCTACTTACACCTCATTTTGTAAGACCATCTAAATCATTATCAACATCAAGTGCCCCGCAAGCTGTCGTAGACTTTCATGTCTCTCCATATATGTCGGCCTTTGGTGGTCTGGATCAACTCTGCTGTTGATATTCCTCAATGCCACCGTCTGAATCCATCCAGCATGATTTCTCTTGGTCGGCCTCTGCCTCTCTCTCCCTCAATCTTTCCAGTTGTCACGATGTTTTCCAATACCTCTCTTCTCATCACATGACCAAAAACAGCGGTTTGTCTCTGCATTAATGTTGTATATAATGTTATAATTTCAGTAGCCTTTTTCAGGCAATCGTCGTTAGTTACCCTGCAGTCCAAGGAATTCGCAACATCGTCTTAGGAACCCCAATTAGTACAACTTCTATTTAAGTCAGCAAAGCAACAATACTTTCGTCGATCACGCTGCATCAGTAAATACCAACAAGCAATAATTATTGTTGTATATTATACTACACCCCTGTCTATTTACTAATTACATGTGGGCCAAAATTTTCCTGACAATTTCAATAGTACTCAGCATTCACAAGCAATCTACTTTTTGTTAAACAGCAAACGGGAAGGATTCTTTCACATGATTTGAGGTATATTAGGTATATGGGGCAATCCGCATAGTTTTATAGACTAGATTTATTAGTTTAGTCTAGCTTAGTCGATGGATCACCATCACGGCACACGGGTGCAACCCAAAAGAGCTCCGTTCTTCTCCTAACTCAAAGCTGAGTCTGGAGAAACTCAGCTCAGTGCACGAACTCCGTAGCACCGGCGAGGATCCTGAAATACTTTGGGTAGATTTTTAACTCGAAATTTTGCCCGGGCAGTGCCGTTAGGCTTCTCTTTTTCGATTTCCAACTGCCAAGGGATTGTTTACGAGCGCAACAATACACACACGCGTCCGATTTCACTACCCGGAGACCAGGGGACATTTTATTACTAGAAGTCCACGAAAAGAAATTCCTGTCATCACCAGGGCATGAACCCCGGACCTCCTGCACTCGAGGCGGACACCATACCTCGAGACCACGCAGCAACTAGATGTATGCTATGGTCAATATCAAGCTAGCCAACTTTACTTTCTAGGGCATATCCTGGTACTTATTTTAAGTTGAGTTGACCTGTGAGCCAAAGTCAATAACATAAAATCAAATCCCCTCATCGATAGGTGTTCGAACACAGACACTGTGTCGGCAGACCAGCGTACTAGTGACTGCACCGCCCCTGCTTCCCCACATCTTGCATTAAATGATAAGTTCTAGCTCTTGCAGGGAGTCTCCGTGGCCAAGTGGTCAAGCCGCCTGCCCCGTGTTCCGAAGGTTGTGGGTTCGATTATGGCCTACTTCGTTCAGTTCACGAGTGCAGTTTTATCGGATACTGGGGGTGGTCGCATGAGCTACGGAGTTCGTGATTTATGCGACGCTTTCGGCAGGACGCTCTGCTGAAAGAGACTGAGCCATGGGGATAAACCCGGTGCAATGAAGTCGATCTTATTGCCTGCTCATCCTGTGTATCTAGTTCTTGCAATAAACACAACTATGACGCACATATCAGTAGCTCACATGTGTGTAATGCCACAGGATCGTAATTGTGTTATGTTCTCAGTTGATGCTCTTGGTGTGTTATTTTCCACTAAGGTCTGAGCTGGTGTTATTATCAACAAAACACAACAGTTACAACTGGTGGGTCAAATTTCATAACTCAAGTTCTGCTAGCATATGAAACCAAGAAAGGGAGGCGATATAAATTATACAGAGGAATGAGGAAGGTGAGGAAGAGAAAGATGGAGGAGGATTAAATTGAAGAGGACGGTCGATGGGAGGTAGAGGAAAAAGATAAAGACAAGGATTAAGATGAAGAGGATTGTAGAAAGGGGGAGAAGTAGTAAAGTATTAGTAGAATACGAGCAGTAATAGTGGTAGTAAAGTAGCAGTGGTAGTAGTAGTAGTAGTAGTAGTAGCAGTAGCAGCAGCAGCAGCAGCAGTAGTAGTAGTAGTAGTAGTAGCAGCAGCAGCAGCAGCAGTAGTAGTAGTAGTAGTAGTAGTAGTAGTATAGTAGTAGTAGTAGTAGCAGTAGTAGTAGTAGTTGTAGTAGTAGCAGCGGCAGCAGCAGCAGTAGAACGATGATGAGGACGAAGATGATGCAGGTGAGAGGACGAGAAAGAAAAATAGTAGTAGTAGTAGTAGTAGTAGTAGTAGTAGTAGTAGTAGTAGTAGTAGTAGTAGTAGTAGTAGTAGTAGTAGTAGTAGTAGTAGTAGTAGTAGTATAGTAGTAGTAGTAGTAGTAGTAGCAGCAGCAGCAGCAGCAGCAGCAGCAGCAGAAGCAGCAGCACCAGCAGTTGCAGAAGTAGCAGCACCAGCAGTAGTAGATGTAGTGGCCGTGGTGGTATGTGCAGTTGGAAAAGCAGCAGCAGCAACAATAACACTAGCATAGTAGTATTACTAACAGTAGAAAGAAGAAGAAGAAGAAGAAGAAGAAGAAGAAGAAGAAGAAGAAGAAGAAGAAGAAGAAGAAGAAGAAGAAGAAGAAGAAGAAGAAGCAGAAGAAGAAGAAGAAGAAGAAGAAGAAGAAGAAGAAGAAGAAGAAGAAGAAGAAGAAGAAGAAGAAGAAGAAGAAGAAGAAGAAGAAGAAGAAGAAGAAGAAGAAGAAGACGAAGAAGAAGAAGAAGAAGAAGAAGAAGAAGAAGAAGAAGAAGAAGAAGAGGAAGAAGATATACAATTAGGAATATGGCCATCTGTATAATTAGAGCTATGGTCATCTATGCAATCAGGACTACAGTCATCTATAAAATAAATGATGTTCTTTACAGGACGTAGCCATCACACGCAGGCTAATTTTCTAGGCAAGTTTACCTCTAGTAGTTTACCACTTCCTTCTGAACGATAAATAAACACAATAAAAACAGCTAAACTTGATGGATCATTCTGACTATACGTCCCCTTCCTTGTCTGAAACTATACACATTGACCATCAATCGGAAACTACTTAGTTATACGTGTAAGGTCACCGTCATGAATAAATCACAGGTCACTCACCAACTGCACTGCCAATTTGTGTTAGCGTGTTCCGGAAGCTGCTGATGTTGATAAGACACCTGCTAATGCAGTCTGAATCACAACATGTCGCAGGTGAGAAGCTTTTAAACCAGTATCCAGGTAACGCTGGAATGAACAAAGGGTTTATTTTACCCGTTTTTAATCTAATTAAAAATATAGCTTGGGGGGGGGGGGAGAGAGAGAGAGAGAGAGAGAGAGAGAGAGAGAGAGAGAGAGAGAGAGAGAGAGAGAGAGAGAGAGAGAAAGAAAGAGAGAGAATCTGTAATGGTAATTAATTTATAGTTCCAGTATGGATGTTCATTTCACTTCTCCTCCTCCTCCTCCTCCTCCTCCCCCTCCTCCTCCTCCTCCTCCTCCTCCTACTACTACTACTACTACTACTACTACTACTACTACTACTACTACTACTACTACTACCATTACCACTACCACTACCACTACCACCACCACCACTACTACCACTACTACCACTACTACTACTACTACTACTACTACTACTACTACTACTACTACTACTACCACTACTACTACTACTACTACTACTACTACTACTACTACTACTACTACTACTACTACTACTACTACTACTACTACTACTACTACTATACTACTACTACTACTACTACTTCTTCTTCCAATCAATAATTTACAAAATGTGATATCCAGACATACTGGAATAAATTACAACCCATGCAGTCTACTTATCTGCACTTGTAGATTCTACAACTACAGTGGTTATTCTACATACGTTTTTCTTTAATTTATAGCGATTCTTGAGCCGTTTCAAGTGGTGCGTGGTTTCAGTATGATGAAAATCAGCGAGAACTTCTTTAAAGATGACAAATAAAACGAACTTTTAAAGCCTTGTGGATAAAGAAAATTGCCGCATCATAACGATATAATGCAGAAATTAAAAGCTGATTGAAACATGTGATAAGTTTAAACAAAGTATAAATCAATATTGATGAATGACTCCATTTCTGTTCTACGTGATAACATTATAAGTTAGGGTATCTTTCTTCACTGACGTGAGTCTGTAATAGCCTATTGAATTATGGATCCAGTATGTTGATTGAGAACTCATTACCCTGATGCTGTCATGTGGGATTATTCTGGGAAAGTAACCTATAGAAATAACCAATAGCCAAGAGGTAGTGGAGCATGACAAGAATATTCTTGGGTTTGTTGAGATAGTGTATTCTTCTATTATTTAAGTACTCGTGACAATTACGCTATGCCCCATTAACCACTGCTAACTCTTCCAAATAAAGGCATATTTCCTGTGTGTGTAGTAAGCATGCCATCCTGATTGCTATGTGACGCCTCTCAACAGGTTTCCTCCGTCTTTAGCAACTGCATTTACTGGATTAGATTGGGGATTGTGACAAACAATCGAGGAAACGTGTTCAACCAGCTGGCAAGATGAACCAGTACAGCTGGACACTTTACTTACAGGTACGACTCTGTCTCTAACGGAGTTAGAATGGATAACCTAATAACACATGACCCAGTTCCTAGAACTGATTCAAATTCTTATCGCAGCCTTGTTTGGTTTACAATATTTTGGCGCCAACAGCCGATATTGCAAAGTATCATCATCACCGTCTGCCATGCCGTTAAGCAAGGCGCATGGTGTCATTTTTCGCCATCTCACACGATCACCAGAGTCATGGATCAGCTCTATGTTTTTCCCGACCATGTCATGTGGTCAAACCATCCAGATATTTACTTCTCTGTATTCCCCTTGTTCTTTTC
>OY992878.1:30694548-30732048 GCA_963921405.1 Cepaea hortensis
GTTAGATAGGTAGGTAGATATGTAGGTAGGTACGTTGGTAGTAGGAAGGCAGGAAAACAGACAGACAGACAGTAGCTAGACAGACAGTTTGGTAGACAAATATATAGACGAACGAACTGACGGACAGAGAGATACACGCGTGGATGGACGGACGGACAGCCAGTCAAACAGAGTCACAAAGAAACAGATAGACAACCAGGTTTGTAGGTAGACAGACAGGCAGACAGTTTATAGATAGACAGTTGGTAGACAGAGGGACGGACAGATAGATAGACAGACAGGTTATAACTTCCATTTAACTTTTAGGGCAGCTTCAAAGATTGATGTGCTGGTTTCCACAATGGCAATTTTACAATTTCTTGTGTATGCCAGGAGCATTTATTTTAACGTAGTTTACAAGGTAACATTTTTTTTTAAGTAACTCGGAGCCATACCAAGGACCGAAATAACCTACCGTTGATGTGAGAGGCGGACATTATGATCTACGGGATAGCCGCTCCACCATGTATTAATAGAACATCCAGTTTTCAGGCTATTACCATTTCTATTAAGTCGCCTTTTACATTATCGTTTGTATCCTATCTAGCAGACCTCAGCTTTCTATATCAGATAAATGGAGGTTTCCCGTACAAGAGATTTATCCTCAGGATCTCCTGAGGCCATGGGCAGTAATAAAGATGCAAAATGAACTAACCCGGTTTCCTTGGCGTTCAGGTGTCAGGCCTGTGTCTTTATATGTCTGAAAGAGTGAAACAACTGGAATGACATTGTGTGTCGTCAACCTACAACGCAAATCGATGACTTGTTTGTCTTTTTGTATTAAATTTTACTGAGTCAGCGCCAGACCAGCGTTGGCTAAGTGAATAATGTGGACGCTACCAGCGGATTAGTCAAATAAATTATTCATCGGTTGTTTTAGTAACTCGGTTATGTGAGACTGTTATTGTACACAGTGAGAAATTAGGGTTATAATTAAATTATAAGGAAATAGAAATGATGGACATCTACGAGAAGAAAGATATACCAGAAAGTAACACTGGAATAAATGAAAACATTCTTAGACAGGTGAATACAAATAATTATCTTGAAACAGATGGTGGTTGCCTTGTAGAGATTAGAAGAAAGATCGGCATTTAAATAACAAGTCGTCATGTGGAAGAGGAAAGACGTATTCGCCAATAAAAGGCTAATACTAGCAGTTATAAGAACATTTTAGTCCTTTATAGAGGCAATACCGGTCTCTGTGGCTAAGGGCTTGCGAACGCGGTTTGTGAGCCTGTATACCCGGGTTTGAAACACAGCGGTGCTGGTTTTTTCGAAAAAATGTATAGGAGCCGGTCGTTCAGAAAATAATGGCAAACTACTGAACGTAAAATTTGCCCAGGAATCACGAACAGCGAAAATGCTGGGGTTGACTGCTACGTCCTGTGAAGGACATGCAACTTAATTATTATTATAGAGGCAATGTTGTTGCAAACATATGTGCTGTTGTTTGTCCATCAAGAAAGATGATTACCATTTATTTTATCCAGTGGGGTTGAAGGTATGGAGCCGTGGGTTCTAAGATGGCTGATAAGGCCTATTTTGGCTGGAAATGTTCTTTGACAATGTGGGCAAAGAATTCTTGACGTTTCTGGGGGAGGATTTCCTGCAGTGGTTGTTCTGTCCTGCCTTTTCTTCACAGCTCTTGCAGTCCTGGTTGCCTCACATATGACTGCACCCTTACGTAATGATGCACGCCACGAATTTCGGTCTCTGGCTGCAGCCTCCCAGGTGTCATGATGAATTCCAAAATCATTCAGAGAGATTTTCAGAGTGTCTTTAAAGCGTTTCCTCTGGCCACCTTGGGAGCGTTTACCACAACGCAGTTCGCTGTAAAAAATTCGTTAAGGGAGCCTGTGATCTGGCATGCGAGTCAGGTGACCAGCCCAGCGAATCTGATTCTTCATCAGTAGAGTGTGGATACTGGGCATGGACACTCTTTCCTGGACTTCAGTGTTTGGAATCTTGTCTTGCCATTTAATCTTCAGTAGCTTCCTTAGGCAGACTGAGTGGAAGTGGTTTAATTTCCTAGCATGTCGCTGATAAACAGTCCAGGTTTCACAAGCATATAGCAGTGTGGATAATACAACTGCTTTGTAGACTTTTAGCTTTGTTTGCAGGCTTATTCCAGTTCTGTCCCATGCATTCCTGTACAGTTTGCCAAAGGCCGCACTGGCCTTGGAGATTCTTGCATTCACTTCGTCATCAATTGTGATAGCTTGTGACACAGTGCTGCCAAGATAGGTGAATTTGTCCACAACACTTAGTCTATGATCATTCACTTTGATATTCGGCACAGTGTGATTATTCCCTAGAGCTGGCTGGTACATAACTAAAGTCTTCTCCAAGTTTATATTGAGCCCAAAGTTGGCACAGGCATGTGAGAAAACTGAAACATTATGTTGCATGTCCGCCTCTGAGTTGGCGTATAGAGCGCAATCATCAGCAAACAGGAGCTCTCTGACGGTGTCGCTGTTAATTTTGGTTTTAGCTTTCAGTCTTCTGAGATTGAATAACCTTCCATCCATGCGGTAGTTGATGTCTATTCCAATGTCGTCGTTCTCGAAGGCATTCATGAACATGGCTGAAAACATGAGGCTGAACAGTGTTGGTGCCAGGACACATCCTTGCTTCACTCCATTGGTGACAGGAAAGGGTTCAGACAGTTCACCATTTTCCTGTACTCTTGCCTGCATGCCATCATGAAATAGCCGCACTATTTGGATAAACTTTCGTGGACAGCCATATTTTGCCATAATCTTCCACAATCCTTCTCTGCTGACTGTATCAAAAGCCTTGGTAAGGACAATGAAAGTGGAGAACATTTCGCAGTTCTGTTCCTGACATATCTTTTGTTTGCAAACATAAGTAACATTGACCAAGCGGCGAACATGAAAGGCAGTGGAAATGTGCTTTCTGTTGGAAATGTAAAGGCCGTTACAGACTGGCATGTACAAATAAAACCCAGCAAACGAACAAACAAAAGAATAAGAAAGTTCTTCCAGAAACATTATTTCTTTAAAATAAAATAAACGTAAACAGTCAAGATTTTTGTGGTCTCGACATTTGAACAGATGAATCTAAAACCATATTGACAACTGGGAAAATTGATGGAAAAAGAGCAAGGGGAAGACGTCCATGTCTGTCCACAGATCTTGGTCAGTTGTGATCTGAATAACTTCTATTGATAACAGTTCAGCACGTCACCATTAGGAACAGAAGATAAAGTATAGACTGTATAATAAGGTCTTGTGGGTAAACAAGAAATGCAAACTCATAAACTATCCCTAAAAAACGACGCCAGGCAAGATAACATGAAAACATACTAACACAAAGACATCGTGAAATTAGATAGAAAATATATTAAAACATACGCTCTCTCTCTCTCTCTCTCTCTCTCTCTCTCTCTCTCTCTCTCTCTCTCTCTCTCTCTCTCTCTCTCTCTCTCTCTCTCTCTCTCGTTCACACATACACACGCCATATATATATATATATATATATATATATATATATATATATATATGTGTGTGTGTGTGTGTGTGTGTGTGTTTGTGTGTGTGTGTATGTATGTATGTGTGTTCCCTTGCAGTATGATCATTCTCTCGGCCTGTCTAGTTGACTCCAGCAGAATGGTAACACCAGTACATCAGGAACAAGACAAGCTGCAGGAGCTGCCGAATCGGCAAACAAAGCCCTAACTGTACGCCTGTTGAAGATTCGACCTTAGACCAGTTGCCAATCAAGGCTTAGGACTTGGTCTGCTCTGCCACAACATTTAGTCTTTATGCTGCATTTCCTCGCACCAGGATAAGGCGTATACCCTCCCAATTGAGCTCCTCCGCCCAAAGCCTTGTCACAATTTGGGGTGTCGCCTTTTGTAAGCCCCTCTTAACATTCGGCGCTGACAGAAAGCTGGCAGTACCGTCTACTGTCGTACGGTAGGTAGCTCAGTCATATCTAACTCAGTTAAAAGTCAGTTGCATATCCTTTAATGAAGTTGCAGTCAACACCAGCAGTTCTTGCTGTTGTGATTTCTTGGTAAGTTTACGTTCAGTAGTTTGCCATTGCTTTCTGAACAACCGGCATCCATACCATTTCGTAAAAAACCAACTCAACGCGATCTGCTGGCAAATCGCGCGCAGCTGTGTTTCGAACGTGGGTATGCGGGATCACGAACTGCGTCCGTGACCCCATCACCACGAAGCGGACTTCTGACTATGACCTGATATTATATATATATATTTAATCGGGAATCGGAACTGAATAAGACCATGCACAAACTTAAGTGGTTGTCAAGAAACACTTGTAGACTGGCCGAGACGGTAGGGACTGCTGAGCGAAGGCAACATTACAGCAATGAGTTCGGATGTGTCGGACAGCAGATACTATTATAAATGGTTAGCTATACGCTTGACAGCTGTAGTCAAATAAAGATGTTAGCATGTTAGTTAATTGCATATCCTTAACTGGACGTCGCAGTCAACCCTAACATTGTTTGGCTGTTTGTGATTTCTTGGCTAGTTAACGTTAAGTGGTTAGCCATTGTTTTCTAAACGATCGGCACACATACCACTTAATGAAAACCAACGTAAGGCGATCTGCTGCCAGATCTCCCGCATCTGTGTCTCGAACGCAGGATGCAGGATTACGATTTGCGTTCGTAACCCCTTCGCCACAGAGCCAGTGTAATAATTAAATGACTCTTTATACACTTTGAGGAGCTTAAAAAAGTCGTCGCTTAAAAGTCGACAGGGTCGACTTCATTGCAGCGGGTTTTATCCCATAATGATCAGTCTCTCTCCGAAAAAAATGCACTCGTCAACCGAAGGATGCGGCCCAGAATCGAACCTACAACTTTCGGAGCCCGAGGTAGACAGCTTGAGCACTTCGCCAAGGAGACTCCCGTGTGCTAGCTAGCCGCACGTCCTTTACAGGACGTCGCATTTAACCCCAGCATGGTTAGCTGTTTGTGATTTACCAGGCAAGTTTGCCACTGTTATCTGAACCACCGACCGACACTCATATCATTTTATGAAAACCAGCGCAAGGTAGAATGCTTTAAAATTGCACGCAGATGTTCTTTGAACGCAGTATGCGGGACTACAAATCGCGTTAGTAATCATTTCGCCAAAATCCTGGTATATTGTCCTTGACCTATATTTTGTTAAGACTAATGGACACTCGACGAGAGATGTGGTCAGAATCGCACCTGCCGCCTGTAATTGTCAACACATGCCCTGGTATCCATTTCATGCTGGATCGGCCTGGGAGTCACAGTCAGTTTGAAACATCTGCCTCGACGGAGTGGTCTCGAGGTATGGTGTCCGCCTCAAGTGCTATAGGTCCCAGGTTCAAGCCCCGGTGAGGGCCGGGATTTTTTCACGTGGACTTCTAGTAACAAAATTTCTCCTCGTCTCTCTGTAGTGAGATCGGACGCCCGTGTGTATTGTTGCGCGCGTAAAACTTTCCTTGGCTGTTGGAAATCGAAAAAGAGTAGCCTAACGGGCAAAATTTCGATTTAAAAATCTACCCAAAGTATTTAGGATCTTCGCCGGTGCTACGGAGTTCGTGCACTGAGCTGAGATTCTCCGGACTCAGACTCTGAGTTAGGAGTGGAACGGAGCACTTGTGGGTTGCACCCGTGTGCCGTGATGTTGATCCGTCGACTAAACTACATTAAGATTCAAAACGATGACGGTAGGATCAGCAGGCAAACGTCTAGCCACGCTGCTACCGCTGGTCCCATTACTGTTATTGACACTAAATTTAACATGTAACTGACAATCACACGTTTCTAAATTCCTATTTATTTATGTACTTCATTCAATGTGCTCGCCACAATGCACCAGCCAGACGCGATGAATTATCCAGCTTCCAATTATTTTCAATGAATAGAAGGCTGACAATAAAACAATTTACCAGGCCTCCTGAGCCGTTACATGTTTGAATCAAGCTGGATTAACGATCTCGCCGGTTCTCATTCATTAATCTTAGTAACGGCCAAAAAGATAATAAATCAGGAGTCAACAAATTAATCTCCAATTATTTTAAAAACGAACGAATGAACTAGAATTGAGGTAAGTTGAGCTAAGAACCGACATCACTGCACTCAGGACATTCCCACACGTGCTCCGTCATCTCGTTCAACAGCCGGCGAAGAGTCTTACTACTAATCGATCCCACCGTTATCGATCCACCGCAATATCATTCTTTCCACATATGGCTTCTTAATCTGTTACATCGCCTTCTCCAATTGGTCCCACAGGCGATCGACCAACTCCCCCTTGCTCATAGGTAATCTACCACCAAGAGGGTATTCCCTGCCAACCTATCAGCCTGTTCATTCCTTTGCACTCCCACACGGCCAGGGCTAAAAATCCAGACAACTCTCACAATTTGTGACCTCTGAAACGGGGATAGCCATTCCACGCGAAACATACCTTTATCCACCTTTATAAGCATACTCCTTGAGTCCGTAATTTGTGCATTGTGGGTTGCAGTTGTGTCCACTAACCAATTGAATGCCGCTGTTACTGCTTCCACCTCCATTCTTATGATGGAGGTCGTAGTCTCATATGCCAGACTCTTATTTTTCAAGAATCGACCATAAGCCTTCGCGATGAAACCCCAACCACTACGTCTGTTTCTCATCACTGACCCATCGTTATAGATGACTATGTCTCCTTGATGCGTGTTGCTCTGGATAAGTTGTTTGCACTTCAAACTATGTGCTGCCGGCTGCCAATTCTCTGCACTCACTACCCAGTGTTACTGTTACATTGTGCCAGTCCGTCATGTCTTCCTGTACTTTAACCCACTCTTTTTCGGGATTGATGGTCTCTAGATCACACAACTGGTAAACCTAGAAACTTATTTAACGTAACAAAGCAGGTATTGAACACACATTGTCCCGCTCTGTCAAACGTATTTTACGTACTGTAATGAAGATATTCGTATGGCCCTGTGGATTTTATTATTTGCTCAATTATTATCGTTAACTCTTAGTTTACTTTCTTAGAAGTTATATTATTGCAAATTGATGTTAGAGAGAAAGTACGAGATTTTACTGCTGAGAGCATGGCGTTAGCGCACTTGATAGTGATCAGTGTTGACAATGTCATGAGAGCGGTCCGACGAGGGATGGACGATTGCGCTCGTCGTCTAGATAAGTGAGAGAAAGACTGTCCACCTCCGTGCATTTCGGCGTATGCAATGTTATTGCCCTTTCACATCACAGACCCATTGTAGGAAATTGTTTCGGGATACATTTATTTTTCTATATTTTGTTCTTTTTTTCCGTTCGCAATTCTGATGGAAAACAACTCTCATATAGTCTACAACTGTATGTACATGAACAGTGAAAGGGTAAACAGCTACCAGACATATAGTTACTAGTATCTGTCGGCATTCATAAAAAGAAAATGAAAGAAGTAGTGGTAATAGAACATACAAGTTAGTTGCATATCCTTTACAGGATGTCGCAGTCAAACCCAGATTTTTTGCGGTTTGTGATGTCTTGGCAAGATTACGTTCAGTGGTTTGCCATTGCTTTCTTAACAACCGGCATCCATACCATTTTATAAAACCTAAACGCAAAGCAGACTGCTGTCAAATCGCCCGCAGCTGTGTTTCGAACGCGGTATGTGGGATTACGAATTGCGTCCGTAAAACCTTCGCCACTGAGCAGGTGGTAATAGAACATACCTGACAATATAAACATAAGCATAAAGCTTTGAGCATATAGGGATTCAAACCTGCCACCTACAGCTTGATACAGAGCCTCCCTGAGGAACCAGTGCACTTCAACATACGCTCTTCAAAACACACTGGTCTATCATTCAACTGAACCAACAACTGGAATATGATCAGAATTCGCTTGCAGAAAATGTACGGAAAAACTAGAAGTCACTAAACTGCGGTTTTATCCAATAAATCGGAAATTCCTCGGAGAACAAGATCACAAATTATCAAGCGTCAGAAGAGAAACATTGACAAAAGAAGGTAATTACATATTTAAAAGGCAAGACAGACACAATTTGTAGCCACGATATGAGAAGAGAGGGGGATATTATAGCAGTGTGGGAAAGTTGAGGATATTACAATTACAGGAAGATTGGTGTCTGTGGGGTGGGAGTGGGGCGGGGCGGGGGCGGTGAATTAACGGGTTAGCAAAGTGGTCAGGAATAATACCATTAAGAGTGCTAGACACAGAGGATGATAGTGGCAGAAGATATGTTGAGGATGTTAGACACAGAGGATGATAGTGGCAGAAGATATGTTGAGGATGTTAGACACAGAGGATGATAGAGAGAAGATATGTTGAGAATGTTATACACAGAGGATGATAGTGGCAAAAGATATGTTGAGGATATTAGACACAGAGGATGATAGTGGCAAAAGATATGTTGAGGATATTAGACACAGAGGATGATAGTGGCAAAAGATATGTTGAGGATGTTAGACACAGAGGATGATAGTGGCAGACGATATGTTGTGGATGTTATACACAGAGGATGATAGTGCACAAGACATGTTGAGGATGTTATACACAGTGGATGATAGTGGCATAAGACATGTTGAGGATGTTATACACAGAGGATGATAGTGGCAGAAGACATGTTGAGGATGTTAGACACAGAGGATGATAGTGGCAAAAGACATGTTGAGGATGTTATACACAGAAGATATTAGCTGCCGAAGATATGCTTGGGATATTAAACACGGAGGGTGATAGAGTGAAAGATGGTAAGATGAGGATGATAAACATAGAGGATGATAGAAGGAGAAGATACGTTGAGGATGCTAAACACAGCGGATTATAGAGGGAGAAGGTATACTGAGGATGTTTAACACAGAGGATGACATACGGAGAAGATACGCTGAGGACGTTAAGCACAGAGAATATAGAGGGAGAAGATGATGAGTTGAGGATGTTAACACAGAGGATGATATAAGGAGAAGACAAAAAGTTTAGAATGTTAAAGACAGCCACTGATATAAAGAAAATGATGCCAAGTTGAGGATGCTAATCACAGAGGATGATAAGGGGAGAAGATACGTAAAGGGTATTAATAGCAGAGAATGATATAGGGAGAACATATGTTGAGGATGTTAATCACAGAGGATGATAAAGGGATAAGACATGTTGAGTGTGTTAATCATAGAGGATAATAAAGGGAGAAGATATGTTAAAGATGTTAAACACATAGGTAAATATACGGAAAAGATGATAAGTTAAGGATGTTAAACACAGAGGAGAACAGAGGGAGAAGATAAGTTAAGAATGTTAATCACAGAGGATGATAAAGGGAGAAGATATGTTGAGGGTGTTAAGCACAGAGAATAATAGAGGGAGAAGATATGTTAAGAATATTAATCACAGAGGATGATAAAGGGAGAAGATATGTTGAGGGTGTTAAGCACAGAGAATAATAGAGGGAGAAGATAAGTTAAGAATGTTAATCACAGAGGATGATAAAGGGAGAAGATATGTTGAGGGTGTTAAGCACAGAGAATAATAGAGGGAGAAGATATGTTAAGAATATTAATCACAAAGTATGATAAAGGGAGAAGATATGTTGAGGGTGTTAAGCCCAGAGAATAATAGAGGGAGAAGATATGTTAAGAATATTAATCACAGAGGATGATAAAGGGAGAAGATATGTTGAGGGTGTTAAGCACAGAGAATAATAGAGGGAGAAGATAAGTTAAGAATGTTAATCACAGAGGATGATAAAGGGAGAAGATATGTTGAGGGTGTTAAGCACAGAGAATAATAGAGGGAGAAGATATGTTAAGAATATTAATCACAGAGGATGATAAAGGGAGAATATATGTTGAGGGTGTTAAGCACAGAGAATAATAGAGGGAGAAGATAGGTTAAGAATATTAATCACAGAGGATGATAGTGGCATAAGACATGTTGAGGATGTTATACACAGAGGATGATAGTGGCAGAAGACATGTTGAGGATGTTAGACACAGAGGATGATAGTGGCAAAAGACATGTTGAGGATGTTATACACAGAAGATATTAGCTGCCGAAGATATGCTTGGGATATTAAACACGGAGGGTGATAGAGTGAAAGATGGTAAGATGAGGATGATAAACATAGAGGATGATAGAAGGAGAAGATACGTTGAGGATGCTAAACACAGCGGATTATAGAGGGAGAAGGTATACTGAGGATGTTTAACACAGAGGATGACATACGGAGAAGATACGCTGAGGACGTTAAGCACAGAGAATATAGAGGGAGAAGATGATGAGTTGAGGATGTTAACACAGAGGATGATATAAGGAGAAGACAAAAAGTTTAGAATGTTAAAGACAGCCACTGATATAAAGAAAATGATGCCAAGTTGAGGATGCTAATCACAGAGGATGATAAGGGGAGAAGATACGTAAAGGGTATTAATAGCAGAGAATGATATAGGGAGAACATATGTTGAGGATGTTAATCACAGAGGATGATAAAGGGATAAGACATGTTGAGTGTGTTAATCATAGAGGATAATAAAGGGAGAAGATATGTTAAAGATGTTAAACACATAGGTAAATATACGGAAAAGATGATAAGTTAAGGATGTTAAACACAGAGGAGAACAGAGGGAGAAGATAAGTTAAGAATGTTAATCACAGAGGATGATAAAGGGAGAAGATATGTTGAGCGTGTTAAGCACAGAGAATAATAGAGGGAGAAGATATGTTAAGAATATTAATCACAGAGGATGATAAAGGGAGAATATATGTTGAGGGTGTTAAGCACAGAGAATAATAGAGGGAGAAGATAAGTTAAGAATGTTAATCACAGAGGATGATAAAGGGAGAAGATTTGTTGAGCGTGTTAAGCACAGAGAATAATAGAGGGAGAAGATGTGTTAAGAATATTAATCACAGAGGATGATAAAGGGAGAATATATGTTGAGGGTGTTAAGCACAGAGAATAATAGAGGGAGAAGATATGTTAAGAATGCTAATTACAGAGGATGATATAGGGAGAAGATTATAGGGATTTTTCACAAAGAAGATGATAGGGGGAGAAGAAGATAAGTTAAGAATGTTAATCACAGAGGATGATAAAGGGAGAAGATATGTTGAGCGTGTTAAGCACAGAGAATAATAGAGGGAGAAGATATGTTAAGAATATTAATCACAGAGGATGATAAAGGGAGAATATATGTTGAGGGTGTTAAGCACAGAGAATAATAGAGGGAGAAGATATGTTAAGAATGCTAATTACAGAGGATGATATAGGGAGAAGATTATAGGGATTTTTCACAAAGAAGATGATAGAGGGAGAAGATGATAAGTTAAGGATATTAAACACAGAGCATGATAGATGGAGAAGATATGTTAAGAATGTCAATCACAGAGGATGATATAGGGAGAAGATGATAAGTTAAGGATTTAAAACATAGAGGAGGATAGATGGAGAAGATACGTTGGGGATGTTATATACAGAGGATGAAAGCGGGAGAAGTTGCGTTGAGAATGTTAACTTCAGAGGATGAAAGCGGCAGAAGATGATAATTTTAAAATACCAATGATGTTCGGACCACAGATGTTCGGACTGCCAGAGTAGCCACCACGTTACTGCCCCAACCTTAAAAGAAATACAAATGTTAACATGCAAATTGCAGGTTCCAGTGTGGACAAATCCATATAATAATTTTTTCAATATTTATTGAATTACGTAATTAACAATGCAGCATTCACACCGGGATTTAAAATAAAATAGTTACATGTCCTTCACAGAACGTAGCAGTCAACCCCAACATTTTGGCTGTTCGTGATTCCAGGGCAAGTTTTACGTTCAGTAGTTTGCCATTGCTTTCTGAACGACCGGCACCTATACCTTTTTCGAAAAACACCAGCACCCCTGTGTTTCGAACCCGGGTGTACGGGATTACGAATCGCGTCCATAAATGCTTGGTCACGGAGGACGGGAGACACTGGGATTACGAATATGTAATTTAGGGGTAATACTTATTGTAGGCATAATTTAATGAAATATAAAGACATAAATCAATGCTTATGTAATCACTACATGCATGTCTAGATGGGATATTCACGTATGTTGCAGATGTAGGAATTTCGCTCAATTCTCTTTATTGCTAAGCGCGTAACAATTCTGTATTTTTCAAAATATCTATATTTCACAAAAATGCTGAACATGTTAGGGAGATGGAAGCTGAGAGAAAACACTACCCGTCTCAGCACATCCTGGGACAATGATACAATTCCCCAAAGGCAAGACATTTATAACTATCGGATGTAAGACACACAACACTGAGCTTGAAGGAGGCTTTGGAGCGCCTCCTCTTCGATAAACCTTTTTTTTTGTTCGCATATCCTTTACAGGATATTGCTGTCAACATCAGCATCTTTCAGCTGTTTGTTGATTTCTGGGCAAGGTTACGCTCAGTAGTTTGCCATTGTTTTCTGAGCGACCGGCTCAATACCTCGTATGTTACCGACGCGGAGAGAACCTCTACCAATTTTCACGCAACGTCACGTTGCTTACGAGAGTATACGAAATTACGAAGAAAGTCGTGTAACCTCTAGACCTGAGAGACCGGCCGATAAACCTCTATCACCATTAAATATCAAATGTATTTATTAAATATTGCCATGATTTAAAAACAAAAAAAAAACAGAACATACATGAGTAAGTAAAATTCGTCAATAAAAACAAACAAACAAACAAACAAACAAACAAACAAACGTCAGAACTTAAAGACTTTCTTGTGAAGAATGCAGGTTGTCAATGTTCAATGAATATTTGCATTTATAGAGATATATTGTAGGTTAAAGTGTAGTAAGTTTGTAGAAATACAATGAGAAAGTAAACACACACACAAATTAAAGTGACATTGGACTTCTGTATAAAACACAATCGCAAGGGACAGGGTGGACTGCTTCTAGAAAGCCCATGTAATCACATACACAAAAAGAAATTGATAGAACTACATTCCAAAACTACGGAAACAAAGTAACATAGATTAGGCCCTGGTGTCGTCTAAATCAGGGTGCAAAAAACAAACACCCTACGTTGTTCTGCGAATGAATTTCTAAAGGAAAGACACGAGTGGGATGTGTACAACGCAAATTAAGCGGTGTATATACAAATAAAGACGCAGAGACAGGCTCGTGTGGGTTGAAAGGATACAATTTTGGTCAAATGAAAATGTCTTGGGCATTGAGGCCAGATGGCGAAAGGGACTCGAAGTGAAAAATGAAGCTGTTTACGAGGTCAAAGATATTTTTCATGGAGTGTGCAAGATTCAACAATCGTGGCTTGGATGTCACAGACACCACGTCATTGTGCGAGCTCCGTAGATCAATCAGCTTACCGAAGGTGGTGTAATGTGTAAAGGTAGATATGGCAAAGTAAGTGTCAATGCCAATCTCTGTAGGGAACGCCCGACAGAGATGGACACAGCTGTGTCTCTGTCGGTCTGTCTTTCTCTATCTTTCTGTGTGTATGTGTCTATTCACCATGCATCCATCTATCAATTCACCCATATATTCATCAGTCATGTCTACCTAGATCTATATATCTATCTGTCAGTGTGTATTTCTATTTAACCATCTTTCATCCATCTGTCCGTTCATTAAAGTTCCCGTCCAATCTGTCAATGGTTTAATCTACTTTTTGTAAATCTGCCTGTCTGTTGTCATGTGTGTTATTGATCTCTCATTACATCCATCAGTCCATGTATATTTTGACTATCAATTAACGTATATGTAAATATAGGCAAATAAATTAAAGGATCACTTTTCAATCCATGAGACATAGTAGATATATGGTGTCGATCCCATGTTTTTAGATCGATCGACACTCGATGAGTGATAAGGTCAATACCTGTCCGCCTAGACTAGGTCATGGGGGAAAAAAACATCCACTCCTCGATGGAGATTTAAACACATGACGAAAATTTCGACAGGCAAGCTTGCTAGCCACTATCTACAACAGTTCCCCCGAGACCTATTAATTAGGAAAGATAAACGACACTGGTTATTCTCCGGGATTCTGCACAATCATAACACTCTCTGTTCAGATGACACCCAGATCGATCAAAATAACACATGCTTCAGAACCAGAGACAAGAATACAATTTTATACACCCAGTCCCGAACACATTTAGAATCTGGCTGCCTGAGAGATTACGCACACTAGCGACACGACACCTCACTACATGCCATCTGGGACAATCATGCCGTATCGCGCCCAGACGCTATCTGGCAACTTAAATCCATCATCATTTTCACGTGTCTTGCCATATGGAATTGGCGTTCATATATCTTCATATATTTTAGATGTTGGTGTTTTTCGCTGTCAATTCTTAGGTGTTTTTCCTTAGCCTATACAAAAGACGAACGAACGAACGGACTTTATTTTCAAAGGGTAACAAATTGGGCACGCAGGCCCGTCTTACATTCTGCCCTTCCAATCACTTACCTTTCGTTCATCATTGGTGCATAATACATTCACATAGGAAGAAAATCATTGTCAGATGAATGTTGTAGACATAAACAATGCGTATTCCATGTTATGAGAAACAACCCCGTCCACCCACACATCCCCCATCCACCCACATCCCCTCCACCCAACCACACACACCCCCATGCACACATACATCCCCCACCCATCAACCTATCCCCCAACCATACATCCCCCACCCACACACAGACACACATCCCGCATCTACCCACAGACAAATCCGGCTCCCACCCACACATCCCCCACTTACACATATCCTCCTTACACACTCCCCGTACCCACACAATCTTCCCCACCCACCCACACTCCAGCAGCCACCCACACACATCCCCCACCCATCACCAAAACTACACATACTCACCCACACACACATCCTCTACCCGCCCCCTCCCAATCACCCATCCCCAACCACACATCCCTTAACCACACACCTCAACCCACACACAGACATCCCCACTCACACACACACACACACACATCTCCCCATCCATACACATATCCCCCACACACACTAACCCACACATACATCCTCCACTCACCCCCCCCCTCCCAATCACCCATCCCCAACCACACATCCCTTAACCACACACTCCCAAACCACACACAGACATACCCACTCACACACACACACATCTCCGCATCCATACACATATCCCCCACACACATATCCCCACCCACCAACACATCACCCATCCACAAACACACACCCCATCACCCACACTTACCCCACCAACACACATTCCCCCACCTCCCCCCCACACACATCCCCCACCCATACACTCATCTCCCACACACATCCCCCCTCCCGTACTTATCCCTCAACCACTCACACCCACACATCTCTCACCCACCCATCAACACATACATCTCCCATCTACCAACCCACATTCACACACCCTAACAACCCAACCCAACCAAACACACAACCCCAACCTCACACGCATCCTTCACCCACCCGCTCATCCGACACCCAACCACACCCCCACCCACACAACAACATATCCATATACATATCCCGCACCCACACAAACATCCCCCACACCCATCCCCATCAACACATCTCTCACCCACACACACATAGAGAGACTGGGAGCTGCAGTATCATAGTGGTTAGACGTTAGCCTGCCGAATAATTGTTAGTTACTATGGCAGTCCAAAGCATTTGGAACATTCATCTCAGGGACCATATCTCTATTGCTTTGGAAAGTTGTCATATGGAAATAGTTTAAAGACAAACACATAGATCCCTTTACAGATGCTAAGTCAGTTGTCACAATGCTAAAGAACACAAACTGTGTAGAACCAGCAGACCCAAGGGCAGCACTCCTTTGACTATGTCAGAAATCCAAATGGGTTATCATACAATGTATCATGTTATTGGAGGTTAGAAAACAAATTTTTGCATGTTACACAGAACTAGCTTTAACATATGGCTGAGAATCTTGAGCAATTAGTAAACAATCAAAGAAATCAACCAAAATGAAATCTAAATGTTATGAAAGAGGCTAAGACACAAACACAACTAATGATAAACATCGAAAGTGGTAGTCGTTAATGTTGGTTATGTTATAAGAAGACGGTAGTACAAGATATTATGACAACTGGAAAGATTTGTAAAGAGGGAAATAGAGGAAGACAGTTAAAGAAGGTTCTGGACAACTTGTGTCACGACATGGAAGAGTATCAGCGCACGAACTGATACATGCTGTTGGATATCACAGGGTGTAGAGAATCCCGATCGACCACATTAGCCGGCAAGGCACACATACATAACTTTCAACCTACCACCCAATAATAAAAACGAATAGTTGATCTCCAATAAGCCAACAATGTTTGGTTAATTAAAATTACCGAAACTCCATAGACCTAAAAACAAGTATGTATGTTAATTTATATGACCACATACACTGAAATAGATCCTTCACATTACCATAAGAGTGATGATCCCTGTTCCCGCCTCCACGCAAGTTATCAGAAAACAGAATTCTTATCTTTGGATGTCCTGACGACAATGAACTCTCTCGTCTGAGTCAGGAGAGTGTAGCACCGCTACCTCAATGGAGTATTGAACAGTGCAACCAGCAAACGTCACCACAATCGATCTTTTAATGTGTTTCCAGTCAAACAGGTCACTCGAACAAACGCTGGCTACTAAACGTCACAAATCCCAGCAGTCAATGGAGAATGATAGTAGAGCGTGGAATTGCCTGTTCCAAGAGATGGCATTGAGTGGTTTGATAGTGTATAGCTCAATCATTAATCAAACACCGGGGAGTCTCCGAAGTGGTTCTGCTTCACGCTCCGAAGGCTGCGGGTTCGATTCCAGATATGTCGTTCGATTCACGACTGTAGTTTTCTCGGAGACTCCTAGGATATGTAGCTACTAGAGATACAAAGTCCGTGCTTTGTGCGACGCTTTCAGCAGGTCGTCCTGCGGAAAGAGACCGAGCCATATAGAATAAAGCCCGGCACAATGAAGTCGATTCCCTTGGTTTTTAAACCCGTTTCAGAAAAAAACCAAACATTGTTTCGCTTATACAAAAGGAGATGTGTGTTCGCATGGCAGCTGTAGGCTGTAAAGCGCAACACAACAATTACAGTGGCGACATGAATGGAGTCGAAAAGAAAACTATAATAAATGTGTGGTAGTCAATACATGCCGGACTCCGTGGCTATATGCTTACGGACTCGATTCTTAAGCCCGCTTACGAGCGTTCGAAACACACCTGCGACCGATTTGATAGCAGACCGCGTTGCACTGGGTTTTAACGTGTTGGTATGGGAGCCAGTCGTTCAGAAAGTAATGGCAAGCTACTGAACGTAAACTTGTCAATACATCAACAACTGTAGTAAAATTCTGGTGTTGACAGCGATGTCCTGTAAATATGATATGAAAAACAAAAATGTCAAGACATGCGAAAATGAACCGCAGAAGTTATGAAAGCTTCGCAGTCGTGAGAGAAGATTTTAGTTTGCAGTATAAACAGTTGTCGCGTATACAGAATTGATAACTTTAACAAAGATTTTATAGTCGTCTCAGATACATTATAGTTATAGTAAACTACATCAATGCCTTATAATCATCACAGATACATTATGGTAAGCAACAGCAATGTTTTATAGTCGCCACAGATACATTATGATAAGCTAGAGAAATGCTTTATAGCTGCCACAGATGCATTATGATAAGCTAGAGAAATGCTTTATAGCCGCCACAGATACATTATGATATGCTAGTGAAATGCTTTATAGCCGCCACAGACACATTATGATAAGCTATAGAAATGCATTATTAACGCCACAGATACATTATGATAAGCTAGAGAAATGCCTTGTAGTCGTTAGAAACATTGTCAGATAAACTACAGCAATGCTTTATAGTCGCCGCTGATGCATTATGGTAAAAACAGAAACGATTTATATTATATTCGCCACAGATACATTATGATAAGCAGATAAATGCTTTATAGCCGCCACAGATACATTATGATAGGCGAGAGAAATGCTTTATTGCCACTACAGATACATTATGATAAGCATAGAGAAATGCTTGTTAGCCGCCACAGATACATTATGATAAGCTAGAGAAATGCGTTATAGCCTCCACAGATACATTATGATAAGCTAGAGAAATGCCTTATAGTCGTTAGATACATTGTCAGATAAACTACAGCAATGCTTTATAGTTGCCACTGATACATTATGATAAAAAAAACAGAAACGATTTATATTCGCCACAAATACACACAGGTCAACAACAGAAAAGTCTTATATTCGCCGCAGATACATGTGTAAAATATAGCAAATATTGAGTCTCCAAAGATACATAAACTACAGCAACATTTGTATAGACACACAATATAAACATCAGCAAAGACTGAAACGTCGTCACAAAAATACAATAATAAAAGATATGAATAAGTTACAATTTTTACAGAAATGTAATTAGCTACATTTCTTCAATTTTGTTTTCTTAAATAACACTGCAGCAATAGTCAGGTGTTTCCACTTGGTCTGTGGCGAAAGGATTTACTGACGCATGCCATAATCCCGCATATCGTGTTTGAAAATACAGTTGCTGGTTTTCATACAATGTAGGTCGTTCAGAAATAAATGGCACACTACTGAACACAAACTTGGCAAGAAATCACAAACAGCCAAACAATGCTGGGGTTAACTGCGACACAACGTAAAGGATCCGCAACTACTATTTCTACTTGCGAATAGTGATGCCTCTTTATGATAATAATTTCTACCGTGATTAGGAACGTTACATATGGACACTATTTATTCCATTGTCGTTAATTTGTTACATATTATATATTGCTTTCGGTGTTTGCGGCTTGAGGGTAGTGAGCACAGTTTCAAAACCTTCAAATTGTGAGTTCAAGGTCAGCCGTTGGCGATGTGGAAGCAGATCGTTTTGTTTTGATTTTCACAATCGATTTCACGATTTATTGCCTGGCAATTTTCGCTGCATCTCGTCAGGTACATACCGCAGAATTCACACAACATAAAGTAAAATAACTAGATAAATCCTTCAAGCTGAAATATACACATGTTCGCACAGTAATGTCTATTGTCTACCACGGTAATTTAAGCTGACTAACATGTCTTTCTCTTTGCACAAATCTGGCTTGTGTAGATTAATCATTATTGCTTCTGCAAACTTTAACAAGCGAATATGTTGTGTGTTAAACAACACGCAAAAGACAATGTCTCTATCAACCACATGGCCGCTTTCGAGCATTTCCTAGCAACTGTTGAAGCGGGAAGCTTCCGGTGTGTCAGCCCCACTAGGCTCTCATCGCCTGTGTGTATTATCTTGTCGATCCATTGAGTTATGTGTTCTGACACTCTTTTGTTTAACTGCTGTTCTGTTCTGCCGATGTAGGTAGACTGGCACCTACATGTGAATTGGTAAATACAATTGTTGTTTGGCATAAAGAGGAGCAGGCTCGTTTACTACTGGGGTGGAAATCGGTGTGGTTCCGTACCTAATGACTGGAGTTGCAGCACAGAATGTTCGGCCTACTGCTGTAATGAACCGGTCTTGTAGACGTTGCATGGCGTCATCCCCTCGAAAGGTTAGCTGGATTAATACCTTGAGTTTAGAGACTGTAGTTTCGTTTATTTTTGGCTTGGACTGTTGGCAGTGGCGCTTTATAAATTCTGTAGAGTACCAATTCAGGTTTAAGACATTCTTAAAAGTTTCAAATTCCTCTGTCAGTGTGTCCTGGGTGCATATCTTCCTAGCACGGTAAAACAGAGTCCGCACTAAGCCCCGTTTGCACTGAACAGGTGTGAAGCTCTTAAAATTTAAATATTGAAAAGAAAATGCAGATTGTAGACTGTGTAATTCTTCCTCAGAGTGGGTCGTAGTATCAGCATAATCTGTAAACAGCAACTCTCTCATCAGAACCCTGCTAAAGTTGGTCACTGAGCATTATAGAAGCCGCCATCTGAGCGTAAGTGAATGTATATACCCCCATCCTGATCACAAAAGGCATATTTCAACAGAAGCGAAAAGTATATTCCAAAGCGGATGGGAGGGAAGTACACAACCTTGCTTAACTCCACTCTTGATTTCACAGTCTTTTGAAGTTTTACCACCATACTTTATTATACCCTTCATGAATATGTGGAACGATTCTAAAATGGACAGAAGAGTTGGTAGGCAGCCGATCTTCTTTAGCGCCTTAAATAGACACTTACCACTGACCAAATCAAATGCCTTAGTGAGATCAATGAAGGCAATAAACAGTGGTTGATGCTGTTCACGGTATTTTTGCTTGCAGCTGTCACAATGAGAATATCATATCAATGGTGGACGCGTTCAGTCGAAGGCCACACTGTGATTCGGAGTAGACTCGATCTCCCAGGACTTGAATTCTCTGCGGAACAATTCTGGCAAATACTTTCCCAACAATACACAGAAGTGAGATACCCCTAAAATTGTTACAGTGACTCCGATCCTTTTTGCTCTTGTACAGTGTTATGATGCTTGAATCTCTTAAATCATGTGGGACTTGTCCTTCTCGCCAGCATAGCTCTGTTATCTGGTGGATCTGTACAATGAGTGTATCTTTCCCACTCCTTATAACCTCATTTGGATATAATACATCTATATCCATGGAACCTTGCCAGATGCAAGTTCATTAATAGTACACTTAACTTCTGTTATGGTGGGAAGTGTGTCCATGTGTTAAATAGTTGGCAGAACCTCTATGGCGTAGAGGGCATCATCTGCCAGTTTGGTCTCGCTTTAGTAAAGCTCCAAATAGTGCTCTATCGATCTATCAGTCAAGGGCTGCAGTAACTGGCCGTTCACTGCAAACCAGTCCTGCCTCTTATGTTATGATCCACAGTGCCATAAGTCCCTACCACTGTTTTATAATGAGTTTCCTTAAGTATACCCCACTTTTCACTTGGTGTTCAATTTCCTGATGTAACAGTGAGAGCGTCTTCAAATTGCTGTTGGAAATCAAAATATTTATCAGGATCTTTGGTGTTGATAATATGGGGATAGATTTATATTTAGATATGCAGACTGTCTTTGATCTCAGTCTAACTCTTGCAACAACTAAAGATTGACCAGTATTACAATCCGCACTGTGGTAACTTTGAGTTAACGATATTCGATTCAAATGTTGTCTCTGTGTGATGCTGAAGTCCAAATGATGTATTTGGCCGGCGCTTGAATGTTTTCCATGTTACCTTATTCTGCTCTTTTTTCTTTAAAAAAAAAAGGAGTTTGTAATACGTAGGTCATTTCTGGTGCAATGCTCCAGCAGCCTTTGCCCATTTTCATTCATGCTACCGATGTTGTATTTTTCCAAGGCACACTGGCAATGAACAAGAGTCCTTGCCCACACGAGCATTGAAATCACCGAGCATATAAATGTAGTCAGATTTTGGTACTGCTTCGATCATATAGTCTACCTCATAGAATGAATCCTTCACATCATCAGAGGAAGTGAGTGTCGGTGCATATGCAGTGATAATGGTGGAAAAACCACAAGTCGTTGCCAAGCGCAGGGATAATAATCTTTCATTTCCGCAGGCTGAATTTTCAATAATTCCTAGTAGTGAATTCTTCATCGCAAAGCCCACTCCATTTTGTCGTTTAGTTCCTCCCCTTCACCCCTTCAAAAATGAAGTGTAATAGTTTTCCTTGAGTGACCCTTCCTCAATGAGGCGATTCTCCTGCAGGCAAGCAATATCAATGTTAAGATGAATGACTTTGGCATCAATCACACCCGCTTTTCTCACATCGTCAATATTCGTCAGATCAGTGGAAAATTCCGAACACATTGTTTTTTATGTTCCAGGTTGCAAGCCGTAGCTTGAGATTTCTATTTCTTTTTCTTTTTAGTGCCGTGTGCATTGGTTTTTCAGCCTGCGATTAAGATTTTGTCCTAGCCCCAAACACCAATTAAAGCAGACAGGCTGAGGCGGATCAGAACTTTATTGACTGAGGAATACCTAGCTTGATGCAGCTCTGATCAGTGACACCTGTTGGTGTTTTCACCGTCAGAGGTAACCCGTAGCGCCCCTGTCTACGCTAATTGACAATGACTTATAACCTGTTACTGCTACCTCTCACTTTGATTCCGAAACAGGTAAGACCAGGGATGAAGTTATACCTCTCCATAGCACAAAACCTGGGCTGAATTGTAGAGACCATACTTTGCCCATGCAGCATGATCCCTTTTTCGGCCTGCTTAGTATACTCCAGAGGAAAGCTAACACCAATACATATGGAACAAGACAGTCTGTAGAAGCTACCGAATCACCAAAGCCATGTTCTAACTGTCCGCCTATCAGAGCTTAGATCATAGACCAGTTGCAACAAAAGCTTAAGGTCTGGTCTGCCGTGTGATGATATTTAGTCTTTACATTGCTTTTCATCTACCTAGTGTAAGGCTTGTACCCTCTCAAATGCGCTCGTTCGCCCGAAGCCGTTGGCGCAATGTGAGGTGTCGGGTTTGGTGAGCACAGCTCATCATTCGGCGCTAGCAGAAAGCAGGCAGTACCCTCTACTGTAATACGATGATACCATAAGTGATTCTGATATGTATGCATTGGGAACATCTCCGGTGCTAAGGAGTTCATGCATTATACAAAGTTTCTCCTTGAGATTCTCACTTTCCACATCTAACCATTTAACCTATGCGACAACATCAAGTGGTCATCACCCTATAGGGTCAAATCTACTGAATCCTCCCATCCCCCAACCCCAAGCCGCCTTCAATGCACTAAGACTAGTTCTACTCACGCACCCATTGTGCCACTCCACATAATGTGCATCACCATTGATAACATCAAGAAGATATATGTTCATCGCAAGGTGCAAATGAAGTGTTATAAAGTCTTGAGAGAAACCTCAAAATCACATTCATTGTCTTTCTTATTTTTCTGAATTTTCTAAGGTTGCCGGGCAAAGATTTTAGAAAAATAACAACGTATTCCCTCATTGAATTTAAGCACAGAAGCGACTAACAATATTTTCCAGCGAAATATGCCAGGCATTAAATTGTGAAGCATATTGCTTGTGGTTTTTGCATGTAAATAAACAAAAAATGAATAATATATAACCCAGTTGCATGTAATGTTTTCTGAATGTCCTGTCTTCGGACAATATTCCTCCATTCTTACATTTCCCCGGAGACACTCGTCAGCAGCTAATGGCTTCTAGTTGGGTGTGAAACCTATAGAGTTTCGACACGAAGACATTGATGGATAGAGAGTACACGTCTGCCTTTTGCTGGCTGGCTCAAGGGGTCATGTCGGTAATAAGTATCTCCGAGCGTGGTAATATTGGGGAACTGCGAGGGCAGTGAGATGTGCAGTTGGCATGGATGTTGTAATAAAATGGAATGCATCCGTTCAAGAGGTACACAAAATAGGGGTTCCGTCGGTAACTGAACATGTAACAAGTAGGGGTTCCGTCGGTAACTGAACATGTAACAAGTAGGGGTTCCGTCGGTAACTGAACATGTAACAAGTAGGGGGCCCAGATGTTGCAGATGTGTACAAAAGACAGAACGAAAGGATGTTATACTTGTACAGTGTAGACTGTAATTAACTTGCCCTAGCGAAAGTTATATTAAAAGTTATGCTAAACTTTATACTAAACATGATTGTCATATGTGTGTTTGCCTGCCTGCCTGCCTACCTGTCTGTCTGCCTGTCTGTCTGTCTGTCTCTCTGTCTATAGACAGACTCACAGACACAGACACACATACACACACACGTACATAAGCACACACACACACACACTACAAAATCACATACGCATGCACACATACACACATTTATACATACATACCTACACGCATACATACACTCACACATATACTTGCTTATTTACAAACACGCACAAATACACGCACGCGAACCTGTGCACATACGCATGCCCGCACATACGCACGCAATCACTCACGCACACATGCATGCATACATACAGTTCTGATGTGAACATGAATTCCACGGTTTGGCATGACTTATTTTATAAACGAATGAAATACAATCTTTAGTTTCAAAGTGTTCAGAATTGGAGACGCAGGCCAGACTAACGTTCTGCTTTTCTTGTTATCTTTCTCTTTTTCTACTGTATTTCATTCGTGTATTCATAAGGCCAAAAAAATAATAAAAATCAAAATGTATATATTTATTTTTCTCCAAGAAAATAATGAAATTTCAAAATGTCCAACACTCATAAAGGTCATTGCGTCCTCTATACTTACTTAAATATGATTTATACAGCAATGTGAAATCTTGTTTTCTTATAAAGCACTCCAACAATCTTATTACTTATTTATTTCGAATACGGTTCCTCGGCCATTTCAACAAACGGATCAAATTATTAAGGAATGTATGTATCATATTGCGGATGTTAGACGTGGACCATTTCACAATCACCAAAGAATAATATTTGGGCTTGCGAGATAAAAAATGACAGAAACTTTCTTAGGATATCGTGAACCAAAAAGAAGAATAAATACCGAAATTCTCCAGGATGTGAACATTGCAGAAACCTGGCTCATAAACGATATTGTGTCTTGGAAAGTAAAATACTTTGGCCATAGTAAACGCCATAGTGGCATATAAATAACAGCAATGGATGGTGTGGTTCTCAGAAGAAGCCGCAGTGGTTGACTAGCATGAAGATGAACACAGGACATTGCAGACACAGTGGGCATGCGATCAGATTCTTTCCTGAAATTATTCCTTGCTCAAGTCAGTACGCTGATGCAGTGGAGAAGGGTTGTGAACGCAATTCGCAATCCCGTAAACCGCGTTCGAAACACAGATGTGGGTGATTTGGAAGCAGACTGCCTTGGTTTTCATACAACAGTATGAGTGCCGGTCGTTCAGAAATTAATGGCAGACAACTGAACGTAAACTTGCCAAAAAATGATGAGGTTGACTGCGACGACCTCTAAAGGATATGCAAGTAACTAACTAGGCAGTAAAACATACTCTATTCTCCTGTGCGTACAATTGTGACCAACTTGTTACAAGGCTCCGGCTAAATTGTCGTACTGGCCGTTATAGTTTCGAGCCCAGGCAAGCCATGTCATAAGTCGACGTAATATTTCTACGATCGTTACACTTGATCGATAGTATATCCGAATTATGTGTAATTGTATGGAGTGGGGCAGATAGAACTACACAAATTATATTTGTATGGGCATGCATCTTTCCTATTGCACCATACGCCTGTGAGATCAGGACACTCACTAAACAAGCCGAACAGCGCATATATGCCTTTGAATATACATGTTATAGACGAGTTATAAGAATATCTTGGATAAAGAAAAGAACAAATGTATCCATACTTCAAGAGCTGGATATGTAAGAAGGTTGGCTATTACAGACGATAACACAAAAATAATTGCAATATCTTGGTTACTTGAAATGTCATCAAAGTTTGGAGACAATTGTAATGGAAGGGTATATGCCTGGGAAGAGAGGAAAAAGAAGGCCACAGAGAAGATGGCTGCAGGATGTGGCGGGTGATCTCCAGATGGGTGTATCGTACGCGGGACATCTTGCTTATGATTGAGAGGTTTTCCGGAAGATTTTTATGAGAGCGAATTTCTGCAAAGGACATGCTACTGAATGAATGAATGTATGTCCGGGAAGTACTCAACAATAGACCTGAGCGACATCTTTTCGAGACAATCGCTCAGACTGTTCTGCAGTTGCCTTTCAGATTTGGGGCTCTACGCCTTCTGTACTTTGATAATGGCTTACGGTTACAGTAGAGATTCACTAGGAAAACTTTAGATAATACACGGCTTGACTAGAGCTGACTGCAACGTCGACTTTATTCAACATGCTCGTACAAGATTCACATTGGCGATGTTAGGCAGTTCAAGACGAATACCAAATATCGTCTGTTGAGTATTTCGCCCCAAGTAACGTAACAAAGACCAACCAGTTCACTCACAGTGAAAGTACGAATAATACAAGCCATCTACAGCAGTTATAGTCTGCACATTTTCATACAATCCTGGCACGAGAAATCTATCGCCAACAACTGGAAAACGGACTTACGATCAGACCCAGTTTATCATAAATTTGTCTGCAGCAGATCAGATTAAGAAGACAAGAATGTATTTTAAAATGTAGAAGAACGAACGAACGAACAAACTTTATTTTCAAAGGGTTAAGAATTGGGCACGCAGGCCCGTCTAACATGCTGCCCTTCTATCACTCTCTTTCATACATTATTTCATTCACACATCATTCAAGGCTAACAAAGAACAGCAACAATATAAAAGATATGCATTATAAAGGCATGGGCAAAATGCGAACATCAAAACTACACGACTCAGTAATATTAGATAATGATCTGACACTTGTTATTAGCCATGTGGAATATACTGGCCTAACAAAAGGGGACTGGCTGTTATACTAGGGGTTTGTTATTATTACTATTATCTCTATTATTAAGGGGGAAGGTAATCCGTACTGAGATAGTGTTCGAATAATTTGCGATGATATGAATAGGGATTGGTGATATCTTTGATTTCTTGTGGAAGATTGTTCCACAGCTGAGCTGCGGAGTACGTTAAGCTTGTTTTGTATAAGTCAATCCTAGGCTTCTGAATGTGTAATATATTTAAACGTTTACTGTGTCTAGCATTATATTTAAACAATGGCCAAAGGTAATTTGGTGCATTCCGATGCAGGATTTTGTGAATTAGTTTAGCTTTATTGAAAAGCAGGCGTATGCGGAGTGGTAGTAACTGAAGGCGTTTATACAGGCTAGGATTGTCAGATAAATGTTTGCTATAAATTAGACTCATGGCCCGTTTCTGGAGTGAGTAAAGTCGCTTGGTGTTTGAATTAAAACAACCGTCCCAGATTGTAGAGCAGTAGTCAAAGTGTGTCTGTATATGAGAAGTATAGAATAGTTTCCTTGTGTCCTCATCAAGGAAGTTGTTAATCTTGGCGAGTTGGTAGACTTTTTTCGCTGTTTGTTTAATGAGCGCTTGAACGTGGGAATTAAATGTTAGGTTTCTATCAATGATTAGGCCTAATGTTTTGTGCTCAATTACACTTTCTACTGGCATGTTATCGATGTGAAGTTGAAGTGATGTGTGTGAGCTTAGAGTTTGAAGTCTTTGTCTGGTTGTTAAAAACATTGATTTTGTTTTAGTGATGTTAATTTGCATACGGTTTGAATAGCTCCACCTAACTACATTATTTAATTCTTGTTGTAAAGACGACTCCAGTAAAATACAGTTTTCAGCGTTTGTGTACACTGTACAGTCGTCTGCAAATAGATCGCAGGACGACGAAAGATGCAAAGGTAGATCGTTAATATATATGGCAAATAATAGAGGGCCAAGAATAGAGCCTTGCGCTACTCCAATATTGAAGGTAGTGGTTTGAGACAGAGATTTATTATGTGATACTACTTGCTTTCTGTTTGATAGAAAAGATGATATTAGAGTGACTACATTAGGGCCAATTTTCATTGTCTCAAGTTTTTTAATTAAAATAACATGGTCTATCATATCAAATGCTTTCTTGAAATCAATAAACACAGTTCCACATAGACTGTTGTTGTTTATATTCTGGTGCCAATTTTCTATCATGTTTGTTAGGGCCGTATGGCAAGAATATTTTGGTCGAAATCCTGATTGGCTGTCAACAATAAGCTTGTTGCGAACTAAATACTGTAATGTTACTTTATGGATGTGTTTTTCTAGTGGTTTAGATAGTGATGATAGTAAAGAAATGGGTCTGTAATTGTTCGGGAGACCATTGTCCAATGAACCAGATTTAAGAAGAGGGAAGCGCTAGCTATATAATGGGGTAAACCACATTTATGTAAACAAAAAGACGTGACAGTCTCTTCCAAAGTATCTTGGTGACGATGAAATATATGACAGTCTTTTGTTTATTTCCACTTTAAAGATCATAACACTAATGTATTATATGACAGTCGTTTGTTTCGTCAGCAGAGTTGATCCAGAAAACCAAAGACCGAGATCTATGGAGAGCCATGAACGCCTACGCCAGCCGGCACGGCACTTGATGATGATGATGATGACGTTTGTTTATTTCCATTGTAAGGATCATTCCACTAGTGCATCCTGTGATGAAATATATGACAGCCGTGTGTTTATTTCCATTTTAGGGATTTATTACATTAATTCATTTTATGATGAAACATATGACAGCCGTTTGTTTATTTCCATTGTAAGGATAATTAATGGAGTCTCCGTGGCGAAGAGGTCAAGCCGTTTTACTCAGGCTTCGAAGTTTGCAGGTTCGATTCAGGGCCGCGTCCTTCAGTTCACGAGTCACATTTTTCCGGAGACTCCTGTGGGTCGTCGCTAGAGCTACGGAGTTCGTCCTTTGTCCGACGCTTTTCGCGCTGCAGAAAGAGACCGAGCCATATGGGATAACCCGGTGCAATGAAGTCGACCCTGTTGACTTTTAAGCTTTTTTTTTTGGTAAGGATTCATTTTTTTTTATATCTCTTACAGGACATTGCAGTCAACACCAGCATTTTTCAGCTGATGTTGATATACAAGGCAAGATTACGCTCAGTAGTTTGCCATTGCTTTTTGAGCGACCGGCTCAAATACCCCTAAGTTACCGACGCGGCGAGAACCGCTACCGTTTCTCGCACACATCACGTTACTCACGAGAGTATATGGGATTATGGAGAAAGACATAAACCCCCAGGCCAGAGAGACCGGCAAGAATTCATTACACTAATTCATTATGTGATGAAATATATGACAGCCGTTTGTTTATTTTCATTGAAAGGAATCGTTGCCGGGCTCCGTGGCGATGATGTTGCAGACGCGATTTGTAATGCCGCTTATCCGCGTTAGAAACACAGTGGCGACCGATTTGGTAGCAGACCGTGTCGCGTTGGTTTTAACGTGTTGGTATGGGAGCCGATCGTTCAGAAACAATGGCAAACTACTGAACGTAAACACTTGCTAAGACATCGACAACGGCAATAAAATGCTGGTGTTGACTGCAACGTCCTGTAAAGGATATGCAACTTTACAACAACAAAAAAAAAGGATTCGTTACACTAGTATATCATATGACAGTCGTTTGTTTATTTCCATTGTAAGGATCATTACACTAGTGCAGGGGTGGGCAAACTACGGCCCGCGGGCCGCATGCGGCCCGCCAAGTGATTTTATGCCGCCCGCGAAGGCATTTAGAAATAAAATAATTTAATTCGTTTTTAAGTTATTTTGTTGAATTTTACAAAATTTCGTGTACAGTTATGATGAGTGTCAATAGCAAACGTAAGATTGAAGATGAATGCTGTGTTTTTAATGATGAATGGACAACTAAGTACTGTTTTATAAACGTTGGTAGCAAATCAGTTTGCTTGTTGTGTCGTGAGTCAGTGGCTGTCTTCAAGGAGTACAATTTAAAAAGACATTATCAAACAAACCATTCCGATTTCGGATACAATTTAACGACTGAAGAGAAGGAAAGGAAATGCCTTGAGTTGGTGAAAAATTTGGAGAAACAGCAAACTGTTTTCACTAAACAGTCTTCAATTCAAGATGCTGCAACTGAAGCTAGTCTTGTGCTGTCACACAGAATTGTAAAACAAAACAAGCCATTTTCTGATGGCTAGTTCATCAAGGAATGTTTGCTAGATGCAGCAAACATTATGTGTCCAGAACAAAAAACCAGATTTGACAACATTACTTTATTAAGGAGAACTGTGGTCAGACGTGTTGACAAGATCAGTGACAATTTGATGCATAAACTTCAAGATGCAAGTAAAAAATTTTTGTGGTACTCTCTTGCATTGGATGAGAGTACCGATATACATGATACTGCCCAATTATTGATATTTATACGTGGAATAAACACTTCTTTGAAACTCACTGAAGAGGTACTGAGTGTTGAGTCACTCAGAGACACAACCACAGGTCATGATATATTCAATGCTGTTACTATCTGTATTGAAAGAACTGGGTTGGTCTGGAACAAAATGGCACGTCTTACAACTGACGGAGCTCGTGCTTTGACTGGAAAAAATGTAGGTCTGGTAAAGTTGATAAGATTAAAGCAGATTATCCAGATCACACATTATTACCACTTCACTGTGTGATTCACCAAGAAAGTCTGTGTAAAACTGTTTTAAATATCAAGCATGTTATTGACCGAGTTGTCAGTGTCATCATCCTCATCAGATCAAGAGGACTTAATCACAGACCGTTCAAGTCATTGCTTGACGATTTGGAAACTGAACGTTCCGATGTCCTGAACCACACCAATGTTCGATGGCTGAGTCTCGGCAAGGTGTTGAGGCGAGTGTGAGAACTCAGAAAAGAAATAGTGATGTTCCTAGAGATGAAGGGCATTGCATGTGACTTTAATACTAACATTGTCAATAAAGAGTGGCAGTTAGACTTTATGTTTGCCATTGAAATTATGGAAAAGTTAAATGAACTGAATGTCAAACTTCAGGGCAATGGTGTGTTTGCACATGAATTGTATGTACATGTAAAATCATTTCAGGCAAAACTCTCACTGTTCTCCAGAGAAGCAAGTGAAAAAAGATTTTGTCACTTCCCTTTGCTGAAACAAGAAACCATTTCTGGTGAAATGACTGAAAAATACAAAGCCCAATTAGATGCATTGATTGAAGAATTTGGATGGAGATTCCAAGATTTCAAGAAATTAGAGCTATAGTTCAATATTCTCAGTTCACCTTTTAGTGCAGAAGCTGATACAGCCACAGAGGACATACAGTTGGAGCTGCTTGGCTTACAAGCAGATCATGACCTGAAAGAGAAATTCAAGTCAGATGGTTTGCTGGATTTCTATGGATCTTTATCACAAGAATCATTTCCCAACTTGAAAAACTTTGCAGCTAAACTTTTATCATTATTTGGATCAACATACATTTGCGAACAAGCATTCTCTTGCTTGAAGATCAACAAATCTAAGAATAGATCTTTATTGTCAGACTGCAACTTGCATGCTGTCATGCGAATTTCAACAAGTAAACTTGCTCCAGATTTCAAGAACATTGTCAAAAATTGCAAGCAGTTACATACATCTCATTAGAAATCAACAACTGTAGTGACAATGTAGTCGCTATGTGTCTAAATTAAAGCCATTGATAGATAATAAAGAATATTTGTTTTAATAACAAGTTGTAAAATCGTGTTAACAAATTAGTAAAAGTTTTTGTCCATATTGTCAAATATAATGTTTAAGTGTATTAGTAAAATAAAAATGCAATAATTAGTTATTTATACTGCTTAATAACCTATAAATAATTAATAATTACTTATTGTGATAGGTTGCTGTAAACAAAATGGATATATATATATATATATATATATATATATATATATATATATATATATATATATATATATATATATATATATATATATATATATGCGGCCCGCCAATAGCTTTACATTTGTCAATGCGGCCCTCCGCACGAAAAGTTTGCCCACCCCTGCACTAGTGTATTATATGATGACATCTTTTTTTTGCAGTATGCACCTGACCAGATACAGCGAAATAAGCAAAAGTTATGAATTGTGCAATATATTGTTTATGTCATCATTATTTACAAGAACATGTTAAGTTTATTCTCTGTCATGCAGAGGTCGGAGTTTATCTTTCATTGATGGATAGTTTCAGACTGCGATGACGACAGCCGGAAAAATTATTTCAATCACCGAAGCTCATAGCACTCTCTCACCTTTCTAGAATATTTTTAATCATGATGCAAGCTCAAACTGTGACTCTTTGCAATCGTGGTTTAATTTTTCAAGTATCATTATTACATTTTAAAGACAATTCCAACGAATCTTCTAACATAGTACGTGTCATTAATCTTGCTTGGTACAATGATTGCACAATCACTGTACACAACAATTTAACACTGTCAGATGAGTCCACCTTTGTTTATATTTAAACAAGTGTTACACTAGTTAAACATGTAAAAGTAATGTTAATCTTATGACAGAGACTGTGTAAATAGTAAAATAGATACGCACTGATGTAGTCAGGTGGGTAGTTCAATGCCTTCTGCACTCGCTTGCAGTGCGGATGGTCATTTGTTCACATCCCCTCAAAGTGACATTTTTGGTGACAAAATTTTGTCAGTGTCTAGCCAGCCCGATAACCTGGTATCAAAACACTTTTATGTGTGTTGATTTGGCAACCTTATATCCAACCCAATGCATTGTTTTCTCTTGAATACTTCCAGCGATCCATGATGTCACACACGGTACCTGGGGGATGAGTGGTCTCGAGGTATGGTGTCCGCATCGAGTGCTGGAGGTCCCGGGTTCAGGCCCCGGTGAGGACCGGGATTTATTTAAAAAATCCACGTGGACTTCCAGTAATTTCCCCTGGTCTCTCGGTAGTGAGATCGGACGCCCGTGTGTATTGTTGCGCACGTAAAAAATCCCTTGGCAGTTGGAAATCGAAAAAGAGTAGCCTAACGGCTCTGCCCGGGCAAATTTTCGAGTTAAAAATCTACCCAAAGTATTTCAGGATCCTCTCCGTTGCTACGGAGTTCGTGCATTGAGCTGAATTTCTCCAGACTCAGGTTTGAGTTAGGAGGAAAACGGAGCACTTATGGGGTTAAACCCGTGTGCCGTAATGTTGATCCAACGACTAAAAAAAAACAAACAACTGACACACGGTACCACAATATAATAAATGTCATAGTGCTTCACCTGCTTGTGTGGGTGATCGATTCAGGCTGTAAAAACACCATGTCATTGTTTGCTTCTAATGAATCAATGAAGTGCCTTGAACAGCTTTCAAGTTATCGACAAACAATACAAGGAACGGGGTACATATTAAAGGTATATCGGCTAACAGAAAGAAGAATTGACAGTAAAAGACAAAGCAGATTGAAATACAGCACACGTCAAAGAGAGGTCATGTGTGATTGGCATGTGTACTTCTTTGGAACGTACAGTTATATTGGTGCTTTTGTCATGAGCTCTTCTCTTTTCTTCATCCTCCCTTTATCTTCGTTCAGTGCTTAGGCCGTTAGCGAACTCAAGCCAAGCTGCCCTATCTTTCGCTGTCTCCTGCAACTCAGATCACGACCTCCCGTATTATTCATCTGTCTCTGATTACTTTCTCCGTGTGTTCTGTGTATACCTCTGTCTTTCGTGTGCTCTGCAGGTTCCAGAGAAAGGACTTTCATGTTATACCAGAGTCGTAAGTATTCGAACTGATGTAATCTCCAGATAACTATGAGAGAATAATTGAAATTACCTGTACTATATTTCGACGTAGTTACTTGTCACTCCAACACATTATTCGTATCGGACTACGGGCTTCTGTATTCCGGAAGCATAATATTTAATTCGCTAGTCCTTGAGCCATTGGAAAACTACCTGACGTACTTTGTCCTTCTTGTCAAACTGTTGTCCTATGATATACTGTTTCAGAGAGCAAAAAGGTAAGGGGGAGGGGGGGGGGATTCCGAGCTGTCAGGAATGTTAGACGGGCATGGCAGTATTTCCCAATGCAATTGGTCAATAATTGCCACAGTTTTAGTGACTGGGCCTCGTCTTGTCGTAATAAAGAATAACCCATTTCAGTCGAACTACACCGGGTTCATCCTCGACGGATTCGTGACTTTCCTAACACTAATGCGCTTGCTCCAGTCTGTTCTCAAAATTACATGAAAGTCGAATTTCGGCAGATTACGAACCATTTTTTTTCACAAGAAAATTCATCGCAACACTCTGTTCCTGCACTGGAGTCAAGTGACCCCACGCCATGTTGAAAAAAAAAAAAAACAACAACAACAACAACAACAACAACAACAAAGTGAGGGAAAACTGCTGATACTTGTTCATTCCAGCACCAAGTGTCTGATATATACTGTTCACTTTGGAGTAGTTGCTAAACTTAATAATCTTCGTCTTAGGGTTATCCTGAAATAATCCGGATACTTACTATATCATCTCGAACTATTATCCATTTTTCTCAATACCGAGCCAGCATCATGCCTATACCTCTTGATTCACTGGAATCTGTTGATTTAGTTCTCTTCCTGAACTCCGCATTTGTGATTCGCTGGTATCGTTTCATTTATGCGCAGACACTAGTTCATGAATGTTTGTGTTTTATTAGTAGATGTTTTAATCATCCTTCATGTTTTGTTTTAATCATCCTTCATGTTTCTGATCCAGACAGTAGTATTGATTTAACGTTAGAGTTAAACATTCTTGGGATTTTTTCAATTTCAAATTCTTTTGATTTAAACAAACTCCCTACTGCTTTGAAAGCCAATCTTGTCTTTTGTATCTTTATTATAATATCGCCGTTTCTTTCCGCAACTTTATCTAGATCGCTACATAAATAGATGTAGCGTAATCACAAACGTTAACTGGCGCAGATAAGTCTATTTTGCCGCAATAGAAGTGATTCCAGCTGGTTCTTTTATGTAATGGTTAGTACGTTACGACTGGTCAACTTACTCACACCAAGAGAAATGTTTAAACAGCTTTCATATGCGGTGTCTGAGAAGAATACTTGGTATTAAGTGGCAAGAGAAAATCATAATTAGTCAGTTATTGGAAAGATTGGGTTGTGTAACGGTTTGTTCCACGCACAGTCTTCGCAGACTTAGATGGATACTGCACATTAGGAGTATGGATGGCGGTAGAATAACACAGGACATCTTTGTTTGGTTAATTGCAGATGCGTAAAAGATGTTCGGGTCAGCCTCCTCTACGATACAAAGATGTGTGTAAGCGGGACATGATGGTTGATAAAGGCATTAATATTGCACCTCCGGCGCAAGTAGCCGCTGATAGTATTGCATGGAGGGCAAAGATCAGACATGGAATAAAGACAAAGGAGAAAATAATTGCAGACAGGTCACACACTCAGCATGTGAGACGTCAGATTGTGCGTGATGGTGAAAATGACCATGTGCTCCCATGCACCCTGTGGTATAATAAAACGTCCTTACCCTTTCCTATTTATGGACTCCCTTAAAAATAAACAAACCCTTACAATTACTGTTTAAATAACTTACTTAATGTAGGAGATAATAAAACAGCGATAGACTGACCGTGACACAGCTAAATTTATTTTGGCTTGTTTTCTCTCCCTTATCTGGCCAATCCTGGCGAGGGGGAAAACAAAGACTGAAGCGGCCATTTCTAGTCAAGAGAACACACAAGAAAGTCGACCTTTCCCTTCGGGGAGAAGGTAGTTTGCCTTAAAAACATGATTCTATTCAAGCTATTGGTATGTTATCTACATTATTAAGATATATTTATGTATTACATAAACCAGTATGTTTAATTAAGAATTAGTTACAATTCTCTTAAACCAGGCTGGATGATGTTTACTAAGGAAACACATGTGGGCGCCACGCTGTAATTTTTCCTATGTCTTACAATTTCAAATCTATATGTTAATATCTTGTATAGGCATTATGAACTTATATCTCACTGGTAGTGCTATAATCTATGAATATTATGTGTACTGTAAAGTATCAACTCTCATGTCTGAAACACATTCTAGAGATTTTCTCAATGTAGGAGCAGACCCCTGATTCATGCTTCATAGTAAAGAACTAGTGTCTGTCAATTTCATATTCCTATGTTAAAACTTCTAGGCACTGTGAACAATATCTCACTATTTATGCTTAGAAATCTGCAAATAATCTATGTACTATAGAAAGGTGTTTTATCCATGCGGGGACATACAAATGATTACGCGTATTCCTGACTCTTAGTCAGGGGATAAAATGCTTCGCCACATCATAATCTGTAACTTGGAACTATAGTGTTAAATTTTAGTACTATCCTTTTGTTAACAGATTAGTAATCACTCCATATGAGGGTGAACATATAATCATTTCATAAAATAGTGTTAGGGACAGGCCATGTTTGAATATAAATTCATGAAGAATTAAAGTAAACGTGTGATGTAAATGCATGTTCGGATAGGATTCACTCCGCATCGCCTCACCGTAGTAGAAACAGAAGCGAAGATTGATGTGAATAAATTGCTTGCAATATTCAGAAGACTGGACCATGCGGCATAAGTTATTCTTATAAATACCCTCCGAATAATAGCAGTCATTGGCAAAACATATCACAGCGATTACTATCCTCATGTGCTGTACGCAGTGGGGGAAAACAATGGATGTTTTAGTTCATGAAGATAATTCAAAAACCTAGGCTCCCTGCATCATCATTATGATTATTATGTATGATTATCATGTACTTAATATCAGAGAAATGTACATGTATGTTTTTTTCTGGTATGAGAATTTTCTCTGTTCTGATTGTTACTTTTTCCTGTGGGAATATACATTTTAATGTTGCACCTTGGGATTAGAGGATGTTGATGTAAGAATCCATGTGTATGTCAGTACTTAAGCCAATGTTGAATAGTCTTGACCTAAGGATGATTATAGGATGAAAGGAAGACGCGGCTTTAGAAACCACAAAGATGCTGTATAGGCTATTCTCTTCAAGTAATGAGAGAGACAATATCAACATGTTGGATGGACAGAATGACTTCACTCCTCTAATTGTCCCAGTAACAACAGAACAGAAAATAAAGTGAGAAAATACCTTACTCACTATTAAGAGTCAGAATGGCTCTACTCAGCAATGAGGGACAGTGGAACGTGGACACCCACTCCTTTCCCCTTCTCCCCTTGTTGTTTTGTATTTTTGTTTGTAATTGTCTTGTGAAAGTTAACACATCACAGTAGGTTAATGCCCGTGTTGTATTCTTTGTCATCCCTTTTCTATAGAAGAGAAGCAGGTGGTGGTTGAATGTGGTGGGACTATATCACTGAATCTGGATCCTGGGTCAACAGCCAGAAAGTAAATGTCCTAACCATAGTCTGCATCTAGAAATACCCATGGACTGCTGCGCTCAATAGCTCCATAGCGAGCAACAGATAAATTAGAAGACAACTGACTGGGTGAGTGATTAAGTCCTATTTTAGTAGGAATATCCAGGATGGACTTCAAGATCTAATAATCTACAAAGATGAAGATCAACAGAGTAACTGACAACAGTGTATCGTCTGCTTTACGTCTGAGAAGTATCACCTATAAGCCTTATCACTCAGCAAAATCAGTGAAACTATGGGACAATCCTACAAGTTACTAAAACTAGCAACAGTGAAAGCCCTTCAACTGTTGGTTGGGTTACCAAGTTAATATCCAACAATGGATAAGTCTTCGAAAGAATGTCTCACAGCTGCAACAGTCAAACATGGAATTCAGCTATTCAACACTAAGTTCTGGCTCAACCAAATGGGGAGAAGACACTGAACCACATAAGCCAATACAACCAAGGTACAAACTGAATATCATCTGAAACATAACTACGAAACCAGATTACCTCAAGGTTCCAAACCCTGAACACCATCAGATAAAAGACCATATGAAAGCAGCTAAATGTC
>OY992878.1:30739548-30824548 GCA_963921405.1 Cepaea hortensis
TCACTTCTGAATTAGACATTAGTTGTTACAGAGTGCCACAGACGGTCTAGGCATACAATCTTGTGTGTTGCATACGGTGATCACTGAATTCCATGTCGGATGTTTGTCACCGCCTCACGTGCATATCTAGTAAAGGGCTGCAATTCCAGCCCAAGGGAAACCATTGAGTCAAGCAGGACCCAAGTAATCTAGAACCTTCTAGATAGAGATGGTCACCAAGTCCATGATTCCGTGGACACTGATGTGGCCCGCCTAATGCGGGGTCCACGAGGAACTCGGACAGAGTTACCGCCCGTGTCGGGTTAGGACACGCGGAGACCGGCAGAGGACGAATGGACTTGAGAGAGGCAACAGGGCCTGCCTTCGAGGGACTCTATAGATATCAATAGATATATAGACATAGGCTAGATAGTTTGCTAGACTGTTAAATGATACTTATGTGTGTGATGTTTCCTATTTGACAGATGTAATATAGCGCGGGTCTGTTTACCCACTGCGCCAACGCATACTGTATATGTAAATACAATAAATATTCGATCTCATAACGAACAGATTTATTGTTGCCTGTATGAACCCAAGTTTAGTTATCTAGATACGAGCAAGACTATGACAGGCTTTTTGGGGGCTAGTTTTCCGGTTTTGGCATAGAATGTTTTCTTAAAAACCTGTGAATTGCCATGGAAAAGTAATTATTTAAACATATCACATAGATTTTTGATAACACATTGATTTGTTAAATCAAAGAAATTGTTAACGTTGTAAGTTTACATAGAACTAGTAGCTATCTAGCGATAAAATAGAAGTAATCTGAGTCCCTCGGCAATGTCTCAACATTGCCTCCACAGCGCCTCTTTATTTTGATTCTGTAAACATTTTTTTTTTACATGTTACTATTTTGACATTTTTTTTTTTTGTGACAGTCACTAATGTTTTCTCGCTCCACGAGCAGATTGTTCCGCAACAAGTGCCGCGTCCAACCGATGAAACCTTTCCAACAATAACGAGAGTGCAAGATAACAGCGAGGAGCTTCAAAATTCAGAGCTAAGTTTCACCTCATACTCATTGTACTTCTAAGCTGTACTTCTCATGTTTCATCAATGTATTATTTTGTTTCATATTGATTTCGTTGTATATTCATGAAATTTTCACCAACATAACCTTGCATTTTGATTTACACATTAATAAGTAGGGGAGTTAACCAAATTTTCGACCACACAACATATTTTTCTAAGGGATTTAACTCTATAAACTTAACAAACAAGTAAAACACAAAATGTCTTCCTTAGATAAATGCATTGAACAAGGAATAAAGTTAGGTTATAAAGAAGAAAAACTGTCAGAATGGGCACAGAAAACACACGCAGAAAACGTTGCCCGTGAAGAAAGAGCGATAGAACGAGAGGAAAGGAAACTTCAAATGGAAGCCGAAGAAAAGAAAATTGCAGATGCAAGCCGAAGAAAAGAAATTGCAGATGCAAGCAGATGAAAAGAAATTGCAAATCGAAGCCGATGAAAAGAAATTACAAATGCAAATACAAGCAGATGAAAAGAAAATACAATTGCAGGCTCAAGAGAAACAGATGGAGCTTGAGGCCGCCGCCAAACAGGCCCAGTTAAATGCCGAGACACAGATTAAACTAAAACAGATGGAAATGGAGTCCAACACAGAAATATCAATAAATAAGTTAAGAAGCAAAGAAGAGGAACAAAAATATAATAAATACAAAGGTCTCGTTAAGGCTTTCTGTTCTGGAGATTCCATCTCCGCTTACTTAGAAAATTTTGAATGCCTCATGTCTCATCATAAAATCAGTAAAGCAGATTGGGCATTTATTCTAATGAGGAATTTGGCTCTCGAACCACTGAAAGTAATAGAAACAATACCACAGGAAATGCGAAAAGACTATGAGTACCTAAAACAACGCATTCTCCAACATTTTTCTTTAGACACCGCAGGCTACCAACAACAATTTGCCAAATTATCTCCACAACCAAACCAAACCTTCATAGATTATGTCAGTACAGTCCAAGACATATGCACAAAATGGATTAACTCGGCTAAAACCAACAATAGCCATGATAAACTTAAGGAACTAATTATAATAGATAAAATAGTTAGCACCATCCCCACACCTTTTGCCAAGTTCTTAAAACAAATGGATTGTAAGAGCATTCAGGAAATCGAGGCGAAAGGGAATGCATTTTTTACAGCAAATAGGGATATTTTTCAACATAATATAAGTCACAATGATACAGCAGCTGCAGTAGTGAACACCAAATACTCCAAACAATCACAGAGCAGATTTAAACCACGATCCAATGTCGGTAAAGTAGTAAGGTGCCAATATTGCAATCGTCATCACGACAGTTACGGTATGTGTGACAAATCACCCACCTACCCTGAACACCTCAAAAAGATGGTAGAGAAGCAAACAGCTAAACGCATGGCTTACCACAGAGTAGTTAAATGTTATTTCTGCAATAGCTGGGGTCACTATAATAAAGATTGTCAAGGCCGAAAGTTATTGAAACAGGCCAATGCGGCATTAGTAGAAACGTCGACTGACGAAGAGCTTGAGTCACTAAATGAATGTGAAAATCAACACGACAATGAAAGCGAGCTTGGGAATGCTGTACACATCATCAACACCATAACAGACAGTAAGTGCAACACCTGTACAAAGTTCCAACTGGACACAACACTACATTGTGGTCACATTATCCCAATTGCAAATGAAATAGCTAACGCTGCCTTATCATCTACAGGCAAGCTAGTTTTTTATACAGGGTTTGTTAACAACAAAAAGGGCACGTTAATTCGTGATTCCGGCGCAACTCTCTGTGGGGTGAGGAGAACATTAATAGACGCTAAAGACTACACAGACAAACAGGTGACGTGTCGCACATTTTCAGGTACAACAGAGAAATATCCCCTTGCTTTGGTCGAAATTCAAACACCATTCATATCGGGGCAAGTATTGTGTGCTATCCTTGAAAATCCCGTCGCGGATATTATACTTGGTAATTTACCCAACGTACATCCTTGCTCTAAAAGAGAAATAAAAAGGTGGGAGCAAAAACACGGTATCCACCACAGAAATAGCGACACAAAAGAGAAACACCATTCTTGCTTGTCTCTATCTGCCAAAAGACCAAGGGAGACAACCACTGAGGTAATTCAGGAAGAATTTACCGAGGTGTACAATGCAGGGGCGGTCGAATCAAGAAACGATACGACCGAATTAAAACCTCGAATTGAGGATGCGACCAAACTACCAAGCACCGAACCTGTAAATGTGCAACAAAACACACAACACACAAACACAATAACACGACAGACAACCCACACAACCAACACCTACCAACTACAGGAATCATTAGAAATAGTAGCGCCAAACTCAACTAACATCACTTTTGGTAATGAACAGAAATATGACCCTACACTAGCACCATACTTTAAGTTAGTAGGCCTTAAGCCAAAATTAAATACAAGAACAACGAAAGATGCAGAGCCAATGAACAGCTGTGAGGATCTTATCTTAAATATGGCTCAATCATCCTTATTTTCTAAGACCGATTTAGCTAAAGGATATTGGCAAGTTCCATTACACCCTTCTTGTAGACATATAACAGCATTCGCAACACCTCTTGGCTTGTACGAATGGCTATATCTTCCGTTTGGGCTCAAGAACGCACCGGCCACATTTGTAAGACTAACAAGATTGTTATTACACGGAATTAATGACGTAGTTGCTTATATTGATGATATATGCATCCATTCTTCTGATATGACTTCTCACTTACTCACCCTTAAACAAGTCTTCCACCAAATCTCTCTTTTTGGACTTACTATCAAACCTTCCAAGGTTGAAATAGGTTATACACAAATAGACTTCCTGGGACATAGAATTTCTGAAGGAAAATTGTTGACTGATGATAAAATTGTTTCCAAGATCCTTAAGCTAGAAGTACCTACCACAAAGAAGCAAGTTAGAAGTTTACTAGGTCTGATTAACTATTATTCGAAATTTATTCCACATTGGGCAGAATTAACCTCAGTTTTTTCTGATATGTTAACTAAAAATCATCCATTAAAAATTTGTAAAAGTACCAGCTTAGATGATGCAATGTGTAAATTGAAACATATTTTTTCTAATCCACCAGTCTTACGATTACCCAACATTAATTTACCCTTTATTTTGACCACAGATGCGAGCGCTATCGCAATAGGAGGATGCCTGATGCAGGAAATGGATGGCATAAAACACCCAATTCTCTATGTAAGCCGCAAACTAAAGAAGGCTGAGACTCGGTATGCCACAGTTGAATTAGAGTGCTTGAGCCTAGTGTTTTGTATATTGAGATTATCGAAGTTCCTCTTAGGGAGTCACTGACAGTTCGCCATTATTGGTCCTTAACCAAGGGTCGCCTAAAAACCATCGGCTACAAAGATGGTGTCTTCTACTTCAAGATTTCGATTTCGAAATCCGCCACATCAGAGGCACCGACAACATTGTGGCTGACCTTTTGTCACGGCAGGTGAATGCGCCAGTAGAATGACTCTGATCACATCGACCATTAGCCATACTATAAGCTGTGATACTTTTAGTCGGTTGCATATTACAGTGGAACTCTACACCTGCTAGAGTACTCTCAGTGATTAGTTGAATTACGACACCCAAGAACATGATAAGTTACTTTGAGAACTATACCATCAAGTGCCTAAGCGCTAGAACACTTCCAGCAAGAAACAGTAACTGTGTTTGTGTCAACCAATAAGATCAACCAACGAACTAACTCCGAATTCTGTAAGAACTCGTTATATAGGACATTAAGAACATGCCATACTTGCTGTTACTACGTAACTTTACAAACAGCCGAAACAGAACCCCATCGACTACGACACTCAAGAGACAGCCATATTAGCTTTACCATTCATGGCATAACACGCTAGCGACAGGAGAACGACGCGCACATCATCTTGGGATTTAATTAATTAATTAGTGTAACATTAAATATGTATTATATTTCCATTATTGTTGTATATAAATTGTATTCACCTGTAATTTGTACATATTCGACATTAATATTACAGGCGATACCATTCCTAAGCTAAAGAACCGTCCTATACAATTGTCTCTATTTAAATTATAACCCATTTGTGAGTCATCGTACAAGAAGTACGTATTTTCTTAAAGGGCAAATATCGCCTAGCCCATTTTTTCTAAGGGCAATAACACTTACCTCAACTTTAATTATATATTTTAACCAAATACTATTTTTAATGAAAAATGAGTGAATGACTGTGTGAATGGATTAAATGAGAGAACGATACACTTAGCGGACAAATTGTACGCAAATCGTATTTATTTTAATTTGTCTGCGTCTTTCATGTAAACTGTATGACTTGTCTAATTTGTGAATACATGTGTAGTACTTAGTTTAATAGTGAGTTAATATACTTAGTTTAGCAGTTAGGATACATCTAAGCACCACTACTTGGAATGCCTTTTCATGTATTGCACACAGTGCAGTAGTTCATGATTGAGGTTATCCCAACTCGTGACGCTTGGAAATACGCCACACATTCAGCACACACAGTACACAAACCTTAAAACTCAACACTATCAAGTTAGAATACAGTCACTTTATTAGAAACATCAACTTATTAGTCAAAACACACTAACAAGCCAACAGGGACACTTGTAGTATGAGGGGGATAAAAGAACAAGGTAACTACATATTTAGCATTATATAACATACGGGAGTAAAAGTGTATAGAAATACACACTCAGATCAAGATTTGAAGGTGTACTTATTTAGCCAAGACTTCGGTCTTGTTAACCCTCTATTATATAGGGGTTATTTGTCTGGGTACCATTTTGGGTACTATGAGAAGGGCAAGTTGTAAATACAACTACTAAAATGCCACGTAACTTCGGTCTGATAAGCATATTTAAGCACACGAGAGACAGGGATCTCTGCACCAAATCAGACAAGTGTTGTATGGTAGAATACATGAGTTTTTAGTGCTAATAGGTAGGTTGCCAGGTTACTATCCACCAAACTACAACACCAACTGTAGGTGAGTCGGTGACAGAATTAGAACGGATCTAATTCCCAACAACCAATCATATCACGGGGGAGGGGGGATCCTGTCACCGCCTCACGTGCATATCTAGTAAAGGGCTGCAATTCCAGCCCAAGGGAAACCATTGAGTCAAGCAGGACCCAAGTAATCTAGAACCTTCTAGATAGAGATGGTCACCAAGTCCATGATTCCGTGGACACTGATGTGGCCCGCCTAATGCGGGGTCCACGAGGAACTCGGACAGAGTTACCGCCCGTGTCGGGTTAGGACACGCGGAGACCGGCAGAGGACGAATGGACTTGAGAGAGGCAACAGGGCCTGCCTTCGAGGGACTCTATAGATATCAATAGATATATAGACATAGGCTAGATAGTTTGCTAGACTGTTAAATGATACTTATGTGTGTGATGTTTCCTATTTGACAGATGTAATATAGCGCGGGTCTGTTTACCCACTGCGCCAACGCATACTGTATATGTAAATACAATAAATATTCGATCTCATAACGAACAGATTTATTGTTGCCTGTATGAACCCAAGTTTAGTTATCTAGATACGAGCAAGACTATGACAATGTTTTACATATAATGGGATGAGCGTGGTTAATGTTTTAATATCAGCCACGACCAAATGCAACAAGTGAGAACGAGTGAGTGCGATAATTAGTGAGAACAAAAAATGATAAGTTAGTGAGCGAATTGGTGTGAGGAATAATGATTTAGTGAGATAATGTGCGAGTGGCATAATGTATGCGTGGGATAATCAGTGAGTGGGATAGTCTGTGAGTGGGATAATGAGTTAGCAAATGAATGAATGAGTGGGATAATGGGTGTGTGGGATAATGAGTGTGTGAGACAATGAATGAGTGGGATAATGAGTGTGTGAGACAATGAATGAGTGGGATAATGAGTGTGTGTGATAATTAGTAAGCGAAATAATGAGCGAGTGAGATAAGGGGCGAGTCACTAGAGAAGAGAAATAAAGAGTTAGTAAGCGAATGAATGTGTGGGATAATGACTGAGTGAGTGAACGAATCAGTTGGTACAATAGGATTGAGTGAGTGAAAGAGTGAGTGAGCGAGCGAGACAGTGAGTGAATGCGTGATTGAGTGAGTGAGTGAGTGAGTGAGTGAGTGAGTGAGTGAGTGAGTGAGTGAGTGATGGAATGGGAGGGATGGGTAGCGAGTAAGCGAATGAGTAAATAGAAGGGATCTAACAAACGCGGTGATGAGAATTAGAGATGTATACCATGGGGAGGATACAGAGGACGCTGCACTAGATAGCAGTGGCTAGGATTTCCTGGCGTGATTTGATCGAGGTCCATGCATCTCTGGAGGATACAAGGCAGAAGAGAAAGAGGACTGGGTGAGCACGTATGGGAGTGAGGGGAAGATAGAGAGATTTTGTAAGTGAGTAAATGAGTCTGTGAATAGGTGATTGATTAAGAGTGTGAATGGATGAAAGAGTGGGTGAACGACTGCCTGATCTTTAAATCTGTGATTCAACGAGTGAGCGAATGAATGAGTATGTTTATGGGTGTGAAAACGAGAGAGTGAGAGAAAAAAAAGAGGAAGAGACAGAGAGGGAGGGAGTGAGTTGCTGGCTTCAATAATATACCCAATGCTGAACAGAGACATGAGACAGAGAGAGAGAGAGAGAGAGAGAGAGAGAGAGAGAGAGAGAGAGAGAGAGACAGAGAGAGACAGACAGACAGAGAGAGAGAGAGATATGCAGGCTACACAAAAATCATCAATGCTGAACAAACGGCTGTTATTCGGAGAAAACAGCGTCGAAAATCATTGTTTTCTTTTATCAAAGGCGCCTAATTGCTTGGCAATGCATATTTTTAAAAATCTATTAGAGGCATGTGCATGTGTGTTTGCTTGTCCTGTGTAATGGCCGGCAAGATAACACTGTCAACACAGCGCAAGTGAGTGTCTGCAGGCGTCAGTCTCATCACTTGCCAGAGATCGTTACTGGTTGTTTGCACATCTTTCATCAATGAACTGACAGAAGAGTATTGAAGTGTCACCTGTTTCACTGCTGTAATTGAAACGATGTTTATTTATATATTATAGTGTGTGTTTATCATTATCATCTCATCATCATCATCATCATCATCATCATCATCATCATCATCATCGTGGGTCTAAACACATTGGTTGCCCTGTCACAAAGGTCATTAACATTTTTAATATATTAGCTAATGTGTAAAGGGCCCATTTTATTAGAAGCAAACAAGGACCACTCGCCTTTGGGTAAACTGACACTTTAGCCTTTCTAGCACTGATCATAATCGTCGTAATCATCACATTGCATTGGCACTTTTCCGTCTTGATAATCGTAGTCCATACATATGCTGCCACTTCCACTGTTCTGCACTGATTTTTGCATGTGGATTAGCTTTCGTTATCGTGCCATCATGCGAACCCACTCCGACTTCTGAGGTATTTAACATTTACTCCTCCAAAGTCGAGGACGAGAAGCCAACATTTTAGTCCAACTGACCGGTGCACGGGGTTGAACCTGCTACCTCAGCATCAGCTAACCGGAAGTTTAGAGCCAGGGCTCTTATCCATTCGGCTATGCAGACCTTCTCGTCATGGGAAGTTAATGCTGCGTGAGCACCCCACGGTGGTAGATTACCTATGGACACAGGAGAGGTGGTCGGGTGCCTATGGGACCAGGTGGAGAAAGCGGGGAAACAGACTGAGAACCCATATGTTCTCATATGGAAAAAAAGATGCGGCTGGGGATCGGCAGGGGTTCTGGGCGAATCTCAAAACTGAAAGACTACGAGTCTTTTCAATCAAATGGTAGTTTGAACAATTAGCAGCAGGGTTATTCGCTGGCTGTTGAACACAGGAACGGAGAGTGTGTGGGAATGTCCTAAGTGTAATTATGTCGGTTGTAAACTCAACTCAACTCAACTAATGCGGCGAGCGTCAAAATGATCACATCGCCAATCTAAGGCAAATTTGTTTACACAATATTTGTAGAGCATCATGTGCCGACGAGTCACAGTTGTAATACATTCACACGAGAGTGAAGAATTAGAAGTGACTGGCCTCTCACTTAAACATCTCAAATTGTGTTATGTATGTATACGGTACCGTTATTATGGCGATAAGACACATGCTCACTAAGTTGAAAGGATAATGTTAAATGGTATACTCTATCCTCCCATCCTTTATTTTAGTGTCGTGGATGGAAAGCCTAGCACTCACGGATAAGGACGATCAATTTGAAGGAAAAAAACGGCGCGAACATTCCGCAGTTTACAAATCCTGTGGCAGTTGGAAATCGAAAAACATTAGGCCGAAGCGAAGCAACACAGAATACATTTCGAAGTTAAATATTCACAAACCTATTAATTATGGCATGTGGGATTGTTGCATACAGACACGTATAAATTCAACAGTTCTGCTGACTTCGTTCGATGTGGACACTCTACAACTCTCTTGAGAACATTCAGTGTGGAAAATCATCAGGTATCTTGAGTTCACTCATTGGGGGAACTCAACAGTTGTGCTGTTACATTTGGAAACTCAACAGATATGCTCTTCGGTGGAAATTCTTCAGGTCTCTTGAGGTTTCTCAGTGTGGAAACTCAACAGGTCTGCTGTTCGATGTGAAAACTCATCCTGTCCCTTTAGTTCGTTCATTGATGAAACTCAACAGTTCCGCTGTTCCTTGTGGAAACTCAACAGTTCCGCTGTTCCTTGTGGAAACTCAAAAGTTCGCTTGAGTTAGCTCAGTGTGGAATCTGAACAGTTTTGCTGTTCGATGTGGAAACTCAACAGTTCTGCTGTTCGATATGGAAACTCAACAGTTCTGCTGTTCAATGTGGAAACTCAAAAGTTTTCTTGAGTTCGTTGATTGTGGAAACTCAACACTTTACTGAGTTCGTTCAGTGTGGAAACTCAACATTTCTTCTGAGTTCGCTTAGCACGGAAACTCAGTAGTGCTGCTGATTTCAATCACTATATTGGGAATCTAACTGAGTGATCTACTTGACTAAACTTGAGCACATATGAAGGTCCTAGTGTACACAGAAGCTATACAAACACAAACACATATAAACAGTGTTCATTATATATATATGTTAGAAAGTACATACCATTCAGTTGCACTGTTGTATGTCCGTGTAATCTCAACTTCGCCAGATTCTAAACCTGCTGCGTGCCACATTATAAATATACTATTGATTTCCCTGTTGGCAAAGGAGAACGAACAATTCCAAGTTCAGGTCTACTAAACCCATGTCACTCACTCACACTTGAAAGTACAACCGTTAACGTGGTGTCCACACCCAAGTAATATTTACCTCCGCGAAGATGATAGGGAAATCGCGTCAGGATGTGACTGATTACACAAGGAAATAGCGCCGCGGGGTGCTCGCCTATCCTATTAATTAACAGACTTCCCTAAGCGGTGGGTTGTAGCACACGTCCGTGGGCTAGAAGATTGGAGAGTTTAGAGAAGTCACTTTAGAAACTAGGGGCCGCAATGGCCCAATAGTTAACACGCTTGTTTGTCGACTTGCTGGTCATGTGCTCGAATCCTATTGATGCGGGTTTTTAGGCAGGATCTATTTGGACTCGCAGTCCTCTCAGCCTAACATAGGCATTAGAAGAGTAAATGTGTCCGGCTTGAGACTTACCTCATCATCCATTGGGTACAGATTTGTCTAGAAAATGTGGAGCGCGAAACATACTCACTAGTTCCAGTTTTAATAAACTCTTAGGTGAGTGAAGAATTTGAAATGACCTTCTTTGTAATTAACAATCGCAAAATAGGTTCTAGAAATGTGTTCAGCATCTTCAATAAGGCGATGCAACGCACATATCTTTTACGTTAAAAGAATATGGTTAGATTGTATGCTCTACCCATCCCTCTTTCCCCGTAGTCTGGTGTAGTGGATCCGATGCCTAGCCATCTCAGATAAGGACGATAGATGGGAGTCACCCGCTGTAATATTCCACAGGTAACAAAACCCATTTCAGTTGGAAATCGGAAAGACCAGGTCGAAAAGATCCCCCCTCCCCCCCCCCCCCCCGCTAAATTTCAATATTAGATACATGCCCACAAAGTTAGTTCCATTTCATTTACAGGGCATCACAACCAAACCCAGGATTTAGAGGCTGTTTTTTTACTTTCTAGGCAAGTTTACTTTCTGTTATTTGACACTGCTATCTGAACATGTTCATACAACTTTGAACATCAATGCAAAGTGATCTGCTCAAATATAACCTGCGGATGAACAGGACCAGGTATGTCTACCCTTAAGACACAGTCGCCAGCTACATATACACACATACCGTGTTTTCCTCCGAAAATTCGACCTACCCCTATAAGAAGCCATAGCAAGAATTTTCTGGATGCTTTAAATATAAGACCTACCCCCAAAATATGCCCTAGTTGAGATCATCAGTTAGAATGAGAGACTTGTTGCCGAATGGCCAGTCGGAGTATAGACGCCACTGGTGCGCATTTGATAATCAACTGATGTGGTTCATAATTCAAAACGTCACTCGTGTTAAATAAAGAAGTAACAATTTGGCACCAGCAATTTCTCGTCGCTTGTGTGTGTGCGATCATTCTGCAATCTTATAATTTTTGTTACCACACCTGTCTCGTAAGTGTTCAATAACAATTGATTTAATGGTAGACTTCATGGAATCATATGTTGACATACGGACACGATGAGTACAAAAAGAAAGACCTATTCCGTCTATGACAAGAAAGGAATCGCTGAAGATTTCCGGAGCAAAACTATTACGGCTTTCTGCAAATAGAAGAAGCTCGATCTCCGAAAATGACGAGCAGAGTACGATAACCTCAGTCAACAGGTGGAAGAAGGAAATGCTAAAAGCGCAAGTGGGGATCAGGTCTGCAACCATTATTTTCTGAACTGGAAGACATCATCTGTGAATGGATTGCTGACAGGAAAGGAAAGACTTTAGTTGTGTGCAGGTCTGGTATTTTAGCATTTGCCCTTGCAGTGGCACCACATTTAGAAATATTCCCCGAATAATTCAAAGCATCACGACACTGGATGGATGGCTTCCTTCAGCGATATAAAAAAACAACAACTGATCAGACGTGTGTCTCGCCAATCTACATTTTGTCCACGGGCTACGAAAGTGCACATGTGACCTGTATTTTGGCAGTTTATCTGGATGGAAGGAAAGTCCCACCTCTAATCATCACTAAGGGCAAGAAAGTTAAAACTGAATGTGTTTCATGCATTTATGTTCTTGAAACCGAAAAAGCAATGGTGCACACAAGCAGTAATAAGGACGTGGTCGATGTAATGCTGCTTTATGTTTTGGGAGGTGATCAAGAAGATCTGCTAGTCTGGGATTCAGCCAGCACTCACAGCGCTAAAGACATGAAGAACTTCCTTGCAGAGAGAAGAATAGATCAAATTATGATTCCCGCAGGAATGACTTCTCATCTCTCTCATCTCCAGACTCTTGATATTGCAATAAACAAACCATTCAATGACCATTTGTGCATAGAAATCAATGAATACATTGAAAATAGAATGGAGAGAAATAAGCGTGAAACCTTTATGAAGCATAATTTGCAGGAGGTCGTGACTTGGGTGAAGAATGCATGGAATACAATCACCGACAGCTGTGTTGCCAATACACTACGAGCAGGCTACATGGACAAGAAATGCTCATTTAAGAATATTAAAGCTCTATTGCTGGATATGAGAGACTGGGAGCAAAGGTTCTACAGGAAATGGATTCGCAAGAAATTGCAGGCTGGAATTCGGGATTTTGGAGAGTTATGACAACTTTTCAGGAGAAGATGACATGACCGTATTTAAATAAATGTTGAATTTTGTAAATGAATAAATGTGAATTTTTACAAGTTAAAAAAAAAAAGAAAAAAAGATTACTCTGAAAATAAGCCCTAGTGCATTGTTTAAGCTAGAATTAATGTAAAACCCGGTCTTATTTTCGGGGAAACACTGTAGTAATTATAACACGTGTGATTCTGGCATACACATACTTGTTATTTATAATACGTGTGATTCTGGCAGACACACGCACAAGAAAATTCAATAGTGCTATCAGTTCATTCAATGAAGAAATTCAACAGTACTAATGAGCTCTATCAATGTAGAAATTCAACAGTGTCGCTCACTTCGTTCATAGTAGAAATTCAACATTGCTAATGAGCTCGTTCAATATAGAAATTCAGCAGTGCCGCTCAGTTCGTTCAATGTAGAAATTCAACAGTGTTAATGAGCTGGTACAGTGTAAACATTCCACAGTGCCGTTGCGTAATTTCAGTATGACGAGAACGTTTACGTTATTGTAAACGTGCAGGAACGATCGAAAAACAAAACAAAACAAGAAGAAGCAGTGTTACTGAGTTTCTTAATGTGGGTTACTCAAACTTCCTGCTAGTTAGGACAATGAACTTCAAGCTATTTGGGTCATCGAACTTCACGCTAGTTATGACATATAGCTTAAAGCTAGTTGGGACAGAGAACATCAAGCTAATTAGGACATATAACTTGAAGCTAGTTGGGGCATAGAACTTCAAGCTAGTCAGGCCACAGATCAAGCTAGTTGGAACATGGGACTTCAAGCTAGATGGGACATAGAATTTCAAGCTAGTTAGGACATATAACTTAAAGCTAGTTGGGGCAGAGAACATCAAGCTAATTAGGACATATAACTTGAAGCTAGTTGGGGCATAGAACTTCAAGCTAGTCAGGCCACAGATCAAGCTAGTTGGAACATGGGACTTCAAGCTAGATGGGACATAGAATTTTAAGCTAGTTAGGACATATAACTTAAAGCTAGTTGGAACATGGAACTTTAAGCTAGATGGGACATAGAGTTTCAAGCTAGTTGGGACATAGAATTTCAAGATGGCTGGGACATAGAATTTCAAGATAGTTGGGATATAGAATTTTAAGCTAGTCAGGGCACAGTTCAAGCTAGTGGAACATAGAACTTCAAGCTAGATGGGACACATAATTTCAAGCTATTTGGGTCACATAATTTCAAGCTAGTTGGGACATAGAACATCAAGCTAGTTGGGACATAGAAAGGCAAGCTATTTAGAACACATATCAAGCTAATTAGAGTACATATCTTAAAGCTGGTTAGGACACAGATCTTCAAGCTAGTACGAACACATCATTTCACGTTAGTTAGGACGCAGGGTCTTAAACTAGCCGGGTCACAGTCCCACAACAATGTTTACCGTAGGACCAATGACGAGAGCGATCAAGAATTAAAACCATAACAGATGCCCAGTGTGGGAAACAATGTGTTCTGTTTGTTTCCTGATGAAGGATACTGAGTAGACAAGCTGAAAAACATCTAATGGAAGTGAAAATGTGGTTTCGTAGGAAAATGAAAAGAATATCACGGACAGACAGAAAAACCCATGAACAAGTCCTGCAAGAAACAAACAAACACCGTATAATGATTAGAGAAATTATACGTAGACATTCAAAAAAAAAAAAAAATTGGCACGTTATGAGAAGAAATAAACTAGAGAACTTGATTACAATTGGCAAGACAGATATGAAAAATACAAGGGTAAGGCAAAGAGGTAAATACCCGGATAGTTTGCCCACAAAGCATGGTCGTGATCGTGTGAGATGGCGAAACATGACCGCACACGCTTATCGACAAGGCACATGCTGATGATGAAATCCGACCTATAATGTGTGTTCTTAATTTCCACAACTTTACCGCAGTTTAACTAATTATGTTAATGTTGTAAGCATGACATTGTCTATAAGGTGTGGACTGCGCCTGGCCCTGCAGCCATCAGGGTTAGGATCGGCTAGCCTCTCCCAGGAGGGGTAAAGAAGTGAAAATTAATAGCTTTCCAATGACCAGCTGTCTACACAAGTCAGCCTCACTGGCAGGGGATTTTCATATTGCTCGTAGAAAAACTAAGAAGTACAGCTTATAGAAAAATCAATGGAATTTAATGAAACACTCTACTATAGTATGTCCACAAACGAATGCCGTCATTCACGATCAATTATTTTGAAAACTGTCTGTTATGAAATTTGTCCTGCCGTCTTATATTTACCCCTAACCAAGGAATATGTCTTTGATAGGTCCAAAAGCAACTTAAATCATCGAAAGCGGCGGCATTTCTTTGATGATTTGCTGAAATACTAGTGATTTCTCGCTAACAAACTTGTTCTTACAGTAACGAACAATTCACATGGCTTCGCAAGGCGTATCCGGATTCGTATGGGAGTGGGTGCAATAAAAGAAGTAGCTTAAAAGTCGACATGGTCGGCTGCATAGCATCGGGTTTTTATCCCGTATGGCTCCGTTTCTTTCCGCAGCGCGGAAAGCGTCGCACAAAGCACGAACTCAGTAGCTCCAGCGACGACCCTCGGGAGTCTCTGAAAAAAATGCACTCGTGAAATGAAGGACGCGGCCCGGAATCGAACATACAACCTTCGGAGCCCGAGTCAGACGGCTTGACCACTTCACCACGGAGAATCCCGAGAGGGGTGCAATGTGTGATATTAGTAAAGACAGAGAATTTACAGAGGCATGGGGTAAATAATTTGTAAATTGACATGAAAGTAGAAGGAATATATTTCTTACCTTATTTTTCATTTCCTTCTTGTTTCTTCAGTTGCTGGTTAATAATGTGTACACACGTGTTCATGTTAGCTTTTTATATTGAGTTCGTGGAAGCTTCTAAATAGCTGTGCGTTACAGTGCGTATGGAGTGACCAGAAATGATACCGCAATTTAGTCATCATGTTTCCATTTTTAAGGACCTGTTCAGCTGTCTGTGTAGTTTGTTCACACGTGCACATGGGTGACAGACCCACTTTGAGTCTTCGTGAAAGATTGTCTACTCTGCTGTTTACCGTTCAGAGACGGAACATGATTACCTGTTTTGCACTATGAAAATAGTTGTCAGTGTCTCTGTAGTGGGCTTTCTTCTTAACGACCAAGATGTTGGTCCTCTTTTCATTGAAGTTTATAGATTGATTCGTATGCACGTGTGTTGTCCCCTAATTTGACAACGTGTTTGCTCTCACGTTTCTTGTTATGCCACAATATGTCAGTTTCCACCTCAATATTACTCTTCTGTTAGTATTCAATGCGTTTAGTGTGTGTGTGTGTGTGTGTGTGTGTGTGTGTGTGTGTGTGTGTGTGTGTGTTATGTGTGTATGTGTATGTGTGTGTGTTTTCAATACAGTTGTTTGACACCGCTGAGGTCTTGCGGAATTGAAAATTCATCACTGTGGAATACAAATTGTTGCCATTGACATTATGCTGATGCTGTAATGTTTAGGGCCTGCAATTCTTCTGAATGGGAGTCTCTGTGGCGAAGTGGTCAAGCCGTTTGACTCGTGCTCCGAAGGTTGTGGGTTCGATTCCGGTCCGCAACCGTTTGGTTTACGAGTTAAATGTTTCGGAGACTCCTGTGGGTCGTCGCTAAAAGCTACGGAGTTCGTGCTTTGTGCGACGCTTTCCGTGCTGCGGAAAGAGACCGAGCCATATGGGATAAAACCCGGTGCAATGAAGTCGACCCTGTCGACTTTTAAGCGACTTTTTAATTCTTCTGAATATTTGTAGCAAAATATCCCAGTTGGTGTGCACGTGGATTAAGGTCTGCGATCTGCTCAGACCTTAATCTGTGTCGGACGATTCCAGTAGGTTGATGACTGCTCTCGGTTGCATAAAATTCAATCCATCCTTTCTCTAATAATCTTCTTCCTCTTTCAACACATGGTCCTCACATTTTTCCAGTAACTTTTATCAATATTTAATAGCGCGGACTTGATTAGTATCTTGACGTCAGACAATTTGAATATAGTATTGTCAGCTGTCACCTGTCCTTTAATTTTAGCCCACACAAGTTCTATAGGGTTAAAATGAGAATGGTACGGCGGAAGTCTCAAGCACCCATGACGATGCTCTTCTATCAATTTGTCGATTTGATATTTCTTGCTTGTTGGCGTCTGTTTTACAAGGGACAACAATTCTAACTAGAAATACATTTCTAGAAAAGGTATGTTTTCCATTCGGAGTCATATCTTTATTGCTCCCTTTGTGTTCGATGCTGTAGGTATTTTGTCTTCTTGGGCAACACCATTGATATCATGCATTGTCCATAATTGGACACGACGGTCTATCTAGGGATGGAAGTACAGTATTCTCGAGCCAATCTCTAAATACATTACCATTAATCTTATTATGATAATCCCTATTGTCTGTATACTTTGATACGTACACGAGCCCAGCATTCTATTGTAAGCCATTATGCGTATTACCAGCATGGGCCATGACCTAAAGCTGTCCTATACTACTGGGCACATATCGCTTTATCTGTCCATCCACTGATTGCCATTCCTTATCACATTTCATCCAAACACACTATGCCATAATTTTCTTTATACTATTGGGACACATAGCATTTCCCTTATTTCACGTAGGTATCTGCTTCTAAATGCGGTTGCTCGCAAAGAATATTTCTACCGCCCTTGTACTTTCAAAAAGTGAAGATAATGTCCTTATAATTTTCCACAAATTTGTTATGGATAGCTCTATGTTGTTGTTCTTTCTCAATCAAACCCTAAATTTTCTTACAGTCACTGTTTCTTTGGCATCCAGCATTTTTATAATGCTGGATAATCCTGGAAATAAAATCGTAAATTTTTATAATTTTAGGAGTCTCCGTGGCGAAGTGGTCAAGCCTTTTGATTCGGGCTCTAAAGGTCGTGGGTTCGATTCCGGGCCGCATCCTTCGGTTCACGAGTTAAATTTTTCGGAGACTTCTGTGGGTCGTCGCTAGTGCTGCGGAGTTCGTGCGATGTTTTCCGCGCTGCGGAAAGAGTCCGAGCCATATGGGCTAGAACCCGGTGCAATGAAGTCGACCCTGTCGACTTTTAAGCGACTTTTTAAAGCATTTTTATAATAGCTCGCCTTATGTCATCTTTGTCAAAGCTGTCTACAATAATCTTTCTACCTACCGTTTGGTTATTGCGTGGCGGTTTAATTCCAGATTCTTGCACCCATCGACGAAATGACCGTTTACTCAATTTCAATGCATGCACTGTTCTTTTTTTCGGAATTTGTAATAGTGTAAAACAGTTTCCTGCGATCAGCTTCGTGAGAAAAATATGTGTACAACTTCATAGCGATTCTTTGAAGTGTATACACAATTTCGCATTCAATCACATTGAAAAATATTCACAAATTTCAATGTTAGCGATAAGTGGTAACATTTAAAAAAAAAAAAAAAAAAAAAAAAAAAAAACATATTAATCAGGTTTCATGAAATAACCCACATTTTGAGACACCTCTGAACAGTCCTAGTTTAAACAACGCAGGGAGTTGGCATAAGGCCAATCCCGTGAAAATATTCAACATTGAGCGCTGATGTCTGGCTACGCTGTAATACATTTAAAATTATGAATTTCATCTCAGACTCGTAAATTATATACCGCATATAAACAAACTTTGAAATCTGCTGTAAAATCTCCAGAACAAAAATGTTTTTGTTGGGTGGACATAATGATAAGGTTATATACTAAATCTCATAATTTTCCCTCAGTTGGTTACTGAGATATGGATGTTTATATTGAGGCAAACAAATGTGAATGCACTATAAGTCATTTTCCACAAAGAAAAGGCATTTGATAGAGTAAATAGAAACAAGCTGTGGGAAGTCCTTAAACAATACGGAGTGAGTACACATCTAACAAACCTATGTTGAAGCTTATACAACAACAGTGAATGCATAGTGAGAACAACTGGGGGACACTCAGAACCCTTCACCATAAGATCCGGAGTAAGACAAGTTTGTGTCCTGTACCCTCTCTTGTTCATAACATATACAGACAACATATGTAAAGAAATCAGCCAAACAGAGACCGCAAGAACACCACATGACGAGAACACAGAAGAACACCCATCGACAAATTACACAATTAAAGAAACCCTATTTGCGGACGATGAAGTACTAATAGCAAAATCAGAAGCTGAATTACGAGACCACATGAATAGTCGAAATCAGTTCTCAACCTTTTTTGGCCCATGCACCCCTCACCATTTGTTCAGAATATCATCCCCCTTCCGTATTTCCTCTCTATAAATTCCCCCTCCCTCACCCCTACACAGTATACGTAAAAATGGAAGCAAAATTAATATCACGTACTAGAACGAGTCTAGACATCTACATAAAACGTGATTTGCGGGTCTACATAAGTTATAAAACGAATTTAAGAAGGGCGAGAAGTACAGAACCGTAAAGAATGGAGGAAAATACAATATCAAGTAATCGGTTCTTGTGTTAACGTGATCTTAAAATAATCTTAATTCGCCCCCCCCCCCTCCCGGAAACCCTAAAATACCTCCTGGGGTGGGGGGGGGGGAATTCCCCACTGGTTGAGAACCACTGGTCTAAATGATATGTGTAGGGAACATAACATTAAAATTAGCACAAGTAAAACAAAGGTAATGATTATAACAACAGAATAAAAAACAATAATTCACCTAAACGAACACCCTCTAAAACAAGTAAAGAGCTTCAAGTACCTAGGAAGTATAATATCATCAAATTGCAAATCAGAAGATGAGATCGAAAATTTATGCAATAAGACAAACCAACTCATTGGACAAATGGCACCAATACTAAAGAACAAACATTTATCAATAGTCACGAAGAAAGCACCTTGCAACACAATCTTCCTACCAACTCTATGCGACCAATGCCAAACCTGGACAATGAAAGAAAAAGAGAAAAGAAAATAACAACAGAAATGAGATTCCAGAGAAGAATATTCAATGTATCAAGAAAAGATAAGATCAGAAATGAAGATATCAGAAACTAAAGTGGGGTTTTTTAGCAGCGCTAGATTTTATTAGAAGGCAGCAAGTCAAATGGTTTGGCCATGCACCTAGTTTACCAACTAACAATATATCACATCAAGCAATAATGTATCGACCAGATGGAAGCAGAGGAAGAGGCTGTCCAAGTAAACGATGGACGGAGGGAATAGCATAGTCTATGTTAATATCGATACATGAAGCCCATAAGCGGGCACTCTTTCGCTGTTTATACTTCACCTCGACACGGTACGATACACGAGGAACAAGATGAGATGAAAGTAGGGAACTATCTATTTCTAGCTGTTGATGTAGAATTTGTTGTCTCTCTTACTTAATGGAAAATGTCGGGATCGCTGTGTGGTCTAGCCTAAACTATTACTTCGGTTACAAACAGATTGTATGCAAGCGATATTCAGTTATTCAGCCACCCAGCCCGTGGCTTGATTTCATTGTGGTAGCTTCTTAGTGTCGATTTAACAGTCTCATTTCTCTTCGGTTCTGATGACAGCCTGCCAATATTAACGTCTTTTCTATTCAGGCTGCCGTGTGTTTGAATATCTCTCTAGCAAGCTTCGGTTCACACATGTCGTGTCTGAGTGACTGATGATTAAATACGTTTCTATAGTGTATTCTCCAGTATCATTTTGTTCGTATTTCAGGTCACTCTATTCCATAGTCGTCTGTTTTATGCTGCTTCCTTTAATTCCATATACATGCATTGATAGATCTGTGTTTTTCTTTTTATACAAATTCTGACCTTGGCTTTCCCGTTCCTTCCCCATTATGCCTTCCAGAACTGACTTCAGCGTTTCTAATGTCCTAAAGCAAAAACGTAGTAAGCAAACGCCCCTCGCCATGCTTGCAGATAGATTGGGTATTTGGTGCTAACCCCATATTTTTACAAACCAATCGGGACCAGATTGGTGATGTGTTCAATATCAAACCGCCCACCCTTGTTTCCCATAACATTTCATGGTACCCTCTTTAGTCCTGGTGGGAACTGTGAGCGGAACCAATTCCCCTCCCAGATGAGCACCGCAAAAATGACCACCGGTTCTGCAACCAGGCCTTAATTAAGGTAGGCGCTATGCTACCAGGTTTAGTCTTGTGTCTTAGGTATTGATAAGCAGGTGAGCAATTTAATATAAACTATCAACACACTATCGCCGTGTACATTCATGTAACTTATCTTAGTGAACATTGTGGTAACAGAAAGCGCAAGGACAGGACTTTGAATAAACATAAAACAGAAACAATGGTTATATCAAAGAAAAGGTGACACCAAAAAGGAGAAATAGCAATAGAGGGGAATATGCTTAACCAAGTGGATTAATTTAAATACTTAGGAGCAATTATGAAATCAAATTGAAGATGCACAGCATAGATTAAGAACAGGATAGGACAAGTACATACTCCATTTAAGAAAATTAAAAGTATCTTATGCAATGTGTCACTATCATTGAATGTACGAACGAGAGTACTGGCATGCTATATAGAATGAGATTGTTGTATAACAGTAAATCTTGGAACTTAAATGAACAAATTAGGAAGAACTTGGAAGCAATAGAGATGTGGTTCCTGAGACGAATGTTCCGAATTCTTAAGACTGCCAGGGTAACTAATAACTATGGCGTGAAAGAAGTTAAAGAAGTTACAACATTGTATACACCAATAAGAAAGAGACACACAACATACTGTGATCATGTGATGAGAAGAGTATCAATGGCGATCATTGTGACGACTGGAAAGATCAATGGGATAAGAGGCAGAGGCAGATCAATGGAGATATAATGACGGATGGACTGAGACGGTGGAATGAAGGAATATCATCGGCAGAGTTGATCCAAAACACCAAATATCTATACGAGGGGCTGGCCATGTCTGTTTTTGAATATGCGATGCCGATCCTCACTATCAGCCATAAGCAGTCGGAAAGAATGGAAAGAAACAGAACGAAGCTCTGCGCATTATTCTTGGATGAACAAGAGATACAGCATGCAGGGATATACGCTACCTTCTTGATTTTCCAAACATTGGGGACATAATACAAATTTGCAGAGCAGATGCCTACCTCAAAGCCAACGCAAACACACAACATCTACTGCAAAGTGAAATTAAGAAGGTAAAGGGCAGCAGGTTAAAAAGAGGAAAGTCGTGGATTGGTCAAGCCGAAGACATTCTTCAGCAGACGTGTACACTTGAGGACTTAAAACTTGGCGAGGAATGGGTACGAATGTCAACATATTTATGTACGTCCTTTTCGGTTTGCATCCAACTAGACAGAAAATATAGACAAGACAATCCAGCTGCTGTGGAATCGGAAGTACAGACTTTGGTCTTCGAGAATTCTTTGGAGGGTGATGCTGTCATTTACACAGATGAGTCGGTCGTTTGACGAGTGAGAAGTTTTGGGCTTTTACGGCTCAGGCCGGAGGGAGAATTGTGAAGGAAGATTCTGGTGCTTTTGCTTTGACCACAAGAAGTCTGACTATGGCAGCAATAAAAGCAATAACATGGCTCAAGACACAGACATTCACTAGGGCATGCTTTCTTAGTGACTCAATGAGCATGCGCAAGAAGATAGAGATGGGGTGGATCCGAAGAGAGTGGCTGCTGTCTCTGGGGCGGTCTCGGCTGGCAACGATTAGTTTCATGTTCGTGCCAGGGCATGCGGGTGTACTAGGAAATTAACGGGCTGACAAGCTTGCAGGTAAGGCTACTTGTGGAAGGCTTGACGAGTCATAGACCAGACTGAGATTCTGAATGCTCTACGAGAAGTAAGACTTTTGCGAGAACCAAGTGATGACTGTAAATCTATAACCATGGTCAGACTGCGAGAACAGCAAATTAAAAGACGTGTGGCCAAACACGAATACTACGCGAGAAGCCAAAGAAGATTAATAAACCAACACATAACTGGTGAAGTCAGTTGCTACACGCTGCGGGATTTACCGAGGAGGGGATCCGAGCACTTATGAACTGAATGCGTCGATGTGCAATGAGGATGATCTGTCGACTAACTAACTAACTAACCAAAAAGTAGTGGAGAGACATGAATCCCTACACCAACTGGCAGGGTATTTGATAAAATGATGATGACCTGAATGAGTGGCGCTTGCAAAGACTCATTTATTTTTTTAGTTCAAACGTAAACAGAACATGGGTCATGTTAAGATATATACATAAGCTGGCTATAGTTGCAAAACCGTTTTGAATAAATGCGTTTCTAAATATTATCTGGAATGAAATAAAGAATATAAACGTTGATGACTCAAGCGAGGTTGAGTGATCTAAGAGAGTTGGTCGCAGAGAAGGAATTGTGTGAAAGTTTAGAATTATCGGATGAACAATTTGACGAACAGGCAAATAATAGTGAAAATTTAACAATGGATACATGTATACATTTTGTTAAGTTACAGTACACACATATGGTATTTTCGTACAGATTTGTTTTAAAAATATTTTTTTAATACTGTGCATAGCATATAACGTAACATAAATAAATAAACATGTTCACGGCTGTCAACTATATAGAACAGTGAAGAATGTTCTGCGCTGTGTGTCAGATTAGGAATCTAATAGAGTATTTACACGCACTCGATTCGCATTGGCATTGGCGGCAAACATAGACAGTGGAACCTCGCTTGATGAGCATAATTCTTTCCAGAATCTTCCTTGCAATGCGAAACACTCGTTATGCGAAACAGTTTTTTCTATACAAATTAATGTAAAATACGATAATGCATTCCATGCCGAAAAAAAATACTCAAAATATTTTGTATAACGTTTATTCAAAGAATATTATATATACATTGTTAAGGAGCGTGATTCATCTTCCTCTTCTATCGCGGAATGAAAGAACCTGGAATGAGATTTCGATTTATAGAAAACAAAAAGAAATTGAAATAATTAATTTACAATTTATAATACATACTATATAATTGATAATGAAGTAGGACAATATCAACCTATTAAGAGAGGTGTTAGACAGGGATGTGTAATGTCTCCAGATCTTTTTTCCCTATACAGTGAAAATATTTTCAGAAATGTAGAAGACCTAAATGGAATCAGCATTGGAGGACGAAACATAAATAACATTAGATATGCAGATGATACAGTATTGATTGCAGACAATGCACAGGATCTGCAACAATTAGTAGACGCTGTTGTTGTACACAGTGAGCAGCTGGGGTTGGAATTAAATTGTAGGAAGGTACAGGTTATGGTCGTCCCTAGGAAGAACGAAGTACCACAATGTAATATACAAGTAAATGGGAATATTCTTCAACAAGTGAATCGGTTCAATTATCTCGGAACAGTCATAACATCTGATGGCAGATGCCTTGAAGAGATTAGAACAAGAATCGCCATTGCGAAAGTAGCCTTTAGCAAGATGAAAAACATTCTGACCAATAAAATGATGTCAATTGAAACGAGAAAAAGAGTGTTGAGGGGATACAAAGAGCCTGTCCTTTTGTATGGATGTGAAACTTGGACAATGTGCAGTCAAGCTGAAAAACATCTGATGGCTGCAGAAATGTGGTTTCTGAGGAAAATGCAAAGAATACCATGGACAGATAGAAAAACCAATGACCAAGTACTACAAGAGACAAATGAAAATCGTAGATTGATTAGAGAAATTAGACGTAGACAGTCAAAAATTTGTGGACATGTTATGAGAAGAAATGGACTGGAGAACTTAGTGACAGCTGGCAAGATCGAAGGGAACAGACCAAGAGGAAGACCGAGAAGAAAATACCTGGATGGCTTGGCCACATGGCATAGACGAGACAGGAACACTGAGCTGATCCACGACTCTGGTGATCGAGTGAAATGGCGAATCATGACCGCCCACGCTTTCCGGCATGGCACATGATTGATTGATTGAATACATACCCAAAATCTTTTTTACTAGAAAGCTGTCTAGAGAAATTTGTTTTTGCCGACGCGTCAGAATTTGGTAGAAATACGACACAGCATTATTATTAAATAAATTAGCTCTCATAGCCACTGCCTTATTCGGGTGATGGTTCTCAATGTACGATGCAACAGTTTCCCATGCTTTCAGCATTTCTCTTATTGCGCCAGAAAATTGTTGGTTTGCTGTTACCTTCTCCTCCTCCTCGGAAAAACTCTCCTTCACAACTTCTTGCTGTGAAGCTGTAATTCCATAAGCTCTTCGGTGGTCAGTTCTTGGCTATGCTCTTCCACAAGCTCATCGATATCTTTGTTATCCACCTCCAGTCCCATGATCTTGGCCAAAGACACAATCTCATTGACTACAGGCTCTACAGGTACTGTCTCTAACCCCTCAAAGTCACATTCGACAACTCTCTCCGGCCAAAGCTTCTTCCAAGCAGAAGATGAGGGTTCTCTTGGTAACCCCTTCCCACGCCTTTTCGCTGTTGCAGGCGCACAATCAGGGACTTCCTCTCCCCTCGTCACTCGTTATGCGAAACAATACTCGTTCAGCGAATCATTTTTTTACAATTTGTTTTGCTCGTTTTGCGAATTACTCGTCATGAGAGGTGCTCGTTAAGCGAGGTTCCACTGTATGTGGCACCCAGGCATCTAATAGCCCAGAAGCGGCCCTGCCTTGGGGATTCCTGGGAATCGTCGTTGCAACCTCGGCTATGTGCGACGCTTTCGGCAGGCCGATCTGGGGGAAAAGACCGAGCCGTATGGGATAAAACCCGCTGCAATGAAGTCTTAAACTTTGAGATCAACCTCATTTTGGCAAGGTATGCACTTCTCATAAAAGGCTGATATTGCTCACACGATGAATGAAGTCACATACCATCTATGTGGATGATAAATACAAAGAGACACTACCACGCTACCTTTACAAGAATGAGTTCACGAGAATGTTACAACTCTAAAATGGAATAGTAACATGCTCTGAAAAAGGTCTGAATAAGGCATACGGCGATATGGCATAGCATGAGCAATTCCGGTGATAGTTACACGCGATAAAAAATGTTTATGTTGGGTCGGGAGCAACGTAACTATCACCATCATCGTAATGTACCATGCCAGCAAGCGTAGGCGGTAATGTCTCGCCATATCACTCGATCACCAGAGTCGTGGATCAGCTCAGGGTTCTTGTCTCCACCATGCCACGTGGTCAAGCCATCCAGGTATTTACTTCTCTGCCTTCCTCTTATTCTTTTCTCCTCAATCGTGCCAGTTGTCACCAAGTTCTCCAATTTATTTCTTCTCATAACGTGACCATAACATTTTGACCGTCCACGTCTAATTTCTCTAATCAGTTTACGATTTTCATTTGTTTTTTGTAGGACTTTGTCATTTTTGTTTCTGATATTCTTTGCATTTTCCTCAGAAACCACATTTTCGCAGCCATCATATGTTTTTCAGCTTATTTGATCATTATCCACGCTTCACATCCATACAAAAGCACCTAAACACTCTTTTCCCTCATTGTAAATGATAATTGTACCAATTCGCATGCTTAAGAATATTCACATTTACTTGTATATTACATTGTGGTATTTCGTCCCTCCTGGTGACGACCATAATCTGTGTGTTCAAACAATTTAATTCTAACCCTAATTGGCCACTTTGTGCAACAATAGCATCTACTAAATGTTGCAGATCCTGCTCATTGTCTGCAATCAATACTGTATATCATCTGCATATCTAATGTTATTGATGTTTCTTCCTCCAATGATGATTCCTTCCATATCTTCTACATTTCTGAAAATATTTTCACTGCAAGGGAGAAAAAAGATATGGAGACATTACACATCTTTGTCTCACACCTCTCTTAATAGGCTAATATTGACCTATTTCATTATGAATCCTTATGGTAACTTGCTGTTTCCAATATATGTTGTTTACAAGTCTAAGGTCTTTCCCATCAATTTGTAGATAACATAACTATGGTCTAAACCTTAGAAACTATAGTCATTTGCATCTTGTTTATTACTCAATCACTCTGGCCATTAGCCTGCAAAGGATTGATTAAATCAGATTAAGAACGGCTTGGAATATCCAAAGAGATAACCCAATCGCTGAAAGTTAGGGCTAGAAGTGTCCATAGAACAATGACTGGCCTGGATATATGACAACCTGATCTCTCTCGGAGAAGATATTAAACTGCATTGTATTTGCATTCGCTTGCTTTGCACTCAAGCATAGTCCATATACATGCTACTTCTTCTATCGTACTGGACTAATTGTTGCGTGTTGATTGGCTTTTCCTATTACCAGTGTCCTTCCCCATTAAGCGGAACCCACTCCGACTTCTGAGGTGCTTGTAATTTACGTCCCCAAATCAAGGACGAATAGTCAACATTTTAGTCCAACTGACCGGTGTAAGGGGTGAACCCGCCACCTCGGCATCAACACATCGAATGTTTAAGAACGAATCCTCTTAACCATTCGGCCATGCCGACCTCCCAACTACATTTTATATTTACATTATAATCACTTCTTGAAATACCGTTCCGCATGAATCGTCAATTTGATCTCAACACGAGAAATAAAACGTACTGATTCAGAACATTGATTATAAGTGATGACAAATATTGATGATAACAGCAGTACAGGAAAGTTAAATGCCATTATTGATCCTCAGACATCAACGGAAAATGTCAGCCGGCATCATTTACTCACCAGGCCCATAAATGTTCGTTTTAAAATTTATATTAACGAATACAAAAAATGGCCAGAGTTTCATATTTTGTTACGGTTTCTGGCATCCATTATCTTCATGGAAGATTACGATTTTTTTTTTTTTCATTTTTGTATTTTTCTGACAAGCTGTGTAAAATATTCTGCTTGTTTTTAATGGCTTAATTACTTGTTTTGAAACGAGACGGAGTTTTCATATTTTTGTGTTTGGTGAAACTCCTAGGGAATTTCACAGTAATAGTGACTTTATCAGACAGATAATGATGTCGTATTAAACATTAACTCTTGCTTCTTGTGAGCAATTTAATATCCATTGTAATAAATGCGAATCATTAAATATGCAGTGTCCATTTCAGCAGATTGATAAATGTCAAGACGTGACATTACTTGCGAATCTCTCATTTTGGTCATAATAATCATCATAATCATCATCATCATCATCATCATCATCATCATCATCATCATCATCATCATCGTCTTCATCATCACGACCACCAGCATCCTTTATATAATTATGAACATCGAAATCTTTAGTAGCATTAGATAATCAGGTGATAGTCTGACATGAATGAGCTACCCTGAAACAGTAGACGGTACTAACTACTTTCTGTTGGCGGCGAATATTTGGCGGCGGTTACCAAACCCGACACCCCACATTGTTCCAACGGCTTTGGGCGGAGGAACACAACTGGGGTGATACACGCCTTATCCTAGTTCGAGGAAATGCAACCTGTCGTGGCAAGACAGACCAGACCCTAAGGCTTGGTCGGCAACTGGTCTAGGATCGAAGCTCTGACAGGTGGACAGATAGAGCATTGCTTTGCTGATCCGTTAGCTTCAGCAGATGTATTGGTGTTACTTATCCTCTGAAGTAAACTATGCTATCTGAGAGAGAGAGAGAGAGAGAGAGAGAGAGAGAGAGAGAGAGAGAGAGCGGGAGAGAGAAAGAGAGAATGAGAGAGATAGTGATGCATGGACAACACAGTGTCTCTAAAATTAAGCCCAGGCTGTGTGCTATGGAGAGGTATAGTTCCATTCCTGGACCCCGCGATAGGGTGTAGTTATTATGCCTTTTTTTTTTTTTGAAGCACAGCGTAACAAACTATCGTCATTCAAGACTGTAAGGTGACAGTAGCAGTAGATGTAGCGTCAAAATTAACAGCAGCCTTCCCTCATAGCTAACATATGCTTTAATGTTGTTGCATATAGTCATGTTTCCACTGCTGTCTTTCATTATTTTGTTCACATACGTATATTTCACGATAGCTATATTTTTTATTTCCTTGTCATCTTATCAAAAGCGTTTCACTGCAACGGGAGGAAATAAACTACTAAACATGAAACGTTGCTTGTAACGATCTGCGAACAATAGAGAACATGCATTGGTCAGCAAATAGCAGTTAAAAGAATCGATGCCCATTTAGCAACACTTCATATATTGGCAGGAAACATCCATTATAAGAATCAATGCCCATTTAGGAATACTTCATTTAGTGGCAATAAACAGTAGTTATAAGAATCAATGACTATTTTGGAACATTTCAATGCATAACGACGATTTGATTTCATTGTACAGTAAGCATATGTAGAGATGTAAAGAAAATATGCGAGTGATCGAGATTGATGGTCGTAGTATAAATAACGTACATTAGGCCAATGATATTGTCATGACAGCAACAAGTCAAGAGGAAAGTGACAGATACAGTGGTTGTAGAAAGTACAAAATAGGTCTAATTTGGAATAATAAGAAGACAGAAGTAATGGTAATATCAAAGAAATGGATAATGCCGAAATGTACAATTAAAATAATTGGCATTAATTTAGGGCAGTTACAAAAATCAAGTATCTTTATTCATGGATGACATCAGATGACAGAAATATATAACAGAAAAGAACAATTAAAAAATTCATTAATAAATAAAGATGCCAATCCTATGCAATAGATCTTTGACATTGAACGTTCGAAAATGAATTATTATATGTTACACAGAACCAGCTTTGACACATGACTGTGAATCATGGACAATTAGTAAAGAAGCAAGACATCTCTTCAAGCCTCTATGACAGTGGTTCTCAACCGGTGGGGAATTCCCCCCCCCCCACCCAAGGGGGGAATTTTAGGGTTTCCATGGGGGGAAATAAGATTATTTCAAGATCTCGTTAATACAAGTACCGATTATTTGATATTGTTTTTCCCTCCATACTTTACAGTTCTTTACTTCTCGCCCTTCTGAAATTCGTTTTTATAACGTATCCATCCATTATGTGCCATGCCGGTAAGCGTGGGCGGTCATGTTTTAGTTAGTTAGTTAGTTAGTCGACAGATCATCCTCATTGCACATCGAACCATTCAGTCCATAAGTGCTCGGATCCCCTCCTCAGCAAATCCCGCAGCGTGTAGCGGCTAACGACGCCAGTTCTGTGTTGGTTTATCAATCTTCTTTGGCTTCCTGCGTAGTGTTCTTGTTTGGCCACACCTCTTTTAATTTGCTGCTCTCGCAGTCTGGCCATTGTTGTAGATTCACAGTCATCACTTGGTTCTCGCAAAAGTCTTACTTCTCGTAGAGCATTCAGAATGTCGGCCTGGTCCATGGCGCGTCCGCCCTCCATAGTAGCCTCACCTGCGAGCTTGTCAGCCCGCTCATTTCCTTGTACTCCCGCATGCCCTGGCACGAAGATGAAACTAATCTTTGCCAGTCGAGACCGCTCCAGAGGCAGCAACCATTCTCTTCGGATCGACCCCTCCTCTATCCTCTTGATCATGTTCATTGAGTCGCTAAGGAAACAAGCCCTAGTGAATGTCTGTGTCTCGAGCCATGTTATTGATTTACTTACTGCCATGACTTCCATGGTCAGGCTACTTGTGGTTTCAGTAAAAGCACCAGAGTCCTCCTTCACAATTCTCCCTCCGGCCCGAGCTGTAAAGGCCCATGAGCTTCTCACATGTCAGACGACCGACCCATCTGTGTAGATGACAGCGTCACCGTCTAGCGAATTCTCGAAAATCAACGCTTGTACTTCAGCCTCAACAGCAGCCGGATTTTCTTGTCTGCATTTTCTGTCAAGTTGGATGCAAACTGAAAAGGATGTGCAGAAGTCTGTTGGCACTTGCACCCACTCCTCGCCAGGTTCTAAGTCCTCAAGTGAACACACCTGTTGAAGAATGTCTTCGGCTTGACCCATCCACGACCGTCCTCTTTTTAACCTGCTGCCCTTCACCTTCCTAATTTCACTATGCAGTGGATGTTGTGTGTTTGCGTTAATTCTGAGGTAGGCGCGTGCCCTGCAATCTTGTATTCTCTCTTCAATGGTTGGAAACCCAAGAAGGTAGCGCATCGAACTGCATGCTGTATCTCTTGTACATCCAAGAATAATGCGCATAGCTTCATTGTGTATCCTTTCCATCCGTTCTATCTGCTTATGGCCGAGAGTCAGGATTGCCATTGCATACTCCAAAACAGACATGACCAACCCCTCGTACAGAAGACATAGATGGCGCTGCTCACAGTTTGCTGCCGCCATCACCCGCATCGCTGCCAAACCCCGCTTGGCCTTTGTTATCACCTGGTCTATGTGCACATTATAAGCAAGGCTTCGATCAAACCGTATCCCAGGTAATTCATTGCCTGCGTTCTTTCCACCATCTCTGAACACAGCATTACAGTTGGTGTTGGAGTGTTGACAATATGATTATTCAACGAGAACCAAGTCACTGTTGCCTTTGTTGGGTTGACCATTGCCCCAGCTTCATCACACCAAGTACTTATGCGATTGAGTTCGGTTTGTAGTTCCACAGCAACCTCCTCTCTATCCTTCCCCTGACGATACACTAAAACATCATCGGCATATGACAATGTCCTGCCAGGTCCAGTGATCTGCTCACTGGTGATTCTCACTGTGTAGGCGTTGAACAGTACCGGAGATAATGGTGATCCCTGTGGTAGGCCAGGATATATTGTTGTTGGTTCCGAAGTCCAACTGCCACATCTAAAAACTACTTTCCGTTGGAAGAGGGCTGCAGCGATCCAACTAAGGAGGAATGGACTTATGTTTAGTTCGAGAAGCTGAAACATTAATAAAATCCAGTGGTACTCTGTTGTATGCGTCCTCAAGATCAATCGCTGCAGCAACGGTTTCAGTGCCTGAGTGGAAACCTTCATAGACATCCTGGGCAAAGACTGCTGCATTGGTCCAGGTTTCCCTTTTTGGACGGTACCCACCCAGGGTGGGTGGGAAAACACCTTGCCTCTCTAGTTGGCTTGATATTTTCTTGGCAATTACCTTCTCCAGCAGCTTGCCTATTGTATTCTGCATGGTTATAATTCGATATCCCTGAATTTTTTTGTGGTCTTTGTCAGGCTTCGGCAAGGGAATCAGATAGCTGTGTAACCATTCCTCCTTGATGCTAGCACCCCCTATACTGTTGTTGTACATGTCTGCTAGTTTCTCTAGCTCATTGTCGGTACACCTATTAATGTCATCGTATCTTATGCCATCAGGACCTGGAGCACTGTTTTTTGATCGTCGAAGCACAGCCTTGATTTCTTTGACTGTCACTGTGTCTTCATCCGAAGTGTCCTGGGCCTTGCATCTGTCTGAGGTGACCTCCTTGGCCAGATTTCGGCCTCCCATGTCTGTCTGGTTGCTTTGCTCAAGGTAGCGTTCAAAGAGGGCTTTGCCCTTGTCCTCGTCAGTCCTCTGCCAGATGAGGTCAGCACCTTGGAAGTCAGAAATGCTCTTATTCTTGACTACACCACTCATGCTTTTATGTAGTCGCCAGAACAATTTCAGTGACTTGTCTGTGCTTACTCTTTGACACACCTCTGCCCATTTTTCGCTTTTAACAACCGTGACCAGTTTTTTGAAGTAGCTTACTTTTGTGTGCATCTCTCTTTCTAAGTGCAAGCAGGGATTAGGATGACCAGCTCTGTTCTTCTTGGCATTTTGCCATCTCCTTACAGCACTACGCTTATCCACCCAAGCCTTCTCCACCTCGAAACTCCACCACGGTGGCTGCTCCCAGCTTTTTTTCCTGCCCTGAAACGTTCTGCGCTTGTCACGTCTTATTTTACTCACCACATCTTGCCCTGTACTGTCATACTGGAACGTCTTTACCTTTAGCTTGTGCTGCCTGGTTCTGCCTTTCTCCACCAGTATGCTGCACGGGTGGTGGTCGCTGCCATGGTGTCCTAGGACACCCCATCTACACACTGTAGTGAGTGAAGGTGAAACTAGAGCCAGATCAATAGCACTGTCCTCATCGCCCGGACGGCTTGCTGTTCTGGTGACACAGCCACTGTTGATACAAACCAGGTCTATGGTTTCCAGTGCAGTCTCGAGCTCCTCCCCCTGTGTATTGGATGAAGTGTTTCCCCATGATCTGCCTTTAGCGTTGAAATCACCACAGAAAATAACATTTCTCTCGTGGCCTAATATGCCACTTAAGCACTGCCACTTCTGAGCGTCCACACTGGCATTGCGGGCATAAACATTAACCACCACGAATGGTATACTGGAATGAACTCTCAACGCTTGTATTTGTATATCGTCACTGTCCCAACTGGACATGTCTAGCTCTGACGCCACCATGCTGTCGCGAACGAGAATCGCCATTCCCAGATGTCGTCTGTTGTAGAAACATTTGAAGCCGGCAATCTGGAGTAGCTGATCGCCCAGTCTCGTCTCCTGGAGTGCTACAATGTCGTTCCTGTAAACTAGGGTTTCTAAAATAGAGCCCCGTTGTTTTACACTGGCACAGTTCCAATATAGAATACGGATATTCCTGAGTCCTAGACGGTGACACTTGAGTCTAAAACGCCTCAAACCTCCACGCTTACCTTGCTTCTTTTTCCCTGCGCGGCTACCCCGCCGCTTCGGTATGTTGACTGCAGACCGCACGAAGAACACACGTTGTTCCGCCATGTTGAAAAAACGTAAACACAGACTTTGAAAACCACACACGCTGCTGAAAATTCACTCAAGGATGGCTTCGCTCGATGCACGAACTCCGTAGCACCCGCGCAGATCTTGAGTAGAAACTCCTGGTTTTACATCCTGGCACACCAATTACACGCAAGAGATGAATAAATCCATCCCCTACGCGAAAAAGTTAACGAACACAAAACAACACGACCGTCCGTCGCCATCTTGAAACCGGAAGTCCGGTCATGTTTTGCCATCTCACTCGATCACCAGAGTCGTGGATCAGCTCAGTGTTCCTGTCTCGACCATGCCATGTGGCCAAGCCATCCAGGTATTTGCTTCTAGGTCTTCCTCTTGGTCTGTTCCCTTCGATGTTGCCAGTTGTCACCAAGTTCTCCAATCCATTTCTTCTCATAACATGCCCAAAAAATTTTGACTGTCTGCGTCTAATGTCTCTAATCAGTTTACGATCTTCGTTTGTTTCTTGAAGGACCTGTTCATTGGTCTTTCTGGCTGTCCATGGTATTCTTTGCATTTTCCTCAGAAACCACATTTCTACAGCCATCAGATGTTTTTCAGCTTGACTGCTCATTGTCCAAGCTTCACATCCATATAAAAGTACAGGTTCTATGTAGCACCTCAACACTCTTTTTCTCGTTTCAATTGACATCTTTTTATTGGTCAGTATGTTTTTCATCTTGCTAAAGGCTACCTTAGACATGGCGATTCTTGTTCTAATCTCTTCAAGGCATCTCCCATCAGATGTTATTACTGTTCCGAGATAATTGTACCTATTGACCTATAACGTATGCAGACCCGAATATCATGTTTTATCTTGACGTCTAAACTTGTTCTAGTATGCGTTATTAAATTTAGCTTTCATTTTTACATATTCTGTGTAGGTGGGGGGGGGGGATTTATAGGGAGGAAATACGAAAATGGGGGCGGGGATGACATTTTGAACATATCGTGAAGGTGTTCATGGGCCAAAAAAGGTTGAGAACCACTGCTCAATGATCTGTTTATCAGAGACACAGAGATTTACAGGACATGCGACAGAAAGTCAGAGAGACAGAGAGTTTGAGAAAATGGCAGACAGATACCACAGACAAACAGACATGCAAATTGACTGATTAACACTGTCATTTACTGCCTATAGTATACTTGTGGTCTAGGGCAGGGGGGGGGGGGGGTCTTGAGCCTGAGGAATTTTGGCCGCTTGGCTTGTGCAGTCGCCGCTAACTGTGCAGGTTAGAGTTTTCTTTTTACCCCGAACAGAAAAAAACTCCACGTCTTACATAGACACGAAGACACACATAAAGAACAGGCAGCTAAATAGAAGAGCAGAAAGTCATTCTAATGACGCACAGACACACTGACATTATAGAAAGACAAACACACAAACAGACCAATAAATAGAAGGTTACAATACACGGACACACAAGTAGACCAATAGAAAGAATAACAAATATACAGCTAGACAGAATAACAGACAGACAGACTAACAACAGACATGAGGGCAGACAGACAGAGATAACGCATGAACAAATACATGTGGAGATTAAGCAGGCAACAAGAACTCTCCTAAGAAATGAATGGATACAAATTACGGCATTTTAGAAGAAATAACGTTTAGAAAAAATGTCTGTCCCTACAGAATACAAATTAGACATAGTTAATTAAATTTAAAAAAATACACACACACACACACATACACAATCACACACACGCAATCACACACACACATACACACAATCACACACACACAATCACATACAAATTACGGGATCGTAAACATTTCGGACATGCATGAATGTTATGGCAGGTTTAAGGGGCTAATCGTGACTGATGTTATGTGTCTGCATGCGGCCATCTCTGACTCCCAAGAATGTTACACAAGCACATGTAAGTAGGCACCCAGGCTAGTGTTGTCTCTGACTCCCAAGAATGTTACATCAGTACATGTAAGTATGGAGCCAGGGCAATGTTGCGACTAGACGCTTGTCTGCCGCCCAATGTGCATGGGTTCGAATTCGCACCGGTGCGGATTTGTAAAATGTACCTCGGCTTCCAGTTGGACCCAGCCGAAAATGGTTACCAGGAAATCACACACTGCGTACCGGCTGGGCTATAAGCATACAGAGCTAGCAACATATACTCAATTTGGATTATATGCATGGAAAAGTGAGGTTTAAGTTTTATTACTTACACACACACACACACACACACACACACACACACACACACACACACACACACACACATCTATATATATATATATATATATATATATATATATATATATATATATATATATATATATATATATATATAGTATATATAAAACAAAGTTTTAAGACGCATCTTTGGACCCATTAGGAACAAAGACAGTTATGATCTGTTTAAGTCCCCGCTAATCACTGGTATCATGAAGTCTAATAGACTACAATGGCTGGGGCATATAGAAAGAATGGAAGACAATAGGGAAACAAAACTCGCCTACACTCAGGAAATAAATGACCGTTGACCCCGAGGTAGACCAAGAAGACGGTGGAGAGATAATATATATACATACCTACAAGCACTAGGAATCAACGACTGGCAAGAGAAGGTCAACCAGAGAGACGAATGGAGACGGATTGTATCTGTAGCAAAGAACCTCAATGGCTCGGAACGCTGAAGAAGAAGAAGAAGAAGAAGAATATATATATATATATATATACACACACACACAAACACACGCACATCACTATATAATTTGTTGAAACGTATTTCTCTCCATACTTTACAAGAAGTTTGCCTTCACTTCGATGGCCGTTCAGACAGCAATGGGAAACTACTAAACCACGAACAGCCAATAAATGCTGGGGTTGTCTGCAACGTCCTGTAGCTTTATTGTACATGCGTGAGGACACCATCCTTATAGTGTCTACTCGGAACCTGAGCTTTGAGTATCCACCCTGGTGTGGTAGAGAGGCTTGCGTGTTTGTTATTTGACCTTTGCTGGTTTAATTTAACATTCTCAGACCTATGGTGCTCACAGGCGTATGTTGCAAAAGGAAAGATGCATGCTCTTAAAAATATAATTTTTGTACTTCTGTCTGTCCCACTCCATAATTTATTCAGTTGTTTATTCTTTGAAGAGCAACTGATAGTCGTCGTTTAATTTCTTTCACCATTGTTGATAATCAATGCCAAGATATTCGAAATTTTCCACCACCTCCAATCTTTCATTAGTAACATATATTTCTTTCTCCATAGTAGTTTTATCTGTATGCATTATCTTTGATTTTTGCTATGTTAAGATATAAGTTGTGATTTTCACTATTTCTTTGGGATGAGGTTATTAAGTTTTCAATACAATTCTGTGATGTGGATAGTAATACTGTATCATCAGCATATCGAATCTCTGGTATTTCATGACCACCGATACTTAGGGCATCATATTTCTCCCTGGTTATATCATCTCTGACATTTCTCATTATATTTTCGGCGTACAGGTTAAACAGTTTTAACATACGGCTGTAAATTCTTAATATTTAGTAAATAAGCAAAAGAATCAATAGACGCTTCACAGATTGTTTTGCAGAAGAGTGCTGAAAATTCCTTGTAAAGCAAAAATGAATAATCTAGACGTTTTGAAATCAAATTTAGTGACAAATGACAGAACTGATAAAAAATATGCAAGGACGCGGCAAAGAGCTGCATAGCTGGCTGGCTTTGTTATGTGGCATACAGGACATAAAACATTTCTGATCAAAGACCAGTGATTGTGTGAGATGTGAACCATGACCACCCACGTGTATCAGTATGTCACATGATGATGTATAAATCTATTTATGTTCCCACTTGTTTTCTATAAACACAGTAGCTCCTAAGTTTCGCATAGAAACCACCACGCTTTCCCAAAATGTTACTTCGACGTAAGATCTCTCCAATTATGGAATATCCCTTTAAGCAATCTCAAGTGGTGCCAAGATTTGGATTCGCCGTCCTATTTATCCTCATCACAATTTAGATAAGATTGCCAGACACGTCCCACAGGTTAATAGGCAGTCGGACTTTCAGACAGCAACTCGGCATTCATATGACTCCAGCTCCAGCTTATCGTAAAGTTCGAACCCCCGTGTATGTATGTAAAGAATAGGATGCTTAAATACGTATTTACGCATTTTCCCGTTATAATTTTTTGATATTTCTCATCTAACAATTTTTATGATAAATTCAACATATCATCTCCTCCCTTGCTAGACATGCAAATTTATATATCATTTTGCCTCTTTTTCAATCGGTTAAATTATTTAACTGATTGAGAGCAAAGGGATAATTAATCATCTTTCCGTACTTTCCGTACTGCCGTGGGCTTATATACCTATAAAATGCTGTAAATTGCTGTATAATACAACATGTCTGTTACAATATTAAAAGCTTTTATGTCATAACTGCGATAACCCTTAATTCCCATGTTCCGTTACCCACTTTCTATTTGGCCCAAACCTGCGTTTTGTTTGTCACTGATTATGTTAAAGATCATCATATTTGTTCTTGTTTAAATACCTCTGTCTTCAGTGTCACAAATTATTACTGTCCATTTTCAACAGCCAGTTTTAACATATGGCTGTAAATTCTTAACAATTAGTAAATAATCAAAAGAATCACTAGTCGCTTCGGAGATTGTTTTACAGAAGAATCCTAAAATTCTTTGGACAGCAAAAATGAGTAATCTAAACGTTTTAAACACAAACTTGGTGACAACTGACAGAACTGATGGGGAAAAGTAAGGTCACCGCAAAGAGATGCATGGCTGGATGACGTAGTCACATTGCATAACCAGAACAACAAACATTTCTGTTCAACGACTGGTGAATGTGTGAGATGACGAACCGCCCATGCTTATCGGCATGTCACATGGTGATGTTCATGACGATGTTGTCGTTTGTGATGATGGTTGTACACGTGTATTATATTGTTCATGATTACAGTAATACGTATATAAAGATTTCTATATCCGTGTGATCTTGCATATTACATTTTATTCTCTTTTCGATAAACAAGCCATTCAAGGACCATTTGCACATGGAAATCAACGAGTACATTGAAAATAGAATGGAGAGAAATCAGCTTGGAAACTTTGTGAAGCCTAGTTTGCAGGAGGTGGTGACTTGGGTGAAGAATTCATGGTATACAATCACTGATAACTGTGTTACCAATACACTACAAGCAGGCTACATGGACAAGAAATGCTAATTTAAGGAAGGATTTATTGCTGAACATGAGAGACTGGGACATGGAATCATCAGTTATAAGTACAGGATTATTTAAGGCGTCAAAGGGCATACTGTGCTAGACCCATATTTGTATAGACCAATCGGCACTTGGTGGGTGATGTCAGTACCACACCGTTCGCCTTTACTCCCAAAGATATTCTTGGTACCCATTTTAAGCTGTTTCGACCCGAAAGTCCACGTCCCATTAAATAAAAACACGAATATGACTATCTACGCATCGAACCCATGACCTCCGAGTTGTCAGGCGAGTGTTTAGCCACCACGCTACCGTGTTTTTTTTTTCCGCATATCCTGTTACAGGACTTAGCTGTCAACAGCAGTATCTTTCAGCTGTCTGTTGATTTCTTGGCAAGATTACGCTCAGTAGTTTGCCATTGCTTTCTGAGCGGCCGGCTCAGTTATCCCGCAAGTCACCAGCGGGGGTCGAACCGCTCCCAGTTCTCGCCCGCTACGAGACTCTGCGTGATAAACGGGATTACGGAGAAAGTGTTGTAACCCCTCGGCCAGAGAAACCGGCCTACCGTGTTTACTGTCACAAAATAATAATTCAACAAATAAATGTCATTACTGCCTATAGTACCTTGCAGTTTGGGACACGGCCGATCTTAAGCCTGAGGAAATAAGGCTGCCTGGCTTGGGCTGTCTCCGCGAACTGTTGCTCTCGACAGAAAAAAAATCTATCACCTCACCGAGGATACGAACACGGGTCTCCCAGTAGACCAGATGTTCATATGTATATTTAAAAGTCCCAATTATTAATATCTGCGATTACTGATCATTCGAAGTTCCAGTGTTGAGTTTCTATCTGCCGTTTCATTAAAAACAATGACAGTATTATCACATTTCCTTGAATTCAGAAGAAAGCAAACACACTGCTCGCTTATTTTCAGTTCTTAGTTTTGAAACAAACAGTAATTAATACAATATAAACGTATCAGTTATCGATATTTTACATTGGCACCTTGCCGTCTTGACAGACGATAGTTTGTTACATTGTGCTTTAAAAAGGAATAATAACTACGATCCATGGCGGTGGCGAATGTGACTGATAAGGCCAATTCGCGCTGTAAATGTTTATCCACAATGGATGCTTGTGAACACATGGTCATTTTCACCATCATGCACCATCTTATGTCTCACACGTTCGGTGTGTGACTTATCTGCAATGATTTTCTCCTTTGTCTTTATTCCATTTATGATATTTGCCCTCCATGCAACACGTTCAGTGGTGACTTGCTCTTAATGTGCATTAGCAATGCCTGTATCAGTCATGTTCCGCTTACAAACATCTTTATATCGTAGTAGAGGCCGACCCTGAGATCTTTTACCCATCTGTAATTCACCAAATAAGATGTCCTTTGGTAATCTACCATCATCCATCCTCCTAAAGTGTTCTATCCATCTGAGTCTACGAAGACTGAGCATGGAACACACCGTCACACAACCTGATCGTTCCAAATACTTCAGTATTTGTGATTTTGCAATATAAACATATCAATTTTCGATATAAACATTCAGAATTGAACATGACTTCTTCAGATGTCTCTGTGTTAACCTGAAAAAAAAACTACCAGAAATAGCTGATCGTAGTTCGAAGCATATTTGTTCCTTCAGCGAGGCACAGTCGCTATTTGATGGCAGAATCTTCCTGCTACTAACGCGATAGATATTTATATTGTCTTTTTTTTTCCTCTGATGTCATCTTTGTGTCCATAATTCCATGTTTATGTTGTCTAATTTGTTCCATGATATCAACTACAAATCATTACTTCTATATTTATATTGTCCTATTAGTCCCCTGATATCAAATTCACGTCATTACTTCTATGACTACCGATTACTGTAAAATAAAAACAGACAAAGGTTGTCGCACGGCAGATTTCAATAGCTGGTGTGGTTCTTCGCGCAGCATAATCCGTTAATGTGGCCAGTTCTATTCCTTCTCCACTTTCCTTCTCAAATAATCAAAGACATTCTGACAATTATTCAATATCTATTTTATTAGACTGAGTATAACCCAGATTTGTAATAGTAGGAAAAACAGAATGTTGCCAAAGCTGAGAGCTGAACCCGGATCACAGCCCTGGTAACCACGCATCTAACTACTACTCGACTGCTGCTTCTTATTCCTGCACATGGAATCTAAACACTCACCAGTGCAGCATCTCTACCGGTAATATGATCCCAACGGAAGATGTGAAAATGATTAAATAGAGTGATCATGATATGCAGGCAACGAGGATGTAATGTTAAGACTGATTATCTAGGAACACGAGATATACGTCTAATAACATAATCTAAAATGCGCCCCCGAAACAAAATCTAACAGAGAAAAGGTACATACATCTCTAGATCCTACGTAGTTCGGTAATTAGGCAAACATGGTTTAATAAACACACATGTATTGTTTGGGGTTGATAGAAGCAGAAGAAAGAAGTATCAGAAGAAAGTAGGGAATAGAGGACGCACCAGACAACATCAACGTTGAGCTATAGTTACAGACCTGGATTCGAACCTGTCGTCTCCATATGACGACAGTGCCTAGCTGCAGGTCAATTGTACTTCGACGCATGACCAACTAGACACCCCTGAAAATATGTGTCTTCATTAACCAGGTCTATCATAACGTGCCCACAAAACTTTGACTGTTCACGTCTAATTTCATAATCAGTTTGCAGTTTTGATTTGCCTCTTGTAGGAGTTGCTGTGACAACTGGAAAGATCGAAGGGAAGAGAGGCAGAGGCAGATCAAAAGAAATGATGCTGGATGAATTGCGATGGTGGCATGGAGGAATATCAACAGCGAAGTTTATCTAGAAAACCAAAGACCGAGATCTGTGGAGAGTCATGAACCTTTACGCCAGCCGGCATGGCACTTGGCTGATGATGATAAGGGTTGCCCATTCGTTTTTCTGTCAGTCAACGGTATTATTTGCATTTTCCCAAGAAACCACATTTCAACTGTCATTAGATGTTTGTCAGCTTGTCAGCTCATCGTCCATGTGTCACATCCATACAGAACATACAGGTTCCATGCAGAACTTCAACACAGTTTTTTTCTCGTTGCAATTGACATCTCTTTATTAGTCAGGATTAATATCTAGAGAGATTAACACGCATTAACAATGAGAACTGTCAAATGATACGTATATTCAACACTACTGTATGGCGCGCAAGCCTGGACATTGAACAACCAGCTATAGAAAGTCGAACAGAGGCCTCGGAGACGTGGATATACAGACGAATGTGTCGTATTTCATGGAAGCAAAATCGTTCACATACAGAGATTCTAGAAAAACTGGGAATGGAGAGAGAGAGAGTTGATGAAAGAAATAAAAACAGAGGCAACTGAAATATTTCGGCCACGTTAAAAGACATAACACTCTAATATAAACCATGCTGGAAGGCAAGGTTGAGGGCTAGCAAGCAAAAGGTAGATAACGATACAAGTGGGAAGATAACATCCAGCGATGGACGAACATCAATCTGACAGAGTGTACAGTCAGGGCGAGAGACAGACAGTGTTGGAGATCCATTGCACCCAACCTTCATTGTGAAGACAGCTTCTGATTGATTGATATTATTCAGTATGTTTTCCAGTTTGCTAAAAGCTACCTTTGCCATAGCGATTCTGTCTAATCTCTTCAAAGCATCTACCATCAGATGTTATGACTGTATCCTTATATTGTGGTATTTATATCTTCTTGAAGACCACCATAATCTCTGTCTTCTTACAATTAATGTATAACCCTACTAGTTCACTGTATACAATGACACTTTAAAAAACAGTCGCTTAAAAGTCGACAGGGTCGATTTCATTGCACCGGGTTTTATCCCATATGGCGCGGAAAGCGTCGCTCAAAGCACGAACTCCGTAGTTCCAGCGACGACACATAGGGTCTCCGAAAAATTTCACTCGTGAACCGAAGGACGCGGCCCGGAAACAAACCCACAACTTTCGGAGCCCGAGTCAAACGGCTTGACCACTTCGCCACAGAGACTCCCTGTATACAATGACAGTATCTACTAATTGTTGCAGACCCTGTTCATTGTCCGCAATCAATATTGTATCATCAGTATATCTAATGTTATTGATGTTATGTCCCCTAATGATGATTTCTCTCATAACTTCTCACTTTCTAAAAATATTTTTACTGTATAGAGATAAAAGATCTGGAGACATTACACATCCCTGTCACACACCTCTCTTAATAGGCTTTATATTGACTTACTTCATTATCAATCTTTATGAAAGTTTGTGGTTTCCAATATATGATTTAACAAGTCTAAGATCTTTCCTTCTTGTTTTGCTTTTATTTCTTGTATGTCTTTTATTTCTTGTATTGCGTTATACGGTGTATCATCAACAGCACTAACCACCATTTTATACAAGTGTCTTTCCGTGGCCAAAAACACCCAAGCTAGCCAAACTCCGTGCCCCTACCCCTACTCCCTCCTCGCCTCCTCTCCCACCACACCTTACCACCGGATCCGATAACCTAGTTGTGTGCATACCTCCCGACCTTCCCCTATCGGCATTTGAGAAATCGGTCCTCAGCAAAGGGCTCAGGTTCATACCGCTACGTCCCTGTGGTGATAGATACGCATTACTGCAGGACGTTCATCGGTTCCATCGCACTCTCAGGCTAAAATATCACTTCAGTAATCAACCTCATAGTGATAACTCTTCGGAACCTACCGACCATTTCTCTCACCTCTCCAAACGCAGGTCCACTTGGGTTCCCAACCCAGGGGCATCTAAAGCCCTTGATTTATACATCGACAAAACACTTTACGACATCCAAAAACTAAAATTCAAGCCACTACGACATTCCAACCTCACCGCGGATGAACAACGGGCACTTACACAATTGAAACGTCGTGAGGACATAGTTATCAAGCCTGCCGATAAGGGAGGGGCGCTTGTGGTTTGGAGGAAAGACTTGTATATACAGGAAGGCAACAAGCAACTTGGGGATGCAACCTTCTACAGACCGAGGACACAAGATGGGACAGTCAGCAACAACACCCAGGTCAAAAGCGTGACTAACGCCATCATCCAGCAAGGTCTTTTGACTAGCTCTGCCACCTCGATGATCATCCACGATAGCTGCTTGGGCAAACCCGCCTTTAATATGCTGCCTAAGACACACAAACCAGGTAACCCAGGCAGACCTATCGTCTCGGCCTGCTCTTGCCTTACAGAACGGATTTCAGAGTTCCTAGACAGCATGTTTCAGCCGTTGGTTGCCAGCCTCCCTTCGTATATCAAAGACACCAACCACGCAATCTCCATCTTCGATTCCATCAGTTTCACAAACCCTTCTCAGTATCACATCCTCACTTTAGATGTGACTTCACTCTACACATCCATTCCTCACTCTGACGGCCTTAAAGCCTTGGAATTTTTCTTGGAGAAAAGGCTTAACCCCTCGATAGCCACTGGACCATTCCTGCGTCTTGCGGAGTTTGTCCTCAACCTCAACTCGTTTGAGTTCAATGGGGACTACTTCGACCAGATTAGCAGGGGTGGCCATGGGCACTAAGATGGGTCCTAGTTATGCCTGCCTCTTCATGGGCTATCTGGAGCACCAGGTATGGAGTCAATACACCGGTAGGCTCCCAGAGCTTTACAGGAGGTACATTGATGACTGCTTTGGTGTCTCGGACATGCCCTTGCCTGACCTCCAGAACTTTATTGCCTTTTTCTCCGACTTCCATCCCAGCATCAAACTTACCTCCACCATTTCTTCGTCGCCGTTAACTTCTTAGACCTCACAGTCTCTTTAGGTTCCGCGGGCCTATGCACGACGGTTTATTATAAACCAACTGACTCGCACTCATTCCTTCTCTATACTTCCTCCCACCCTCCCTCGTGCAAACGTTCTATTCCTTTCTCCCAATTGTTACGTCTCCGACGGCTTTGCCAGGATAACAACGACTTCCATCAAAAAGCCCACGAAATGCTTGATTTCTTTCGCCTTCGTGGCTATCCTGAGAATGTTCTATCTACAGCTCTTCACCGCTGCCAGTCTATCAGTCGCACTGAGGCTCTCTCCTCCTGGCCGAAACCACGAAACAATAGACCTGTCCTCTCACTTACTTACCATCCCCACAATATTGCTGCCAAGAATATCCTCTTGAAACATCTATCCATTCTCCTGGCGGACTCGACCACTCGTTATGTCTTCTCAGAGGCCCCTTTGGTGGCTTATAAGCGGGATCGTAACCTCAGGGATGTGCTGGTCCATAGCAGGCTACCCCAACCTCACCAGTCTCTTCCTGGCTCGGTGGCTTGTCTTCGACCACGTTGCAAGACCTGTCCATACGTACTTCAAACCCAGAATCGGACATTCCCTAAGACGACCTTCCACATCCGTGAGGGTTTCTCATGCATCAGTCGCAACGTCATCTATGCGATTACCTGCACACGTTGCGACATGAGATATGTCGGTGAGATAGGCTTACGTCTTGGGGACAGATTTAGACAACATCTTTCTGATATCACCAGCGGCGCCCAGAAACCAGTATCCATGCATTTCAACAGTTCTGACCACCATGGCGTAGCCGACATAAAGGTCACGGCCATCAAATCATGCGCATCCCACGAACGGGATCGGAAGACATTGGAACACCGTCTTATCTTCCAGTTGGGCACACTCTCTCCTCACGGCCTTAATGTCCAACACAGCTTCATTTAACTCCCTACCCCACCCCCTCCCACCCCCTAGCTTACAGTCCACCATCTAGGTACCCGCAGGTCCTTTATAGGACATCACAGTCAACTTTCTTGGCAGGTTTGCGTTCGGTGTTTTGCCATAGTTTTCTGAACGACCGCCACTCATGCCCCTCTGTGTGGACCAACACTGTGTAGTTTTCCGCAGCGGTGTTTCGAGCGCTCAACGAGAATTGCTAATTGTCAACTGCGTCCGCGACATCTTTGCCGGTCTTAATTTTCACTTTTCTGCACACATGGGCGCCTCTCCACCCCACTCCCCTCCCGCTTGACCTTTAACCCATGTACCATACATCCGGTCTATTAATCCACTGGAGCCCTACGTGTGTCATCTTTCCAAGCAAGGACACAGAATCAGATGAGTACATTTAATTAGTTTAATAGTTTAATATTGTCATAGTGTGTTTCATGTAGGTTTGTGTTGGTTTGTATTCGTTTGTCCTGTGCTGACGAAAGCTTTGGCCGCAACGTCCAATTTGTCTCTTGTAGTCGTGTTTTAGTAAAGCTCACAATCCACTTCTCGTAATTTTGGGTGATTCATTAAGATCTTTCCTATCAGTTTGTAGATCTGAAAGCATCTGTATCATGTTGGCATGTCTTACTTTATTAAAAGACTTTGTATAGGGAATGCCGCAAAGATGTAGGTCTTTGTTTACCACTAACGAACGCTCTATTAATGTCCACAGCATTTACTTTACATTTGCCTTCAACGACCCCATCTTGTGCTTCTCCTATTTCAGGTTGTATTTTCTTCCTAACCCATTGCATGATGATTCTTAGCAAGATCATTGTGATGTTTGTCATTATGCTAATTGTTCGATGCTGATCACATTCCAAGGTTCCTGATGTCTTTGGGATTGCTATAAATATGAATCCATCCATCATGTGCCATGCCGATAAACGTGGGCGGTTATGTTTCGCCATGTCACTCGATCAACAGAGTCGTGGATCAGCTCCGTATTTCTGTCTCTACCATGCCACGTGGCCAAGCCATCGAGGTATTTACTTCTCGGTCTTCCCCTTGGTCTCTTCCGTTCGATCTTGCCAGTTGTCACCAAGTTCTTCAATACATTTCTTCTCATAACATGCCCAAAAATTGTTTACCGCCTACGTTTACTGTCTCTAATCAGTTTACGATCTTCATTTATTTCTTGAAGGACTTGTTCATTGGCTTTTCTGTCTGCCCATGATATTCTTTGCATTTTCATCAGAAACCACATTTCCACAGCCATCAAATGTTTTTCAGCTTGTCTACTCATTGTCCACGCTTCACATCTATACAAAAGTACAGGTTCTATGTAGCACGTCAACACTCTTTTTATTGTTTCAGTTGATATCTTTTTATTGGTCAGTATGTTATTCATCTTGCAAAGGGCTATTATCGCAATGGAAATTCTTGTTCTAATCTCTTCAAGGCATCTCCCATCTAATGTTATGACTGTTCCGAGATAACTGTACAGATTCACTTGTTTAAGAATATGCCCATTTACTTGTATATTACATAGTGGTATTTCCTTCTTCCCAGTGACGACCATAATCTGTGTCTTCCTACAATTCAATTCTAACCCTAGTTGTTCACTGTATGAAACAATCGCATCTACTAAATTTTGCAGGTCCTGTTCATTGTCTGCAATCAAGACTGTATCATCTGCATATCTAATGTTATTGATGTATCGTCCCCCAATGATAATTCCTTTTATATCTTCTATATTTCTGACAATATTTTCAATGCACATGGAAAAAAGATCTGGAGACATTACACATCTCTGTCTCACACCTCTTTTAATAGGCTGCTTTTGACCTACTTCATTATCAATTCTTATGGCAGCTTGTTGTTTTCAAAATATGTTGTTTTTACAAGTCTAAGATCTTTCCCGTCAATTTTAGATTTTTAAGCATCCTTATCATGTTGACATGTCTCAATTCATTGAAAGCCTTTGTGTTGTCAATAAAGCAAAGGTGTTGATCTTTGTTTACTTCTATAGAACGTTCAATTACTGTTCTCAGTATATACACATCATTTACTGTACCCTTGCCTTCTACACACAAACATTGTTCTTCTCCTATGTCACGTTGTATTTTCTTCCTAACTTTGTGCATGATAATTCTTAACATGTTCTTGATGTGACCCATTATACTAATTATTCAATGTTAATCTCACATTCCAAGGCTCCTAATGTCTTTGGGATTGCAATAAATACAGAATTACATAATTCATGAGGTATATCCCCAGTATCATATATTGTATTCAGCATTCTGGTAACTGCATGTATTCCATATTCTTCTAAAGCATTAATCATTTCTGTTATGATGCTGACTGAACAGGGGATCTTGCCAATTTTCACATGGCTAAAAACATTCTGAACATCCATAATCAAAATTGATGGTCCATCATTAATACTTTGAATAGCATATTGTTCTTCTCTGTTATCATCAAAAAGGTTTGTCACATCATTTGACCATACATGTAAAATCTGATATTTTTCTATTATTTTTCTATCTATTATCTTTAGGCAGCCTGCTGATGTACGTGTTCTTTGATTAGTAAGCTTCTGAATTCTTGTGTGCATTAGTTTGTTATTTCTACTGTTGTGTTGATTTTCAATTTCTATGCAAATTGTCACTAGCCATGCTTCCTTTGCCTCCTTACATAATGTTCTGACTTTTCTGTGAATTTATTCATATTTGGAAGATTATTATTGTTCTGTCTTCTTGTTTCCATTAGTTGTAAAATTTCTTCAGTCATGCATGTCTTACGACCCACTTTTATTAATTTTGGAATAGTTTTTTTCCGCAGCCAATCTGATTGAAGTCTTCAACATTTCCCATTAATCATTCACATCTTGAAATAGGACCTCTAGATTATACAAAATATCAAATTTGTTCATTACTTCTATGTTAAAATTATTGTGTATTTCTTTGTCAGTTTTCAATTTGCACAAATCATATTTGGTGGTTCCTGTTGTATACTTGACTTTCTTTAATTATACCCTCAATGTACCTGCAAGTAACCTGTGATCACTGTAACAATCTGCATTGGGAACTGTTTTTACGACTGTTAACACATTTCGAAACCTTCTGCTAATCAGGATGTAATCTATCTGGTTTTTAATCCTACTGTCTGGACTCTTCCATGTCCATAATCTTCTAGGTTTAAACCAGGTGTTTCCTACAACCATATCTTGTCCTTTTGGCCATTCTGCCCTCTTTCGTTTCGCTATCCCAAACCATGGTTGCCTGCACTTCAATCCATTGCCTTGATTTCCTACTGTTGCGTTGAAATAACCGATTATGATATTTATTTATGATGTTTTACAGTTCTCCAAAGCAGACTCCATATCATTATAAAATCTATCTATACTTTCCACACTGCAGTCACTTGTTGGAGAATATATTTGAATGACATTTATTTTAAAAGGTCTTCCGTTTAATTTTACTAATAGAACTCTGTCCGACACAGCCCAATATCCTTTAATAGAATTTGATGTTTTCCGATCGAATATAATGGCTACACCTCTTTGCCATTCTTCTCCCCTCAGAATAAATAATCTTACAATCCTCTCCTGTCTTGATCCCTGCCCCTTTCCATCTAGTTTCGCACATTCCTAATATATCAATCTTCTCTCTTTCAGTTTCTTGTTTGAGGTCTTCTAATTTTTCATCTGCACTCATTGTTCTAACATTCCAAATTACTACTTTCAATGACAGTAATCTTTTGCATTCAGTAGCCTGCTGATGGTCTGGAGTCTCCTGGTGCACATGACTATCCATACGGGCGAGGCTGCTCCTAAGAAGCACCCATTTACGACTTTACTCTGATTTTCGATAAGACTGTAAAACATAACTTTCTTAGCATCTATAACGAAGGTAGTTTGCCATTGCTTTCCTATTTAGCAGTGGCCACACTATCAATGACAGTAGCAGTTGTATCTCCAAAAAGAGATCCTCTGCCTATCGTCGTGAAGCTGGAGACCATAACCTACAACTGTGTGTCGGCTGCTCTTCAACTTCATCCACCACCTGCGCAATTGGCTCTACGTAACCCTGATCGATAGGCTAAACGGGTACTCCACCTTGCCCACGGGTGTCCCGAAGGCTAGCGGAGGGAAGAAGGCACCTTACTTCTCCTTTGATAGGGAGATAGATTAGATCTCTTAGATATTCTTCGAAGGTAAGGTATCAATAATTTCTGTTGTGATTTTGTCTTGTCCCGGGGTCTTGCTAGTTTTCAGATAGTTAAGAGCGTTCCGAACCTCCATCCTTATAATTCATGGTCCTTCATTATTATTCAGAATATCATTTTGGTCTTCTCCAGTATCACCATATAAAATGACACAAAGTAGTAAATGAAAAAAGGGCGCATTTATTTCACCTTCCGTACATAAATTTCCTTTGTCTTCTTGTCCTTCTTCTGCCCGTCATCCCGCACTAGGACATAGGCCCTCAACCAAACCACGCCAAGCCGTTCTATGTCCTACCGCTCCCTTCATGTCCTCTTTTGTCCTACCGGAGATTATTAGAGCCTGGGTCGCCTTATTAACAAAGAAATGTCCTGAAGCAGGAACCTTGTATGGACCTGTGATGTGATAGGACCTTCATATTGTGTAGGCCTGAGAGCATCGAGGGTTAGGTGCTCAGTCTTTTTTCTCTGTAAGCGGACGACGCACGTAGACATCAAACCTTCGTCCGACTGCGTTCATGACATTATCAGTGTAACCTCTATCAACGACACTAACGCGCCCACCAGGATCTTCTTTTTTGAGAGACCAGTATTCTACACCCTCCACCACCCACTGCTTTGTATTCGCATAATAATTGTTCTACATTATCAACAAATGTCTAATTTGTCCATATCTGTTGTATTGACAGTGAGCCTGTCTCATGTAACGTGTGATAGGTTCTCTCCCATGAATACCATTGATCACGATACGTGTTATCTTACGTTTTAAATTTGGTCAGATGGCACTAAAGAAACCTGGCTTCACTAGTTGTTACCAGGTGATACAAAAGCTTCTGGTGTTGACAGCATGAACATGGCACTAACTTTCCCCATTCTGAAATAACTTGAAATGAAAAAGAGAATAAAAAGCAAGAAGATCTATTTCATCGCGCCAGTTTTTATAGCAAATCGCTTGGTACCTTTCAGCACAGCATCTGATCGCCTGTCGAAAGTATCACACAGAACACGAACACCGTACCACCAGCTACGAACACAAGGGATCTACGGGGAAAAAAATAACTGTACTCTCGAACCGAGTGACGGAGTGGGAAATGAATCTACGACCTCCTGAACACGAGGCAAGGCTTAACAGCTTCGCAACCCCAATCTTGCAATAGAAAAGTCGAGTATAATCGCAAAAACAATCTTCCTACGAACTCTATGCTACCAATGCAAAACCTGGACAATGACAGAAAAAGAGAGAAGAAAAATTACAACAACAGAAAAGAGATTCCTGAGAAGAATACTCAATGTTTCAAGACGAAAGAAAATCAGAAATAATGAAATCAGGACTAAAGTGGGGGATACAGCAGCGCTAGATTTAATTACAAAAAAAAAAGTTAAATGGTTCGGCCATATAACTAGGCAACCAACTAACAGTATACCATAATAAGCAGTGATGTAAAGACCCAATGGAAACAGACGAAGAGGCCGATCACGTAAAATGTGCACATGAGAATCTCGATAAATGAAGCCCATAAACGAACACTCTCACGCTGTTTATGCTTCACCTCGACACATCAAGGCACAAGAGGAACGAAATGAGATGAGATGATGAGTATAATCGCAATAATAACTGAGATGTGATGATGAGTATAATTGCAATAAATATAGTTTCCGTCATCTATACCTAACCAAAAAAACCGCCTAGTACATTATGATTCGCCTAAAGACTGATCATCGCAAGACAAGGACAGAGACGTTAAAATTAGCAACATGGAACGTTAGGACGTTAAACGACGACCAAAAATTAGAGAACATAAAACAAATAAATTGAAAGAGAAAAAAAATAATATTCTAGGGATGTGGGAAACGAGATGGACAGGAACAGGCATCAAGATAGATGAAGATTTTAAGATGATCTATTCTGGAGGTGAAGATCGACAAAGGGGAGTGGCAATTATTTTGTAACCGAAAACATCAAAATCTGTTCAAGGATATTGGGCCGTGTCGGACAGAGTTCTACTAGTTATATTAAGTGACAAACCTTTTAGCATAAATATTATTCAAGTATATGCCCCAAAAGGAGAATCCAGTGAAGATAGTGTAGAGGAATTTTATAATGATATAGAGTCTGCCTTAAAGAAATGTAAAAATTCAGAAATAAACATCATAATAGGGGACTTCAATGGAAAAGTAGGAAATCAAGGTGATAGATACACAGTAGGAAACTATGGTTTAGGAGAGAGAAATGAAAGAGGATACAGACTCGTAGAGTGGGCAAAAGAACAGGAAATGATTGTAGGAAACACCTGGTTTAAGCAACACCCTAGAAGATTATGGACATGGAGGAGTCCTGATAGCAGGATTCGAAACCAGATTGACTACATTCTGATTAGCAGAAGATTTAGAAACGCGCTAACAATAGCAAAAACAGTTCCCATTGCTGATTGTTATAGTGACCACAGATTACTCACAGGAACATTGAGGATAAAGTTGAAGAAAGTCAAGTATATAACAGGAAACACTAAATATGATTTGTGTACATTGAGTAATGACAATGAAATAAAAAAAAAAATTCAACATAGAAGTACAGAACAGATTTGATATATTGTCTGATCTAGAGATCCTATTCCAGGATGTGGATGATCAATGGGAAACGTTGAAGAATTCAATCAGTTTTGCTGCAGAAACAATTATTCCATAATTAAAGACGGTGGGTCGTAAGAAATGGATGACTGAGGAAATTTTACACCTAATGGAAACAAGAAGACTCAACAAAAATAATTCTACCAAATATGAAGAAATTCACAGACAAGTCAGAATATTATGTAAGGAGGCAAAAGAAGCATGGCTTGAGGAAAAGTGCTTAGAAATTGAAAACCAACACAACAGTAAAAATACCAAATTAGTGCACAAAAGAATTCAGGAAATTACTAATAAAAGAACAAGTACATCAACAGGCTGTCTAAAAATTAAAGATGGCAAAATAATAATAGAAAAAGATCAGATTCTACATGTATGGACAGACTATGTGAAACACCTTTATGATGATAATAGAGAGGAACAGTATGATATTAGATTTAATGATGAAGGACAGTGTAATGTGCTCAGGCGGACCTAACCTCCAGGAGGTGATTGCCCTGGGTAGGAATGTTACAACATAAACAAGTTAACTGGGTTAGAGAAATAATGACATGTCAAGATAGTGCTGATATACGAGCTAAGAAGGGGGAAAGTAACAAAGCAATATGCAAATACACGGCCAGCAGGGTAATCACAATTCGCAACACACTAGGGAAATCCCAAACAAAAGGGTTGGTTAAAGCACGTAGGCATGAGATAAATCAGCAGCTATAGTCGAGATTAAAATTACCTGGAGGAAAGTGAACTGGATCAGCCAAGGAAGAAAACAAAGGAGAATTCTATATGCAATTTTCAGAGCAACTGATAAGTGTGGTCACGGGGGTTAAAGGGCATTCTCTAGGAGGTTTGCAAAGAAGGGATATAAGACAAGTCTAAACGATTGAAGGGGAGATGAGTTTGGGGATCAAACAGTGAAGGTCTCAGGTCTGGGAAGTTGAATGGTAGCGGAGTTAGCGAGAGAACTCTGCCCTGTGTTTTGTAGTGATAGTAATTCTGGGGCTAAGTATTGGAGACTCAGTCCGGTTGTCAGCGGCGATAGTGTTTGGGGCTACGTGTACTGAATCCGTGCATATGCAATATATCTATATGTAATGCTGAATTGTTCCTGCGGAATAATGTTGTATCCAGTTCAAATTAAAGTATTATGTGCGCAGTTCGATATTTGATATTGATGTATCGTGGTTAATCATTCGTTCAACACAACATTCTCACAGACATCCTCTAGACACAACCATCGCCAATTCTATATTTCAATCCTACCTTGTGACAGACCGCCAATTTTAGAGATGGAGGTTCGAAATGTTCTTAAGCATATGAAAGTTGGCAGGACCCCGGTGCAGAAAACATCACAACAGAAATGATTGAAGCTTTAGAAGAATTTGGACTAGAGCAAGTCACCAGACTGCTGAACACATTATATGATACTGGAGATATACCTTCTGAATTATGTAACTCTGTATTTATTGCAATCCCAAAGAAATCAGGAACCTTGGAATGTAATCAACATAGAACAATTAGTATAATGAGTCACATCACAAAGATTTTGCTACTAATTATCATGCAAAGAATGAGGAAGAAAATACAACCTGAAATAGGGGAAGAACAATGTGGGTTTGTAGAAGGAAAGGGTACAGTAAATGCTGCAATTAGTTATTGAACGTACTATAGAAGTAAACAATGATAATCATCTTTGCTTTATTGACTATACAAAGGCTTTTTATAGAATTAGACATATCAACATGGTGGATATGCTTGCAAATCTACAAATTGATGGGAAAGACATTCCATCCATCATGTGCCATGCCGGTAAGCGTGGGCGGTCATGTTCTGCCATCTCACCCGATCACCAGAGTCGTGGATCTTACGCCGTTTCTCTGATTATCGATGATTTCACACAACATGATTTTCTTGGCATGTGTAAAGAAGGTAGTTTGCCATTGCTTTCCTTCCTAGCAGTGACCATACTGGTCAATGACCGTAGCCATTGTCTCCTCAAAAAAGAGATCCTCTGCCTACCGTCGTGAAGGTGGAGACCATAACCCACAACTATCTGTTGGCTGCTCTCCATCTTCATCCACCACCTGCACCCATGGCTTCACGTAACCCTGATCGGGGGGCTAAACGGGTACTCCACCTTGCCCAAGGGTGTCCCGTAGGCTAGCGGAGGGAAGGAGGCGCCTTACTTCTCCTTTGATAGGGGAGACCCCTTACCCCAAGACATTAGACTTATAAAAAAACATATATTGGAAACAATAAGCTGCAATAAGGATTGATAATGAAGTGGGACAATATCAGCCTATTACGAGATGTCTTAGGCAGGTATGTGTAATGTCTCTAGATCTTTTTTCCCTATACAGTGAAAATATTTTCAGAAATGTAGAGGATATAAATCAGTGTTTCCCAACGTGGGGCCCACGCCCCACAGGGGGGCAATTTGACTGTTAAGGGGGGCAATTCGAAAATGGAAGAAATCGGCTGAATATAACAAAACGGGGAGACTTGAGACTGAAGTTAACTAAATTGGAACCTGACATAAGATCTCTTTGCAGCAAGCATCAAGCGCAAGGATCTCACTAAATTTAAATAATAAATAATTACTAATAATTAAAATAATATAGAAAAATCTTTCATTAAAATTATTTTGTACTTGAATTTCAGTTCTCCATTATATGTTTTGAAAATTTACTTACTGTGTTTGCTCAATAATTACCTAGTGATTTCTTCCTAAAACCTATCATTCAAGTTTCTTTAGTGAACATTTCAATTTTTGAATATTAAAAATAATGTATATGTTGAGGGGGGGGGGGCGTGGGGCGGGGGAGGGGGGCAATATGAATTTTAGAAAGGCTTAAGTGGGGCATGGCACAAAAAAGGTTGGGAAACACTGATATAAATGGAATAAGCATTGGAGGACGAAACTTCAATAGCATTATGCAGGTGATTGATTCCAGACAATGCGCAGGATCTTCAACAATTAGTGGATGCGGTTGTTGTACAGAGTGAGTAACTGGGGTTAGAATTAAATTGTAAAATGACACAGGTTATGGTCGTTAGTAGGAAGAACGAAGTGTCACAATGTAATATACAAGTAAATGGAAATATTCTTCAACAAGTGAATTGGTACAATTATCTCGGAACAGTCATAACATCTGAAGGGAGATGCCTTGAAGAGATTAGAACAAGAATCGCAATGGCGAAAGTAGCCTTTAGCAAGATGAAAAACATTTTGACGAATAAAAAGATGTCAATTGAAACGAGAAAAAGAGTGTTGAGGGGATACATAGAGCCTGTTCTTTTGTATGGATGTGAAACTTGAACAATTGGCAGTCAATCTGAAAAACACCTGATGGCTGCAGAAATGTGGTGTCTGAGAAAAATGCTAAGAATACCATGGACAGACAGATTGATTGATTGATTTAGGAATCGACATCACAGCATTCGGGGCATTCCCATTAGTGCTCCGTCCCCATCCTCAGCAGCCTGCGAAGAGTTCCAACACTAATAGTACCAGTAGCAATCTGATTATAAGTCCGTCTCGCCTTTTCTTTGAGCGTTGAGCGTCGGCCAGATCCTTTCGTCACTCCTCGTTGTCTCATTCTTGCCAGACCATGTTAATCCATTTGCTCCTCCGAGGTGTGCACGTGCTCCCACAAGGCTGCAACCACGTCTGCCTTGTCATGTATCAATACTCCACCAAGTTCTGCAGAGCCAGCCAATCTGTCCGCCTGTTGATTTCCCAGCACACCGGCATGCTCCGGAGAAAAGATCCAGGCGATGCTTGTCACCCGTGACCTCCGAAGCGAAGCAAGCCACTCCGCACGAAGTCTGCCCGTCCTCACCCTCGTCAGCATGCTTTCTGAGTCAGTTACAATCACGATGTGTGTGTGTGTGTGTGTGTGTGTGTGTGTGTGTGTGTCGTATTCTCCATCCAGCTGAGAGCCGCAGTGACTGCCTCCACTTCCATTCGTAAGCTGGATGTTGGGGTATCATATGCCAGGCTCTCCTGCTCCAAACATCGACCATTAGCTTTGGCTATGAACCCCCATCCACGTCTCTCACCTCTTGACACCGAACCATCTGTGTAGATAATCACATCACTCGAGCGAGCATTGTCCTGAATTAGTTGCTGGATTTCCACTTCCGTGGCCCCTGCTGGCCATTCCCTGCACTCCCGGCTTAATGTGATTATAACTTTGCACACGTCTGACTGCTCCGCTGGCACTCTGACCCACTCCTCTCCACGCCTAATGTTCTTCAGGGCGCACACCTGTCTGATCGTATCCTCCGCCTGAGCCATCCATGATTTCCCTCTTATCAGTCGCTGACCCTTAATTGCGTCCAGCGCCTCATGCAGTGGGTGGTCTGTGTCTGCAGCTACTCTGAGGTATGCCTTCGCCTGCATCACCTTGAGCCTACCAGCAACAGTCGGCAGACCAAGGATGTAACGCATACACACTACTGGGGTATCTCTAGTGCATCCCAGAATGACCCGCATAGCTTTGTTCTGTATGCTCTCTAACTTCACCAGCTGACAGACAGAAAATCCAATGAACAAGTGCTACAGGAGACAAATGAAACTCGTAAACTGATTAGAGAAATTAGACGTAGACAGTCAAAATTGTTTGGACATGTTATGAGAAGAAATGGATTGGAGAACTTAGTGACAACTGGCAAGATCGAAGGGAACAGACCAAGAGGAAGACCGAGGGGAAAATACCTGGATGGCTTGGCCACATGGCATGGACGAGACAGGAACAATAAGCTGATCCACGACTCTGGTGATCGAGTGAAATGGCGAGTCATGACCCCCACGCTTTCCGGCATGGCACATGATTGATTGATTGATACCTAACCATTCTTTGATAGACCCTATGGGCACAAGGTTTCCAACTGCATGGCCCGGCCTTCCTTTCGCAAAATGCTTCCCCCCCCCCCCGCCCCCCGCCCCCTCAGTTGTGGGGTGGCTCTGGCCCCTGGGAACCCGCGATTTCTTATAAAAATAAACGTGTGTTTATTATCGTCCTCATTACGCAACTACAGAGCGCTATCGAGAACAAGTCACCCAACTGTTCAAGAAACCTGATGCGAGGGAGAAAATGGCACGTTCCAAGCCTAAAACCAGAAGACACCCGATATTCAAGACGAGCAGCATAGAAGCCGCCAAGACCGCCAAGACCGCCAAGAAGACGAGAGGAGAGAACCTGCCTGCGAGCTGCAGCAAAGCACCAGAAACTCAAGTAACCTCAAATGAAGCGACCACTAGGAACGGCAATGACAAAACACCAAAGACAAGATCAAAAATTACAGAGAAGCAGAGTGAGAAGAAAGGCACCAGAGTCGGAAATAACGACTTACAGACGATCAGATGGGTTATCAAATGCATCCAAGTGGAGCTAACAGATGACCAGATACTAAAGCAGCTGCAACAGGAAAATCTTCACATCCAAATCTTGAAGGCGGAGCGGCTCCTGACCTACTCTAAGATTCCTACAACTCTAGCAGTGGTGACAACAGAGGGGAGCGAGATGTCAAGCAAAGTGTAGATGAACAAGAAAGCTCAACAGCCCGAGCGACTTCCCGAAAATAAAAAAATTACTCAAGGTGCCAGAGGGCTAGCCACAGAATAACATGCCACAGCAAGACATAGATCTGCCAATACTGCGCCGAACACCATGCCTTCAAGGACTGTCTGCTAGCCAATCAGGACAAGGACTTCCAAAAGCAAAACGACAACAGAAAGTGTGCCAACTGCCTTAGCAAACACATAGCAAGATACCTGGATTGCCCTTACCTCCAAATATACAGACGTGTCTTAAAGACTGCCATAACTACGAAGACATCATACAAGGAAGCAATACGGTGGTGCAAGACAGCCGCAGGTATCTCACAAGCTGAAAAATCCCAGCTCCAAGGCCAGATTGACAAGCTGAAGAAGCAAGTCAAGACACTTCTGATACCTACACCAACCAGCGGTAACGAAAAACTACTGGATGACATGAGGGAAATCCAGCGCAGCATCCAGCAAGAGGATGAACGCATGGCACAGATAAAAACGGAGAACGAAGAAATTCTACAAGCCATCAAAACAGACAGAGAACTATTAAAAGCCGAAGGGGAACTTATCCAAAACAAGCTAGCAGAAGCCACGCGAAAGACCGCAGAGAAACCACAAGCTGAAACCACAAGCTGAAACCACCAACCCATTCTCAGTTTTCTTCAGCGACAGAAATTACAAAGACGAAAAAGACGAGCTCGCTATATGGGCCAAAGATCTTGAGAAGACAGTCATGGGTCGGCAACAGAAAGACACAAAAGCAAATTAACACCAAGGATGAAACCCTATAAGGACTACATCATACCAAAAAACAGACGAGCCAGAAGCCAACACTGACTGAAGAAACCACCAGCGGAGACGGACACAAAGGAGAACCCGCCGGCTAAACCCTTAGATGACGTCACAGGCATAAACTCTTTAAAATCGAAAAGCCAGCTAACACTGGCGCAGAAAGTGAGACAAACTTAAACCGCGCGATGAACCACTAGAACTATTATAACCAATGCTACAGAGGCTGGTTGAACGAGGTGAAAGTTTTTTTGTTTTTTTTTAAACAAATGGATGGATTATCACCACATTACTCTCTTTGGACAAACAATCACGTTGAAATTAATATCCTAACTGTGGCTGACTCGGTCACAGGATTATTAATCTGAGCCAGAAATGGACCCCAATATAACTTCTCTTCTGAGATTGAAAGGGGTAAGGGTAATTGTATAATCGGAATCGAATGATCACGAAGTGTTGATGTTTACCCCCCCCCCCCCTTTTTCAGAGTAGATATTTGGCTAATCGACTATACAACCTGGCCGAGTGGCTAGAACGCCGGATTCTCCTTCGGGAGATCCGAGTTCGAATCCTCTGTAAGGTGTGGGATTTTTGTCTGTCGGGGCCAAAAAGAAAATCCTAACCTGCACAGTTCGCGGCTTCTGCATTAGCCAGGCGGCCTTAATTCCTCAGGCTCAAAGACCTCCCCCCCCCCCCCCCTCACCGCCCCTTTCCATACACAAGGTACTATATTGGCAGCAAATGACGGTGACAATGACTGTTGAATATACAACTTCCTATGCGGATCTTCACCAAAATTAAACTATCTTTCTGTTATTTATCCCCATACTTCTATCCTCGACCTCTGTGAGTGCCCACAAGCGCTTGTCGGCAGTGTTGCCATTTTGACGCTTTTCGCATCAAATTTAAAGCTTTTTCAAGTCATTTAATGCCAGAATGTTGCATTTAGCGCGGCCGCGCAAATTTGGTACTTCACAATTATTTTTGAGGGTTGCTTTTCGGTGCTTTTTTGGGTAGGTAAAAATTACTTTAAAAATCATTTTGAGGACACTAAAAAGCCAAATTTGAACTGAAGCGAGGGAGTAAAACAGTCTTAGTACATTACCGTGCAATATTCAAGTAATTTAACTCCCTTTAATACGATTTAGTTGAAGTGAGTGACTGCAATGCGCAGGCAATATGCAATGCGTTAAAATATTGTTTAAACAAGAATAGACTTGAGTTGCAAAGACTTGTTGCACTCGCCATTGACAATGCATCTGTCATGACAGATGTAAACAATGGAGTATATACAAAATTAAAATCCGTAGTTCCTCATCTTGTACTAGTTAGGTATGTCATTCCAGTCAGCTGACAGTGTCACAGGCTGCAGCTGATTGTCTGCCCAGGAACATAAAGTTCATGATTAGAAAAACATATAACTGGTTTTCTAACTCAAGTCTTCGTCAAGCAAAGTGCAGGGAGCTTTTTGCTTTATTAAATGACTTACAACATCCGCTGAAGGTTGTTAAATTAAGCCAGACACGATGGATGTCCATTCAATCTGCCATTGTCAGAATATTGCAGCAGTGGGTCGAGCTCAGAACTCATTTTGATATAGCAAGACTCAACGAGCGTTGTTATACAGCAGACCTTCTACATTCTATGTTTAGCGACATGAAAAACTATGTGTATCTCATATTTCTCAAGCATATTCTCGGAGAAGTTCAAAGTCTGAATAAGAAATTCGAAGCAGATATACAGGATCCAACAAAACTACTCAGCGATCTTGTCCAACTTACTGATTCTATCAGTTTAAAGATTGCTATTCCTGGGGGGGGGGGGGGGGGGGAATAACAGAAAGTGATGCTATTCAAAATTATTTAGATCCTAATCCCAATCTAAGTTATGAGTTTGAGAAAGAAAATAGCATGCTACAAGTTTCCTGATGAGAAAAAAATTCGTGGAAGTTGCATCCAGTTTTTAATAGAACTGTTGACACAGCTGCGATTACGTTTGCCCGATTACGTTTTAGTTTTGCAGTCCATGTCATGTCTTAGTGGAAGTGAATGTCTACAGCCAATGACGCCCTGTATATTGGATCTTGCTAAAATGTTTGTAGAAGATGCAGCTACTCTCACCCGCATCGATTTCCAGTGGAGAAAAATTCATCATATGCAGTTGACACAGACCTCTGACATACTTGGACTGTGGGCAGAAATAGCCTCATACATGGATGCCACCGGTGAAAATCCTTTCCTAGATCTTACAGATTTAGCTTTAACTGTGCTCATTTTACCTCATTCTAATGCGGACATGGCGCGTATTTTCGATCAGATGGGAATTATAAAATCAAAATTGCTGAATAGACTGAGCATAAAGAGTTTGGCAGCTGTTTTGACTATCAGATATGGAATGAAAAGGTATGGCAAATGCTGTCATGTTTAAAAACTACCTAAGGATATTCTACGAAAAATTGGATCACAGGAATCATATACGCGTTTCTTTCAATCATCATCATCATCATCATCATTGCAAGAGCAAACACAGCAGGATATAGCTACAGAAACTGAAGCGGAGTTGTCTGACTGGGATTTGGCAGATCTGGAATAAACTTCATTCTAATATTCAGTTATAATAATAAATTATAATGTGCTACTTTATAACATTTTTAATGAATACCGCCAGTGCTTGTTTTAGTGATTTCCCAAAAAAATATTATTGCAATTTAGTGATTTTTTGGCTCGAGAGTAGTTCTGATTGGGATTTGGCGGATGTGGAATAAACTTCATAGTAATATGAAGTGATAATAGTAAATTATAATGTGCTACCTTGGTACATTTGCAATAAAAAAAACAGTTGTTGCTTCTTTTGGTGCTTTCTAAAAAAGTTTGGTGCTTTTTAGTTCTTTTTTTTTGGTCGATGCTGGTGCTTTTTCATCAAAGGGAGATAGCAACACTGGCCTCAAGACGTGCGTTACAGAACCTCCCCCAATATGTTTTTTTTTTCTTTTTATTTAATTCGCATATCATTTTTACAGGACATCGCTGTCAACAACAGCATCTTTCAGCTGTCTGTTGATTTCCTTGGCAAGATTACGCTCAGTAGTTTGCCATTGCTTTCTGAGCGGCCGGCTCAGTTATCCCGCAAGTCACCAGCTGGGATCGAACTGCTTCCAGTTCTCGCCCGCTACGAGACTCTGCGTGATAAACGGGATTACGGAGAAAGTGGTGTAACCCCTAGGCCAGAGAGACCATCCAGTATATTAGGGGATGCTAAAGATGCGACCTAGGTGCAATGTACAGGCAATCAGACTCGGTGGGTCGGCCTGTCGGTCGGTCGTCCAATCGGTCTGATTCTAGCCCCTTGACCTACCTGTTTGTCACCTTATTAATGTAGTCATGTACCTCGTGACCACCTAGCTGAGTAGACAGCGGCAGACGGGACTCGGACGTGGATGAGAGAGGATGCGTGGCTGTGATGAGAGGAAGAATAGACTAGTGCTTAGACTTCAGTGCGAATGAATGTGGCCGCTACTTAACGTGTGATGGTGTGCTTGCTGAAGCACGAATGCCCATTCCTTGATAGTTGCGCAAGAGTATTTTCCGAAAGTTGTGCGAGATTGTATTTGAGTTGTGTAAACATTAATGTGATAATGTTATCATGCTGTATAAATATTAAAATATAATGACGACGTACTCATGTTTTCACGACTTATCTGTACTCGCACCATCTGCCTGTCTGAACCCACTATGTAAACCCCTAGAGACGTTGACAACTGCTCATTGTCCAAGTTTCACATCCATACAAAAGAACAGGCTCTATGTATCCCCTCAACATTCTTTTTCTCGTTTCAATTGACATCTTTTTATTGGTCAGAATGTTTTTCATCTTGCTAAAGGCTACTTTCGCCATGGCGATTCTTGTTCTAATCTCTTCAAGGCATCCCCCATCAGATGGTATGACTGTTCCGAGATAAATGTACCAATTCACTTGTTGAAGAATATTCCCATTTACTTGTATATTACATTGTGGTATTTCGTTCTTCCTAGTGACGACCATATCCTGTGTCTTTTTACAATTTAATTCTAACCCCAGTTGCTCACTGTGTACAACAACCGCATCTACTAATTGTTTCAGATCCAGCGCATTGTCTGCAATCAATACTGTATCATCTGCATATATAATGTTATTGATGTTTCGTCCGCCAATGCTGATTCCATTTATATCTTCTACATTTCTGAAAATATTTTCACTGTATAGGGAAAAAAGATCTGGAGACATTACACATCCTTGCCTAACACATCTCTTAATAGGCTGATATTGTCCCACTTCATTGTCAATCCTTATGGCAGCTTATTGTTTCCAATATATGTTTTTTAAAAGTTCTAATGTCTTTCCCATCAATTTGTAGATCTGCAAGCATATCCACCAATATATCGTGAACAGAATGGTTTATTAGTACGAATATTGTTTTTTCTTTCTGGCTTCGAGTCAAAGGAGTTTCAGGCGCAGTTCCCGGATACACGCTTTCAAAACGTAGCTGCAGACGATTTGGCAGCAAACCACATTGCGTTGGTGTTTTACGAAATGGTTTGAATAAAATTGGGTGTAACTACGGTAAAGCTGCGAAAATTTAAACAATATAAAATGACACAAAGTAGTGCAGCTTTATATAACAGATTTACGACACATACAGAGCTGTAAGTGTCGTAAATCTGTTATGTATAGCTGCACTACTTTGTGCCATTTTATATTGTTTACGAAATGGTATGGATGCCGGTCATTCAGAAAGCAATGGAAAACTACTGAACGTTAACTTGCCAAGTGATCACAACAGCAAAAAATGCTGGTGTTGATGCGACGCCCTGTAAAGGATATGCAACTATGTTTTTGGTGTGTGTGTGTTTTATTAGTGGGTGACGTTGTAGTATTCTGTTGTGATAATTTGGTCGCGTCCATGGTGGTCTGGTGGTTACACACCCGTTTCACACGCCAGTGATCCGGGGTTTGTTTCCGGGTCCGCTCAAGGATATGCACTACTGACGAGCTCAAATGAGAGCGAAACTCGGGTCTGGTTGACGTGGATGGGCCTTAGGTTCATAATATGATCAGCGTTGCCAGTAGTGGGTTGTGCTCAATATTTAAAACTGATTTTTACTATTTTATCACAAGGGAAATAATTTCATCTAGGTTGAAGTCATTTTTCGGCTTTAGCAATCAAGGGGAACAATTATAGATTTCACTATACTTGTACTGATAGCTATTTTGCAAGAGAAGTATATGTTTATTTCTGTAAAAATTTTATTCATATTTTGGAGGGTATCAAGTGAATGTTACCATTATAAAAGCTTTACACAATTTTGATTATTCTTTAAATTTATGACACTAAATATTTGTGTAATATATATTGTTTAGTAAATCATTTATTTCTTTGTCTGCTAGGCCACGTCTGTCTAAACAGAAGATTGGTTTATACTGGTTTCTCTTCACAACGTATAAATCTTTCGCCTTCGAATGTTTGAATTTGAATATTCGTGGTATGACAATGAAATTACAACATATAGTCACACACAAACACAAACCCGATTTTATTTTACTACAAGAAACAAACATTAAAACAGACTTTCAAGCAGCAGAACTTGTAACACGTTTAGGATTAAGAAACTCGTGTTTCAGTTTGGCCAAACATAACGTAGGGTCAGGGACAGCCATTCTCCAAATTTCCGACACGTGGACTATTTTTAGAACACACACAGACGCACATGGTAGAATTTCCACAGTTCAAGTTAAAAACGACACACACTCATTTGTCATAGTCAACATACACGCACCACCTAACTACAATTATCAACCTCTATTCTATGAACATTTAGACGAATTACTAACACAGACATACAGGGGACAAAATATTGTTCTTGCCGGTGATTACAATTGTGTTCTTGAAGATTTAGATTTGGTGGGTGGGGAGGTGAGAAAACAGCTGAGGAGAGCCGGCAGGGACAGCTTACATCAACTTGACACACTACGAAATATCATCGACACACACAACCTCACAGACGCATTCAGGCATACACACCCCGACAGTAGAGAAACGACATACACAAACAAAACACACAACAGATCATCTAGATTAGACCGGATTTATACGCCCGCAACACATCACATCATACAAACCAAACACCTACGGGAAACTTTAGATTACACAGACCACAAAGTAATACTAGCACACATCAGCACAAACAGCACAAACACGCAGCCAAACAAAAGGTCACCTCACTGGAAGTATAATAATTCACTATTGGAACACTCAGAATATGTAAAATATATGACACAGCTCATACACACGTACACAGACAATATACCGACTGAGAACATCACACAATACTGGGACTTATTGAAAAACACCATACGAAGCAGAACACAACATCTAGCAACCATGATCCACAAAGACAGACTAAGACAGGAGCGCATCATACAGACAGCCATACGACTAACAAAACAAACAGACAGAGACGCACATCACTTACACACATTAGAAGCACAACTAGAAGAACACCAACAACACAGATATCTGGGTGCTCTTCTCAGAACAAAACTCAACACAATTACACAAGAGTCAGCTACGAGGCAATATTTAGCAATAGAACAGAACGTACAACGTAAAAGACAAATAAGCAAAATATCAGACATGCAAGGAAACATGCAGACAGAAACACCACACATAGAGACTGCTTTCCAACAACACTACACACAACTATTCACAGCAGAGACAGTCGACACACAGATACAAGACAACTTCTTAGAGTACACAAAGAAATTATCTGACACAGACAAAGACACACTGGACACAGAACTGACACTGACAGACATAGCACAGGCACTAAGCACACTAAACAAAGACAAAACTCCAGGACCAGACGGTTTGACAGTAGAATTCTACCAACACTTCTTTCCTATTCTAGGCAATCTTCTCCTCAAAGTCTATCAGGAAGCCTTTGACAAAAAAAATCTTCCGGACAGCTGCAACATGTCTTACATTACACTCATATGCAAAGATAAAAATGACAAAACACAACTGAAAAATTACAGACCAATTTCCTTACTCAACACAGACTACAAGATACTTGCCAAAACACTCACCAACAAACTTAAACCCTTCATGCCAAAACTCATACACCCCGACCAACAGTGCAGTGTCAAAGACAGAAATATACACAACCACACACATCTCATTAGAGACATTATTAACTACACACATGGAAAAGACTGTCCATCCTCCATCTTATCCTTGGACCAAGAGAAGGCCTTCGACAGAATTTCCCACACTTACCTACATAGGACACTAGAACACTGTAACATAGGAGAGTACTACAGGCAATGGATACAGATCTTGTACAAAAATCCTGAGAGCAGAGTGTTGGTGAACCATTCACTGACAGCTAGCTTCAGGCTCACGAGATCTGTAAGACAAGGATGTCCCTTATCACCACTCCTGTATGTGCTCACTCTAGAACCCTTATTAGAGAAGATAAGGCAAGACACTAGTATTAAAGGAACCTTCCTGCATGGGATAGGAGAGCAGAAGCTCATCGCCTATGCAGATGACACTGCCTTCTTTCCCACCAGCAACACATCAATAAGGAATATACTCCACACCTTTACCCATTTTGGAAAAGGCAGTGGAGCCAAAGTAAATATACAGAAGTCACAGATAATGGGCCTGGGAAAGTGGAAACAAAAGGCTGATTTCGCTCCAGATCTGAAACACATAGACACCATGAAGCTGTATGGGATCACATTTCCATGCGATCCCACAAAAACACACAGACAGACATGGCACGCACTGACTGAACAGATCATAGACATGTTACATAGGTATAGGTACAAGACATCCACAATATTTGGTAGAAGCACAATAGTCAACACATACATAATACCCAAAATATTATACTTAGCGACAGTACTAGACCCTCCCAAACAGACCGTCACAAACATAAACATACAAATCAGACGCTTCATCTTCACCAACACAATACACAGCATCAAGCACAAAACTCTCATACAAGACAGGAAACTAGGCGGGATTGGACTACAGGACATCCAGACAAAAATACTGTCACTTAGAATCAGTCACATAGGTAAAATCATCAGACACCCAGAACAGAACAGACTAGCACTATACTACATAGGCCACAACATCAAACATCTCACACCTCTTAACAATGCAACTGCACACTACCAGGGAAGACTGCCAACATTCTATCAGACATGCATACAGGCAATAAAGGACATGAACAGGTAATACAACAAACAACACACACAATATACAAACATTTAGTTAGAGAGCAAGCACCATCACTAAAACTTAGGATTAAAAGAGGACACAAATACTTCATGACTGACTTCACAAGCACCTTTTCAAACCTACACAACAAACACATAACACCAAAAGCTAGGGAGATCACATATAGACTGTTATACAGTATGACCCCCACAACACAGGTAGAAGCATACATATCCAAACAATGTCAATTATGTAGAAACAACACACAAGAGACAGAGGAACACATTTATTATACATGTCCAACAATTACTGCCACACGCGCAACACTCAAACACCTCATACAAACACACACAGGCAAACAAACCGACATATATAAAGCAATTTTTCTCAATACTATACCACAGACAGCTAAGGACATACATACAAAACTACTTGTAGCACTTTCTTACTACAGACAACTTATATGGACCTGCAGAAATTTTGCCAGATACAAACACCACACATATAACACACATTTAATTTCCTTTATGTACACACACAAGATATCACAACTATTTCCAGAGTAAATCATACGTACTCTTCCTTATTTTATTACAAATTTGGTATACATGAGGGCGAGAAAGAAAGTAGAAACTGTGAGTGAATGGTGAGTGAATGATTAAAAAAGATCACATATGGTCAAAAGACCAATGGAAAATCCCTTATGTAAAGAATAGTGGAAGTATAAATGCTTGTTTTATTTGCTTCAAAATGATGGTTTCAACCCTTATAGATAAGGGGGAAAGAAAAAAGGAGAAAAGAAAATCAACTCCTCCCATTCCAAATTACTATTTATGGAATGGTTTGCCTTAAATGCACTTGTTGTGCTATACCACCACCACTACTAAGATTATCACTTTAGTAAATAAAATCACATATCTGTTATACTATTTATTATTATTATTATTATTACTATTATTATTAATATATGTTTGTTTGTTTATTTATTATTTTTATTATTATGGAAATGTCTACTATTATTATGATCATTATTATTATTACTATCATTACCTTACCCTTATTATCTTTAGTATCATTAATTTGAAAAGTATTAAGGATATCATCATTATAAATTTACAACTTCATCTCCCATGTTTCCCCCCCCCCACCTTTGCTTAAGGTAGTTGCTTTTGCTACTACCCCCACTATTTTGTTTTCAAACATTTGTCCAGCCTGTACCATCATAAAGAGTGGTCATGTCCCTTCCTCTCTTTGTCACCCCCTTTGAATCATGTGAGTGAGTGTTGAATGAATGAATACAAAATCACAAATGGTTACCAAACCAATGATACTGTAAACACTTGTGTCAATACAAATGCTTGGTTAAATTTTTATTTAAAAAACAAAAGAAAGAGAGAACACAGAGGAAAATATGAATGAACCCCTACATTTAGGAAAAAAACAAGTAGGAAAATATAACCCACTCCTTTACTCCAAGTATTACTAAAAACTGCAGTTTGCAAGTGTATGTACCTGCTAGGCTATGTTAACACCATTCCAAAGAAAATCATCCTAGCAAATGGAATCACATATTGTAAAAATTTTATCATTTTCATAACTATTTGTACCCTTGCTGTTTTTTATAATTGCTATTATTACCCTCAGTATGCCTCTTCTTGCCATTTTTATTATTGTCACCATTAGTAATAAACAAAAAACCCTTTCCCATGTGCCCCCTCCCCTTGCTCATGGTTTGTGTTTGCCTTTGCTGATACCCACACCGGTTTGGTTCAAATAATTTACCTGCCTTTACCATCATTGCCCGGATAAGGTTGATGAAGGCATTGGTGGCAAGGGAAACAAAAATGTAGAGGAGATGGCAAGGGAAACAAAAAATGTAAAGATTGTAAAAAAAAGTTTGTGCTAATACTGATGCTTGTTTTACTTTTTACAAAAAGTAAAAAAAAAAAAAAGAGGAAGGGAAAAAATGAATGAACCCTTACAAATATGACCAAAAAATAAGCATGGAGAAAATGAAAACCAACTCCTTTTACTTCTACTATTATTGAACATTGCATGCATATGAAAAAAAAAAAAAAATAAGCAAGGAGAAAAAAGATAACCAACTCCTTTTTACACCTACTATATTATTTAACAGTGCAGGATGCAATTGTTATTGTATGTACCTGCCATGTTTTAACACCATTCCTAAGAAAATCATTTAGCCAATGGAATCACATGTTTGGAAAATGTGATCATTATCAAAACAAATCCTACCATTGTGTTTATTAATATTAGCATTGCTGTCATCACTCTTAGTAGTTTTTTTTATTCCTTGTCATTATTATTATAAGATGTATTTCATGTAAACACCATTCCTAAGGTAATCAATTTAGCACATAAAATCACATGTTAAAACTATTATTTATTATCATTGAGTCTATCACTAGTCTCAGCACTGTTATTCCTTGTCACTATGATATTTATTTATGTATTTGGTTGTTACTTTGCATTATTATCATTGTAATCACTACTTATATATATGGCTTTGTAAACGCGTATACTATCACATCCCCCTTTCCCACCCTTTTGATACTGTGATTGTTGTCTCTGCTGCCACCCTCACCGTTTTGTTTCAGTTCTGCACCGCCATGTTTATCATCACCGAGGGGATGGTACTTGATAGGAGTTTTTGGAGCTGACAGGAGAGCGGGGCGGCAGGGGAAAAAATAACAGCCCGCTACCATCACGCTTTTGATTTAAAATATTTCCTTACAACAATGTCAATGGAGAAATGTTTAAATGTATAAAATATTTGTAATTTTTGCGCATATGCCACCTACAAGCCCACATGCAACGCTCTGTAAAAACACGCACACAAATACTGAACACACAGTACGCATGTAACAACACAAACAATACAAATGCAACAACTACCCCTCCGGCATTGTAAACTAGGATACTCCTTGACAACCCCACCCCCCTCCCCCCCCCCACCTTTTCGATACTGTTGGTTTTGATGCTGCTGCTGCCTTCACCGGTCGGTTCTAACAATTTTTACTGCCATTTTCCTCATTACCAAGTGGTGATGATGGTATTGGTGGGGTTGGAGCTGACAGGTGAAAGGGTGGCAGAGGGAAAATAATGGTATACTACCGTCTTGTTGTTGTTTGTACTCGTTTTTCGTTACCCCCCATTTCAAATGTAAAAAGGTTGAAACAAATTTTGTAAAAATTTGCGCATACGTCACCTACACTTCCACATGCAACACTCTGTAACAACACGAACAATACAAATGCAAATGTTTCTTAACACTCAATAAAAGGTTTAAAAAAAAAAAAAAAAAAAATTCGAATGTTTGTTTTCAAACATTTGTCCAACCTGTACCATCATAAAGAGTGGTCATGTCCCTTCCTCTCTTTGTCACCCCCTTTGAATCATGTGAGTGAGTGTTGAATGAATAAATACAAAATCACAAATGGTTACCAAACCAATGATACTGTAAACACTTGTGTCAATACAAATGCTTGGTTAAATTTTTTATTTAAAAAACAAAAGAAAGAGAGAACACAGAGGAAAATATGAATGAACCCCTACATTTAGGAAAAAAACAAGTAGGAAAATATAACCCACTCCTTTACTCCAAGTATTACTAAAAACTGCAGTTTGCAAGTGTATGTACCTGCTAGGCTATGTTAACACCATTCCAAAGAAAATCATCCTAGCAAATGGAATCACATATTGTAAAAATTTTATCATTTTCATAACTATTTGTACCCTTGCTGTTTTTTATAATTGCTATTATTACCCTCAGTATGCCTCTTCTTGCCATTTTTATTATTGTCACCATTAGTAATAAACAAAAAACCCTTTCCCATGTGCCCCCTCCCCTTGCTCATGGTTTGTGTTTGCCTTTGCTGATACCCACACCGGTTTGGTTCAAATAATTTACCTGCCTTTACCATCATTGCCCGGATAAGGTTGATGAAGGCATTGGTGGCAAGGGAAACAAAAATGTAGAGGAGATGGCAAGGGAAACAAAAAATGTAAAGATTGTAAAAAAAAGTTTGTGCTAATACTGATGCTTGTTTTACTTTTTACAAAAAGTAAAAAAAAAAAAAAGAGGAAGGGAAAAAATGAATGAACCCTTACAAATATGACCAAAAAATAAGCATGGAGAAAATGAAAACCAACTCCTTTTACTTCTACTATTATTGAACATTGCATGCATATGAAAAAAAAAAAAAAATAAGCAAGGAGAAAAAAGATAACCAACTCCTTTTTACACCTACTATATTATTTAACAGTGCAGGATGCAATTGTTATTGTATGTACCTGCCATGTTTTAACACCATTCCTAAGAAAATCATTTAGCCAATGGAATCACATGTTTGGAAAATGTGATCATTATCAAAACAAATCCTACCATTGTGTTTATTAATATTAGCATTGCTGTCATCACCCTTAGTAGTTTTTTTTATTCCTTGTCATTATTATTATAAGATGTATTTCATGTAAACACCATTCCTAAGGTAATCAATTTAGCACATAAAATCACATGTTAAAACTATTATTTATTATCATTGAGTCTATCACTAGTCTCAGCACTGTTATTCCTTGTCACTATGATATTTATTTATGTATTTGGTTGTTACTTTGCATTATTATCATTGTAATCACTACTTATATATATGGCTTTGTAAACGCGTATACTATCACATCCCCCTTTCCCACCCTTTTGATACTGTGATTGTTGTCTCTGCTGCCACCCTCACCGTTTTGTTTCAGTTCTGCACCGCCATGTTTATCATCACCGAGGGGATGGTACTTGATAGGAGTTTTTGGAGCTGACAGGAGAGCGGGGCGGCAGGGGAAAAAATAACAGCCCGCTACCATCACGCTTTTGATTTAAAATATTTCCTTACAACAATGTCAATGGAGAAATGTTTAAATGTATAAAATATTTGTAATTTTTGCGCATATTTTTGCCGCAGGTGGCATATGCCACCTACAAGCCCACATGCAACGCTCTGTAAAAACACGCACACAAATACTGAACACACAGTACGCATGTAACAACACAAACAATACAAATGCAACAACTACCCCTCCGGCATTGTAAACTAGGATACTCCTTGACAACCCCACCCCCCTCCCCCCCCCCCACCTTTTCGATACTGTTGGTTTTGATGCTGCTGCTGCCTTCACCGGTCGGTTCTAACAATTTTTACTGCCATTTTCCTCATTACCAAGTGGTGATGATGGTATTGGTGGGGTTGGAGCTGACAGGTGAAAGGGTGGCAGAGGGAAAATAATGGTATACTACCGTCTTGTTGTTGTTTGTACTCGTTTTTCGTTACCCCCCATTTCAAATGTAAAAAGGTTGAAACAAATTTTGTAAAAATTTGCGCATACGTCACCTACACTTCCACATGCAACACTCTGTAACAACACGAACAATACAAATGCAAATGTTTCTTAACACTCAATAAAAGGTTTAAAAAAAAAAAAAAAAAAAATTCGAATGTTTGTTTTCAAACATTTGTCCAACCTGTACCATCATAAAGAGTGGTCATGTCCCTTCCTCTCTTTGTCACCCCCTTTGAATCATGTGAGTGAGTGTTGAATGAATAAATACAAAATCACAAATGGTTACCAAACCAATGATACTGTAAACACTTGTGTCAATACAAATGCTTGGTTAAATTTTTTATTTAAAAAACAAAAGAAAGAGAGAACACAGAGGAAAATATGAATGAACCCCTACATTTAGGAAAAAAACAAGTAGGAAAATATAACCCACTCCTTTACTCCAAGTATTACTAAAAACTGCAGTTTGCAAGTGTATGTACCTGCTAGGCTATGTTAACACCATGCCAAAGAAAATCATCCTAGCAAATGGAATCACATATTGTAAAAATGTTATCATTTTCATAACTATTAGTACCCTTGCTGTTTTTTATAATTGCTGTTATTACCCTCAGTATGCCTCTTCTTGCCATTATTATTATTGTCATCATTAGTAATAAACAAAAAACCCTTTCCCATGTGCCCCCCTCCCCTTGCTCATGGTTTGTGTTTGCCTTTGCTGATACCCACACCGGTTTGGTTCAAATTACCTGCCTTTACCATCATTGCCCGGATAAGGTTGATGAAGGCATTGGTGGCAAGGGAAACAAAAATGTAAAGATTGTAAAAAAGTTTGTGCTAATACTGATGCTTGATTTACTTTTTACAAAAAGACAAAAAAATAAAAAGAGGAAGGGAAAAAATGAATGAACCCTTACAAATATGACCAAAATAAGCAAGGAGAAAAAGAAAACCAACTCCTTTTACTTCTAGTATTATTGAACATTGCATGCATATGTAAAAAAAAAAAAAAATAAGCAAGGAGAAAAAAAGATAACCAACTCCTTTTTACACCTACTATATTATTTAACAGTGCAGGATGCAATTGTTATTGTATGTACCTGCCATGTTTTAACACCATGTCTAAGAAAATCATTTAGCCAATGGAATCACATGTTTGGAAAATGTGATCATTATCAAAACAAATCCTACCATTGTGTTTATAAATATTAGCATTGCTGTCATCACCCTTAGTAGTTTTTTATTCCTTGTCTTTATTATTATAAGATGTATTTCATGTAAACACCATTCCTAAGGTAATCAATTTAGCACATAAAATCACATGTTAAAACTATTATTTATTATCATTAAGGCTATCACTAGTCTCAGCACTGTTATAGTTATTCCTTGTCACTATGCTATTTATTTATGTATTTGGTTGTTACTTTGCATTATTATCATTGTAATCACTATTAATATATATGGCTTTGTAAACGCGTATACTATCACATCCCCCTTTCCCACCCTTTTGATACTGGGATTGTTGTCTCTGCTGCCACCCTCACCGTTTTGTTTCAGTTCTACACCGCCATGTTTATCATCACCGAGGGTGATGGTACTTGGTAGGAGTTTTTGGAGCTCACAGGAGAGCGGGGCGGCAGGGGACATAATAACAGCCCGCTACCATAACGCCTTTGATTTAAAATATTTCCTTACAACAATGTCAATGGAGAAATGTTTAAATGTATAAAATATTTGTAATTTTTGCGCATATGTCACCTACACGCCCACATGCAACGCTCTGTAAAAACACGCACACAAATACTGAACACACAGTACGCATGTAACAACACAAACAATACAAATGCAACAACTACCCCTCCTGCATTGTAAACTAGGATACTCCTTGACAACCCCCCCCCCTCCCCCCCACCTTTTCGATACTGTTGTTTTTGATGCTGCTGCTGCCTTCACCGGTCGGTTCTAACAAGTTTTACTGCCATTTTCCTCATTACCAAGTGGTGATGATGGTATTGGTGGGGTTGGAGCTGACAGGTGAAAGGGTGGCAGAGGGAAAATAATGGTATACTACCGTCTTGTTGTCGTTTGTACTCGTTTTTCGCTACCCCCCATTTCAAATGTAAAAAGGTTGAAACAAATGTTGTAAAAATTTGCGCATATGTCACCTACACTTCCACATGCAACGCTCTGTAACAACACGAACAATACAAATGCAAAGTTTTCTTTCACACTCAATAAAAGTTTAAAAAAAAAAAAAAAATTTACTAAAGATTTCCGTGGAGAGGGGCAAAAAAAAAAAAAAAAAAAAATTCGAATGTTGCTTTCTTATGTGGTATTAGAAGACGCACTAGACAGCATAAAATTTGAAAGCTATAATAGTTACCGACGGGGTCGAACCTTTCGCCTTCAAATGACGACGGCGCCTCGCTGCAGGAACAAGTGTACTTCGACGCACGACCAACTAGACACTCCTTGGTCTTCTTCTTCTTCTTCTTCTTCTTCTTCTTCTTCTTCCGTGAGCGCCAAATAATACTACGTGTGTCTATTTGTTTAATCGTCTTAGTGGCCTAAACGGTTCTCCCCATTTATTTCTTGTGTTCAATTAATGGAATATGCTTATGCCACCTACACGCCCATATGCAACACTCGGTAAATACACACACACAAATACTGAACACACAGGACGCATGTAACAACACTAACAATACAAATGCATTTGTACTACTATTACGATACCATTATTGAGATTAAGTAGGTAATTCTGTATTACTATATTAATAAAATGGTTTGATCGCTATTAATTTTAATTTTATGATCACTATTATTATTAGTATACTCCATCAGACCCCCTTTTCCCCGCTTATTACTGTTGCTGTTGATGCTGTTGCCGCCCTGACTGGTCGGTTTCCAAAAATGTTACTGCCATTATCATCACTACCGAAGAAGTAGTGATGGTATTGGAGGTTTTGGAGCCGGCTGCTGGTGAGGGTGGTGACAGGGGACACAAACATGGTAAAATAACATAAATTTTGGGTCACCCCCTTTCATATGTAAATATGTCAATGAATTAATTGCTGTAATATTACACATATGTTACCTACACGCCCAGCTGCAACGCCCGTTTAATACACGCACACAAATACTGAACACACAGGATGCATGTAACAACACGAAAAATACAAATGCAATTGCACTATTATTATCATGCCTTCTTATTAAGACAGTATACCCTCGTGTATTACCTTTATTTTATCAAGGGTTTATTGAAATCAATTTTATTGTTTTTAAGTTTCATGATTGTTACTATTATTATTATACTCCCTCATTTACCCTTCCTCCACGCTTGTTCACTGTTGGTTGTTTGACGCTGATACCGCCCTCGCTGGTCGGTTCAAACAATTTGCTGCCACTGCCATCATTACCGAAGAGGTGTCGATGGTATTGGTGGGTTTGGGGCCGGCTGGAGAGGGTGGCGACAGCTGAAACAATCATGGACATATAAAATAACATTTGGATTACCCCCCTACACATATAAATATGCCAAATGGAACAATTGTTGAAATATTACGCACATGTCACCTACACGCCCAGATGCAACGCTCGTTTAAATACACGAACACAAATACTGAACACACAGAACGCATGTTACAACACGAACACAAATGCAATCACTACCTTTTCTGCAATGTTCAACTAGTATACTCCTTGACCACCCCCCCCCCCCCTTTTCCCACAATTTCGCTACTGCTTGTGGTTGATGCTGCTACCGCCCTCGCCTTTTGGTTCAAAGAAGCTACTGCCATTTTCCTCAACAGAATGGTGATGATGGTATTGGTGGGGTTGGAGCCGATAGGGGAGAGGGTGGCAGGGGAAAAAATGGTATACTATCGTTTTGTTGCTGTTTGTATTTGGTTTTTCGTTTACCCCCCCCCCCCCCCCCCCCCCACCTCCCCCCACACCCCAATTGCAAATGTACGGAGTTTGGAAAAAATGTTGTAAAATAAGCGCATGTGTCACCTACACTTCCACATGCAACGCTCTGTAAAAACACAAACAATACACTTTGCAACGACTTTAATACTTAATAAAAGTTTTTAACAAAAAATTAAAATGTTACGTTTGGGGAGGGGGGGGGGGGGGGGTGGACGTCTGATATATTCTCCAGTTCTTTGCTTGCGTTGTCTAACAACGGGGATGGGTCTTGCTCTAGTCTTTTTCGGAGTTGTTCTCAGGCAGATATTCAGTATGGCTAATAGACCTTGTGCCATTAAATAAAATACGTGTAAAAAGGCAGCTAACGTTACAATTCCGACTGCGATGTCCATTTTGTAAATGAAGCTGTTAGAAAATAATTCAAATAGCAATAGCAAATATTGCAGATAGACTAATACTACTAGTATTAAATGGAGTAATTAAACCGAAAAGCTCCATAGATGATGAATGGCGCGATGGTATTGAAACGCTTTTACAGTTAGGCTGCAAGATAGAGAATAAGACATATGTAACACTCGTAGTATAACATAGACAGACAGACAGACAGACAGACAGACAGACGGTCAGACGGACAGACGGACAGACGGACAGACGGACAGACGGATAGACGGATAGACGGATAGACGGATAGATAGATAGATAGATAGATAGATGGATGGATGGATGGATGGATGGATGGATGGATGGATGGATAAATAGATAGATAGATAGATAGATAGATAGATAGATAGATAGATAGATAGATAGATAGATAGATAGATAGATAGATAGATAGATAGATAGATAGATAGATAGATAGATAGATAGATAGATAGATAGATAGATAGAACAAACTTTATTTTCAAAGGGTTAAGAATTGGGCACGCAGGCCCGTCGTTGAGAGGAAGAATAGACTAGTGCTTAGACTTCAGTGCGAATGAATGTGGCCGCTACTTAACGTGTGTTGGTGTGCTTGCTGAAGCACGAATGCCCATTCCTTGATAGTTGCGCAAGAGTATTTCCCGAAAGCTGTGCGAGATTGTATTTGAGTTGTGTAAACATTAATGTGATAATGTTATCATGCTGTATAAATATTAAAATATAATGACGACGTACTCATGTTTTCACGACTTATCTGTACTCGCACCATCTGCCTGTCTGAACCCACTATGTAAACCCCTAGAGACGTTGACAACTGCTCATTGTCCAAGTTTCACATCCATACAAAAGAACAGGCTCTATGTATCCCCTCAACATTCTTTTTCTCGTTTCAATTGACATCTTTTTATTGGTCAGAATGTTTTTCATCTGGCTAAAGGCTACTTTCGCCATGGCGATTCTTGTTCTAATCTCTTCACTGCATCCCCCATCAGATGTTATGACTGTTCCGAGATAACTGTACCAATTCACTTGTTGAAGAATATTCCCATTTACTTGTATATTACATTGTGGTATTTCGTTCTTCCTAGTGACGACCATATCCTGTGTCTTTTTACAATTTAATTCTAACCTCAGTTGCTCACTGTGGACAACAACCGCATCTACTAATTGTTGCAGATCCTGAGCATTGTCTGCAATCAATACTGTATCATCTGCATATCTAATGTTATTGATGTTTCTTCCTCCAATGCTGATTCCATTTATATCTTCTACGTTTCTGAAAATATTTTCACTGTACAGGGAAAAAAGATCTGGAGACATTACACATCCCTGCGTAACACATCTCTTAATAGGCTGTTATTGTCCCACTTTATTGTCAATCCTTATGGCAGCTTATTGTTTTCAATATATGTTTTTTATAAGTCTAATGTGTTCCCCATTAATTTGTAGATCTGCAAGCATATCCACCAAGATATCGTGAACAGAATGGTTTATTAGTACGAATATTTTTTTTTTCCTTTCTGGCTTCGAGTCAAAGGAGTTTCGTGTACAGTTCCTGCATACACGCTTTCAAAACGTAGCTGCAGACGATTTGTCAGTAAACCACATTGCGTTGGTGTTTTACGAAATGGTATGAATAAAATTGGGTGTAACTGCGGTAAAGCTGTGAAAATGTAAACAATATAAAAAGACACAATGTAGTGCAGCTTTATATAACAGATTTACGACACATACAGAGCTGTAAGTGTCGTAAATCTGTTATGTATAGCTGCACTACTTTGTGCCATTTTATATTGTTTACAAAATGGTATGGATGCCGGTCATTCAGAAAGCAATGGAAAACTACTGAACGTTAACTTGCCAAGCGATCACAACAGCAAAAAATGCTGGTGTTGATGCGACGCCCTGTAAAGGATATGCAACTATGTTTTTTGGTGTGTGTGTTTTTTATAATTAATCGGTGACGTTGTAGTATTCTGTTGTGATAAGTTGGTCGCGTCCAGCGTGGTCTGGTGGTTACACACCCGTTTCACACGCCAGTGATCCGGGGTTTGTTTCCGGGTCCGGTCAAGGATATGCACTACTGACGAGCTCAAATGAGAGCGAATCTCGAGTCTGGTGCTTCCACGTTGACGTGGATGGGCCTTAGGTTCATACCATAATGTGATCAGCGTTGCCAGTAGTGGGCTGTGCTCAATATTTAAAACTGTTTTTATTCTTTTATTACAAGGGAAATCTTAAACTCTTGTGTGATTCCAGTGTTAACGTATGGATGTGAAAGTTGGAAATCAACGGTAGCTTTAGATAAAAAGGTAGACAATTTTGAGAACAAATGTCTTAGAAGACTTCTAAACATCCACTGGACAGAATTCAGAACCAATTCGCAAATAAGACAAGAGACTAAGCAAGATACAGTATCCAATTTCATAAGAAGACGCCGTTGGAACTACATCGGCCATGTACTCAGAATGGACAAGACAAGACTCCCCTACCAAGCCCTCATATGGTCACCGGTAGGGAAAAGAAAACGGGGAAGACCAAGAGAGACCCTGCGTAGAACCATCATTAGAGAAGGCTCATTCAATGGCCAAGTAAATATCCAAGATCTACAACATGTAGCAGCGAACCGCCAAGCATGGAGAGACAGGACTTCTGCCCTATGCGCCGCCTTAGGCTCAAGAGGAAAGACTAACTAAACTAACTAACTAACAAGGGAAATAATTTTATCTAGGTTGAAGTCATTTTTCGGCTTTAGCAATCAACGGGGAACAATTATAGATTTCACTATACTTGTACTGATAGCTATTTTGCAAGAGAAGTATATGTTTATTTCTGTAAAAATTTTATTAGTATTTTTGGAGTGTTATTTCTGAATGTTATCATTATAAAAGCTTTATACAATTTTGATTATTCTTGATATTTATGACACTAAATATTTGTGTAATATATATTATTTAGCAAATCATTTATTTCTTTGTCTGCTAGGCCACGTCTGTCTAAACAGAAGATTGGTTTACTCTGGTTTCTCTTCACAACGTATAAATCTTTCACCTTCAAATGTTGATAACGTAATCTGTCTGCATGCGATTGTCGAGCAGAAGCTCATCGCTTATGCAGATGACACTGCCTTCTTTCCCACCAGCAACACATCAATAAGGAATATTCTCCATACCTTTACCCATATTGGAAAAGGCAGTGGAGCCAAAATTAATGTACAGAAATCACACATAATGGGTCTGGGAAAGTGGAAACAAAAGGCTGATTTCCCACCAGATCTGAGTCACACAGACACCACGAAGCTGTATGGGATCACATTTCCATGTGATCCTTCAGAAACTCACAGACAGACATGGCACGCACTGACCGAACAGATCACAGACATGTTACACAGGTATAGGTACAAGACATCCACAATATTTGGTAGAAGCACAATAGTCAACACTTACATAATACCCAAAACAATATACTCAGCGACATTTCTGGACCCTCCCAAACAGACCGTTACAAACATAAACAAACAAATCAGACGCTTCATCTTCACCAACACAATACACAGCATACAACACAAAACTCTCATTCAAGACAAGAAACATGGGGGTATTGCACTACAGAACAGCCATACACAAATACTGTCACTTAGAATCAGCCACATAATTAAAATCATCAGACACCCAGAACAGAACAGGCTAGCATTATACTACATAGCCCACAACATCAAACATCTCACACCTCTTAACAATGCAACTGCACACCACCAGGAAAAACTGCCAACATTCTATCAGACATGCATACAGGCAATACAAGGACATTAACAGTTAATACAGCAAACAACACGCAAAATATACAAACAATTAGTTAGGGAACAAGCACCACCACTCAAACTTAGGATCAAAAGAGGACACAAATACTTCATGACTGACTTCACATGCACCTTTTCAAACCTACCCAACAAACATATAACTCCAAAAGCTAGGGAAATCACATATAGACTTTTATACAGTATGACCCCCACAATACAGGTAGAAGCATACATATCCAAACAATGTCAATTATGTAGAAACAACACAAAAGAGACAGATTAAAATATTTATTATACATGTCCAACAATTACTGGCACACGCGCAACACTCCAAAACTTTATACAAACGCACACAGGCAAACAAACCGACATATATAAAGCAAATATTTCTCAACATTATACCAAAGACAGCAAAACCCATATATACAAAACTACTTGTAGCACTTTCTTACTACAGACAACTTATATGGACCTGCATAAACTTTGCCAGATACAAACACCACACATAAAACACACACTTAGTTTCCTTTATGTACACGCACAAAATATCACAACTATTTCCAGAGTAAACATATTCTTCTTCTTTATTGTATTACAAATTTGGTATACATGAGTGCGAGATAGAAAGAAGAAACTGTGAGTGAATGGTGAGTGAATGATTATAAAATATCACACATGGTCACCAAGACCAATGAATAATCCCTCATGTAAAGATTTGTGGAAGTCAAAATGCTTGTTCATTTCCTTCAAAATGTTGATTTAACCCTTATAGATAAGGGGGAAAGAAAATCAACTCCTTCTACTCCAAATTATTAATTATTGAATGTTTGCTTTATAAGCACTTACTATGCTATACTACCACCATTACTAAACTATCATTTTAGTAAACAAGAGAGAGAGAGAGAGAGAGAGAGAGAGAGAGAGAGAGAGAGAGAGAGAGAGAGAGAGAGAGAGAGAGAGAGAGAGAGAGAGAGAGAGAGAGAGAGAGAGATCAAAAGACTGAACGAGGGGTGTGCAGATAAAGGTCCAACAGTAGACCAAAACTGAGAAAAGGGAATTTAAAAGGTGTGCTTTTGATTCTGCTTCCCCCCTCCCCCCACCCCCCCCCCCCCCCCCAGGGACAAAAAGTGATATTATCGCAGTACGCAGTACTCGAACAGGCGAGTGAGACAGACTCGACTATTACGACCGCCACGGACGCCACGGACGCCACGATGGTCAAGTAACTCGTGACCACCTAGCTGAGTAGACAGCGGCAGAAAGGACTCGGACGTGGATGAGAGAGGATGCGTGGAAGAGAGGAAGAATAGACTAGTGCTTAGACTTCAGTGCGAATGAATGTGGCCGCTACTTAACGTGTGTTGGTGTGCTTGCTGAAGCACGAATGCCCATTCCTTGATAGTTGCGCAAGAGTATATACCGAAAGCTGTGCGAGATTGCATTTGAGTTGTGTAAACATTAATGTGATATTGTTATCATGCTGTATAAATATTAAAATATAATGACGACGTACTCATGTTTTCACGCCTCATCTGTACTCGCACGATCTGCCTGTCTGAACCCACTATGTACACCCCTAGAGACGTTGACAACTGCTCATTGTCCAGGTTTCACATCCATACAAAAGAACAGGCTCTATGTATCCCCTCAACATTCTTTTTCTCGTTTCAATTGACATATTTTTATTGGTCAGAATGTTTTTCATCTTGCTAAAGGCTACTTTCGCCATATCCTGTGTCTTTTTACAATTTGATTCTAACACCAGGTGCTCACTGTGTACAACAACCGCAACTACTAATTGTTGCAGATCCTGCGCATTGTCTGCAATCAATACTGTATCGTCTGCATATCTAATGTTATTGATGTTTCGTCCTCCAATGCTGATTCCATTTATAGCTTCTACATTTCTGAAAATATTTTCACTGCATAGGTAAAATGATCTGGAGACATTACACATCCCTACTTAACACATCTCTTAATAGGCTGATATTGTGCCACTTCATTGTCAATCCTTATGGCAGCTTATTGTTTCCAATATATGTTTTTTATAAGTCTAATGTCTTCCCCATTAATTTGTAGATCTGCAAGCATATCCACCAAAATATCGTGAACAGAATGGTTTATTACTACGAATATTGTTTTTCTTTCTGGCTTCGTGTCAAAGGAGTTTCGGGCGCAGTTCCCACATACATGCTTTCAAAACGTAGCTGCAGACGATTTGGCAGCAAACCACATTGCGTTGATGTTTTACGAAATGGTATGAATAAAATTGGGTGTAACAGGGTTAAAGCTGTGAAAATGTAAACAATATAAAATGACACAAAGTAGTGCAGCTTTATATAACAGATTTACGACACATACAGAGCTGTAAGTGTCGTAAATCTGTTATGTATAGCTGCACTACTTTGTGCCATTTTATATTGTTTACGAAATGGTATGGATGCCGGTCTTTCAGAAAGCAATGGAAAACTACTGAACGTTAACTTGACAAGTGATCACAACAGGAAAAAATGCTGGTGTTGATGCGACGCCCTGTAAAGGATACGCAACTATGTTTTTTGATGTGTTTTTTTTTAATTAATGGGTGACGTTGTAGTATTCTGTTGTGATAATTTTGTCGCGTCTAGCATGGTCTGGTGGTTACACACCCGTTTCACACGCCAGTGATCCGGGGTTTGTTTCCGGGTCCGGTCAAGGATATGCACTACTGACGAGCTCAAATGAGAGCGAAACTCGAGTCTGGTGCTTCCACGTTGACGTGGATGGGCCTTAGGTTCATACCATAATGCGATCAGCGTTGCCAGTGGTGGGTTGTGCTCAATATTTAAAACTGTTTTTTATTATTTTATTACAAGGGAAATAATTTCATCTAGGTTGAAGTCATTTTTCGGCTTTAGCAATCAAGGGGAACAATTATAGATTTCACTATACTTGAACTGATAGCTATTTTTAAGAGAAGTATATGTTTATGTCTGTAAAACTTTTATTCATATTTTGGAGGGTATCAATTGAATGTTACCATTATAAAAGCTTTACACAATTTTGATTATTCTTTAAATTTATGACACTAAATATTTGTGTAATATATATTGTTTAGTAAATCATTTATTTCTTTGTCTGCTAGGCCACGTCTGTCTAAACAGAAGATTGGTTTACTCTTGTTTCTCTTCACAACGTATACATCTTTCACCTTCAAATGTTGTGAATCCATTTCTCACTGGAGCTAGTGCTCACAGTGGTCCACCGCGCCCACATTTAAAGTGATGCTATGTGAGGGGGTGTGATTAACCCGGTCCCCGACCAGACCAGGCGCACTACTGGTGACGGGCAGCAAATGCGTCTGATCCTAGCCAAGGTACCGAGAAGGATAATCCCGGCCTCCGATCAGACCAGGCGCACTTCTGTGGGGGAAGCAGCAAATGCGTCTGATCCTAGCCAAGGGACCGAGAAGGATCATCCCGGCCTCCGACCAGACCAAGCGCACTACTGGCCGTGGTCATGAGGAAGGTGGTAGCAGTTCTTCAATGAAGGTCGATTCATGAAGCGTTGGAAAAATTATCGGCCGCGGTGGAAGCAAGATCCGAGAACTGGAACAATTCTGCCGTGCCAGGACAAAGATCTCAATCAGTGGCTCAGACAGTGAGATCGAGAAAGCCAGACGGATGATTGAGGAGTGTCTGGCTGGAGATTCTTCGGACTACAGTGGCGGTGGACACCGTGGGGGATTTGGTGGTAGTCGTTGCGGCCGCAGCGGAGATGGATTTGGTCGCAGAGATGATGACGACAACTGATGCCATAGAGACCGGGAAAATGGCGATAGACGTGGTGGTGATGACTACGATTAAGGAAGCCGTGGTGGTGGTGGCGGCAGGGGAGGATTCAGCAGCAGTGGAGGCAATTGTGAAACCATCTTTGTGGAGTCCTCTTAAGTTGGCAGAATCATTGGCCGCGGAGGCAGCAGGATCAGAGACATTGAGTGTGACAGTGGCTGCAGGATAAAGGTGTCCCGAGATGGGGACTCACGAGGCCGTAGCTCCGTAGAGCTCCTGGGTAGCAAGAGCGCCATATCAGAAGCCAAGCGACTTATCCAAGAGGCTGAAGTGGAGATCATGAACGGGGGCGGCCGTGGCTGGTGATTTTCTCCGCGTTTTCCCAGCAGAAGATTGTTGCTCTCGGAGATTTCAGTTTTCATCTGCCATATTCATTTTTTGGGTCCGTTTCAGCTCCTTGTAATCATTTCATATGTCATTTTTTAAATCATGTTTTCCCTTCTGTTGCTCCAGAAAATGAAGCATATGTGTCAGATTTTTTTTCCAGTGATGTTATACATAATAGAACATGCAGAATTGATGGGTTTTTTTTTTTTTTTATGACAGACGTTATTCTTGTCAGAGAATGCATTTTGTCTCAGGCCTTGGCACAAGAAATTTCTATAATAAGTGATAACATGTGGAAGAGGTACAGATTAACACGTTAACTGAAGGCATTTTGTACAGTTCTATTGCTTCGAATTTTATGACATGCGCTCGTCGAATA
>OY992878.1:30827048-30884548 GCA_963921405.1 Cepaea hortensis
ACACAGGCCAAGACATGTGTGTGTATATTGTGGTAGCTCCATATTGTTTATAGACCACTCGAGACGTGGTGTTTTCATTAATACACAGGCCAAGACATGTGTGTGTATATTGTGGTAGCTCCATATTGTTTATAGACCGCTCGAGACGTGGTGTTTTCATTAATACACAGGCCAAGACATGTGTGTGTATATTGTGGTAGCTCCATATTGTTTATAGACCGCTCGAGACGTGGTGTTTTCATTAATACACAGGCCAAGACATGTGTGTGTATATTGTGGTAGCTCCATATTGTTTATAGACCGCTCGAGACGTGGTATTTTCATTAATACACAGGCCAAGACATGTGTGTGTATATTGTGGTAGCTCCATATTGTTTATAGACCGCTCGAGACGTGGTGTTTTCATTAATACACAGGCCAAGACATGTGTGTGTATATTGTGGTAGCTCCATATTGTTTATAGACCGCTCGAGACGTGGTGTTTTCATTAATACACAGGCCAAGACATGTGTGTGTATATTGTGGTAGCTCCATATTGTTTATAGACCGCTCGAGACGTGGTGTTTTCATTAATACACAGGCCAAGACATGTGTGTGTATATTGTGGTAGCTCCATATTGTTTATAGACCGCTCGAGACGTGGTGTTTTCATTAATACACAGGCCAAGACATGTGTGTGTGTATTGTGGTAGCTCCATATTGTTTATAGACCGCTCGAGACGTGGTGTTGTCATTAATACACAGGCCAAGACATGTGTGTGTATATTGTGGTAGCTCCATATTGTTTATTGACCGCTCGAGACGTGGTGTTTTCATTAATACACAGGCCAAGACATGTGTGTGTATATTGTGGTAGCTCCATATTGTTTATAGACCGCTCGAGACGTGGTGTTTTCATTAATACACAGGCCAAGACATGTGTGTGTATATTGTGGTAGCTCCATATTGTTTATAGACCGCTCGAGACGTGGTGTTTTCATTAATACACAGGCCAAGACATTTGTGTGTATATTGTGGTAGCTCCATATTGTTTATAGACCTCTGGAGACGTGGTATTTTCATTAATACACAGGCCAAGACATGTGTGTGTATATTGTGGTAGCTCCATATTGTTTATAGACCACTCGAGACGTGGTATTTTCATTAATACACAGGCCAAGACATGTGTGTGTATATTGTGGTAGTTCCATATTGTTTATAGACCACTCGAGACGTGGTATTTTCATTAATACACAGGCCAAGACATGTGTGTGTATATTGTGGTAGTTCCATATTGTTTATAGACCGCTCGAGACGTGGTGTTTTCATTAATACACAGGCCAAGACATTTGTGTGTATATTGTGGTAGCTCCATATTGTTTATAGACCTCTGGAGACGTGGTATTTTCATTAATACACAGGCCAAGACATGTGTGTGTATATTGTGGTAGCTCCATATTGTTTATAGACCACTCGAGACGTGGTATTTTCATTAATACACAGGCCAAGACATGTGTGTGTATATTGTGGTAGTTCCATATTGTTTATAGACCACTCGAGACGTGGTATTTTCATTAATACACAGGCCAAGACATGTGTGTGTATATTGTGGTAGTTCCATATTGTTTATAGACCACTCGAGACGTGGTGTTTTCATTAATACACAGGCCAAGACATGTGTGTGTATATTGTGGTTGCTCCATATTGTTTATAGACCACTCGAGACGTGGTATTTTCATTAATACACAGGCCAAGACATGTGTGTGTATATTGTGGTAGCTCCATATTGTTTATAGACCTCTAGAGACGTGGTATTTTCATTAATACACAGGCCAAGACATGTGTGTGTATATTGTGGTAGTTCCATATTGTTTATAGACCACTCGAGACGTGGTATTTTCATTAATACACAGGCCAAGACATGTGTGTATATTGTGGTAGCTCCATATTGTTTATAGACCACTCGAGACGTGATATTTTCATTAATACACAGGCCAAGACATGTGTGTGTATATTGTGGTAGCTCCATATTGTTTATAGACCACTCGAGACGTGGTATTTTCATTAATACACAGGCCATCTTCTCTTCCTAGGCCACTTTCTGGTTGCCTTTTTATTCTGAGTCAGTCCAGTCGCAGGTCAGCATGGCCGAGTGGATAAGAGCGCTTGCTCTTAAACTTCCGATTCGCTGATGCCGAGGTAGCAGATTCAACCCCTACACCGGTCAGTTGGACTGAAATGTTGACGTACAAGCAGCTCAGAAGTCAGAGTGGGTTCGCTTGATGGCGAGGGACACTGGTCATAGAGAAAGCTAATCCACACACAAAAATCAGTGTAATGAACTAGAAGTTGTATCACGTGTATGGATTACGCTTGAGTTAAATACCAGAGAACACAAAATTTAAAAAAATAACGATTCGAATACCTGACCACTGGTCTGACAGCACACCTTGCTAGACACTGAGCTACCACGGCTTCCATGCTTATCACCACATAGGCACAACCCCCACAGTATCAGGACCATCACCACCACCACCACCACCACCACCACAATACAGGTGGCCGGCGGGGCAGCTTCAGCTCCCTATCACCAGCACAAACAGTGGTAGGGCCAGGCGCTCATGATCGCTGCTTTCCTTCACACACGTGCCGGCACGTGAAAGGTCATAGTAACCTACTTTCTCCGGGAGGCGTGTATGTGGTGGCTTGTTCAACTTCTCTCGCAGCATCTCTCTCGGATTACATTCGAGTGTGTTTGTGTGGTGTGACACCCCTCCCCCCTGTCCACAAATCTTACACAAAAATGTTTAGTTTTAGTGTTACATATTATGTTAGCACTACATGTTAGTAGTGTTACATATATCATCATCATCATCATCATCATCATCATCATCATCATCATCATCATCTTTGCCGGATCGTGGACACAGTTCGTAATCCCGCATACCGCGTTCGAAACACAGTTGCAGGCGATTTGGCAACAGACCGCCTTGCGTTAGGTTCTTATAAAATGGTATGAGTGCCGGTCGTTTAGAAAGCAATGGCAAACTACTGAAAGTAAACTTTCCAAGAGATCACTAAGAGCCAAAGAACGCTGGGGATGATTGTGTCGTCTTGTAGAGGATATGCATCTAACATCATCATCACAATTAAGTGCCTTACCAGCTGGCGTAGGCGTTCATGTCTCTCCATAGATCGCGGTCTTGGGTGATCGGATCAACTCTGCTGATGCTATTTCTCCATGCCCCTGTCTCAGCCCATCCAACATCATTTCTCTTGGCCTGCCTCCGTCTCATTCCCCTTGATCTTTCCAGTCGTCACGATGTTCCCTAATGCCTTTTTTCTCATCACATGATCAAAGACAACAATATATATGTGTCTTTGTTTGTGTGTCCTTTATGCATTCCTGAACGGTCAATCCGATTGAGATGAAATTTTCTACAGATGTTCTTCTCATTCCCATGCAGCCAACTAGCATAGTTATTTAGTTTAAAATCAACAATTTTTCCTCCAGCACGAAAGAAAACATGCACGAGCTTTAGAAACAGACGAATAAATGTTCCGCCATCTTGCTGCAAGGGAACTCATTCTCTGATTAAACCAGAAATTAGTTAAGAACAGTTGTTGTTCTCACTCGCGTGGATGCAACTGAAATAGTTAGTTAGCTTAAAATCAATTTTTTATTGTTGGGAACGGGAACGGGAGCAGGGGCCGAATATGAATTAAATGAGACGCTCCCCGCCAGGATCTAGGATTTATTTAACTATTTTCCTCTGGAGCTATTTTCCTCGGATATTATCATACCAACGGCTTTCCATCTGGTCTCACATATACCTAAAATGTTGATTTCAATTTTCCCAATTCTTGCTTGATATTGTTCAGTTTGCATTTCCGACTCATAGTTCTAACGTCCCATGTTGACGTTTTAAATGTTATTATGCACTCAGTAGCTGTCTGACTGTCTGGAATCACCAGGTGCACATGACTACCACTATCTTGCGAGGCTGCTATTATGGAGCACCAATTTACGCCGTGCCTCTGTTTTTCTATCACATCACAAACCATGACTTTCAGGGCATCCGTAAAGAAAGGTAGTTTGTCATTGCTTTCCTTCATAGCAGTGGTCATACTGATCGATGACAGCAGCCATAGTCTCCAACGAGAGATCCTTTGGATACCGTCGAGAAATTGGAGACCATAACCTACATCTATCTGTCGGCTGCTCTTCAAATTCATCCGCCACCTGCACTCTTGGCTTCACGTGACCCTGATCGGATGGGAAGGGGGAAGCTAAACGGGTACTCCACCTTGCCCAAGGTTGTCTCGTAGGCTAGGGGGGAAGGGGGTGTAAAACATGGTTGAACATTTACAACATTTAGGAAGACTGGGAGTGTACATGAAAACAGAGGGGTACCATCATGTATCAAGTGATCCCATCGCAGCTTGCCGGAAAGATCTTCCATCCCTACCCATGTCCCCTAACTGACGCGATTTAATGTCTATATTGTCTTTAATTGTACCTATCAATTACTGTTTTTGCGTTCGCTGGTTTCAAACACAAGCGTAGTCCATACACATGCTATTACGTACAGTGCACTAACTGATTTTTGCGTGTGGATTAGCTTTCACGAGTACGAGTGCCCCTCGCCATAAGGCGAACCTACTACAGCTTCTAAGGTAAGTGTAATTTACGTTCGCAAGTCAAGGACGAGAAGCCAACATTGTAGACGAACTGACCGGTGTAGCGGTTCAACCCGCTACCTCGGCGTCAGCACACCGGATGTTTAAGAGCGGGTGCACCTTTATCCATTCAGCCATGCTACCTCCAATGTCTTTAATGCCAGGCCTATCTCTTCTACGACTGTACCGCGTCTCCAGAGATGACAATGCTAAGTGTGCTGTCTGTCTCTTCTACTACTGTACCGAGTCTCCAGAGATGATAATATCAGGTGCGCTGCCTGTCTCGTCTACTACTGTACGGCGTCTCTAGAGATGATATGTTATATCCATATCCTTTACCGGACGTCGCAATCAAACCAGCATTATTTAGTTGTTTGTGATTTACTAGGCAAGTCTACGTTCGGTGATTTGTCTTTGCTGTGTGAACGACCGACGCTCATACTATTGTTAAATTTCAACACAAGGAGGTCTGCTTCCAAATCGCCTTCAGCTGAATTCCAACGCATTGTGGTGGACGGTGAGATGATTATTAGTATAAATATATCTATACTCCCACTTGTTGTCTATAAACACAATAGTTCCTAAATGTCGCATAAAACCAACACGCTTTCCCAAAATGTTACTTCGACGTAAGATCTCTCCAATTATGGAATATCCCTTTAAGCAATCTCAAGTGATGCCAAGATTTTGATTCGCCGTCCTATTTATCCTCATCACAATTTAGATAAGATTGCCAGACATGTCCCTCAGGTTAATAGGCAGTCGGACTTTCAGACAGCAACTCGGCATTCATATGACTCCAGCCCCAGCTTATCGTAACGTTCGAACCCCCGTGTATGTACGTAAAGAATAGGATGCTTAAATACGTATTTACGCAGTTTCCCGTTAGAATGTTTTCATATTTCTCATCTAACCATTACTATGATAAATTCAACACTTCATCTTTGCCCTTGTTAATCATATGTAAATATATATTTCATTTTGTCTCTTTTTGAATCGATTAAAATCGGTTAAACTACTTATCTGATTAAGAACCACGGGATGATTAATCGTCTTAAGCGACTTCCCATATCTGCCATGGGCTTATACATCCATAAAATGTTTTCATTGCTGTATAATACAACATGTATGTTACAACATTAACACCTCTTAAGTCATAATTGCGATACACCCCTTTTTCCCATTTTCCGCCATCCATGTTTTGTTTGGCCCAAACCTACTTTTTTTTGTCATTGAGTCTGTTAAAGATGATCATTTGTGTTCATGTTTACCTACTTCCATCCTCAGTGTCACAAATTATTGTCCATTTTTCAACAGTCCGTTTTGTTACTTAATTGTCGCTTTTTGCATGCTTAGCAAATACGTGTACACTTAGTATGGTTTTATAGACATTAATATTCAATAAATTAAAGTGATCATAATTATCAACACAACACAGACGTCGCTAATGACAATGATAGTAAGCATAGAGTAAATAGAACATGTTGCAAGTTTCCTGTGCTTGAACGGGCAAAACCAAACGATGCCTATAAATGCTGTGTATTTCAGCTAACATAATTCACTAGGCCACTTCAATATATGTCGAATTATTCATGTAGTATGTCCCTGGTGAGATATAACAAACTATGGCAGGCCATAAATTGTGAGGATATCTTATATATTGTTCGTATCATTAATATTCAAATTCATAACGAGAGAACATAGGTTAGAATTTGTATATATAAGTGACTAAGAATTTAGGTCGAAACACAGTACTATAATTGAGTGTTCATTGTATTTAATGTGTTCCCTTTGATGGGTTGATAACCTTTACAGTAGCGCACTATATACAGCACCATAGTAAGTGTTGGAGGTTCATAACTCCCAACCTTCACTGTGGATTATACACTTCCTTGAATGGTCGTGCCACAATAAGTATTATTTCTAATATATTTCACTTGAAGTGTATATATTACTTTAAAACATGGCATAACCAGTAATGTGCATAACATACCGGAGGACGGCATAGTCGAATGGATAAGAACGCGCGTTCTTTAACATCCAGGGGGTTCAACCCCTACACCGTACAGGTGTACAAACATGTTGAGATCTCGTCCTTGACTTGTGGGTTCGTCTGATGGCAAGGGAAATTAGTAATAGAGAAAGCTAATCCACACGCAAAATTCAGTCCAGCACTACTAGAAGTAGTTTGTATGGACTATACTTGAGTCAGCGAGCGCCCCCCCCCCCCCCAAAAAAAAAAGCCAGCATTTTCAATGTGTTTAGAACTGGCTCACAAACTGATTTTGGTATCAACATGTTAGGCACGATGGGCATAAATATTCAACATAATATAATCAACAATTCGTTGCCTTTATAACTAGTTCACAAACTGAGTACGAGAGACAGGACGCGGCAAGAACCGACATAAAATAAGTTAGACTTCCATGCCATTAGAATTGGCTCACACAATGATAAGTTAGCTTATCGCCGGATCTCTTAGTTACACAACAAGCTTTAAAGGATTTCAAAGGCAAGGGGGTCGACTTCATTGCACCGGATTTAACTCCGTATGGCTCGGTCCTTTTCGCCAGAGCGTCCTGTTGAAAGCGTCGCACAGAGTGCAAACTCCGTAGCTCCAGCGACGACCCCGAGGAGTCTCCGAGAAAATTGCGCTCGTAACCCAAACGACGTGGCCTGGAGTCGGACCACAACCTTCGGTAACCACTTCGCCACATAAACTCCTTGCACATCAAGCTATTAGTCAATAAGTGCTCAGATCTCTCTCTGCCTGTATCAGATGACGCATATTGTGTATTGGTTGGCTATTGTTAACAGACCAATAAAAAGATATCAATTGCAACCAGAAAAAGAGTGTTGAAGTGCTACATAGTACCTGTACTTTTGAATGAATGTGAGGCATGGAAATTGATCAGACAAGTTGAAAAACATAATGGCAGTGGAATTGTAGTTTCAGAGGAAAATGCAAAGAATATTATGGACAGATAGAAAAACCAATGACCAATTCTTACAAGAAGCTGATGAAAACTGTAAACTGATTAGAGAAATTAGGTAAAGACAGTCACAATTATTTCGACACGTTACGAGAAGAAATAAATTTTAGACTTGTGACAGCTGGCAAAATTGAGGGGAAAAAAGAAGAGCAAGGCATAGAAGTAAATATCCGGATGAATTGTTCACTTGACATGGTCGAGACAAGAACACGGAGCTGATCTACGACGCTGGTGATCGTGTAAGATGGCGCAACATGACCAGTGATTTGACATTCTGGTGGTGTGGTGGAAGCTGCAGAATCACACCCATTCCTTGAGTCATTTCCTTGTTCTGTGTCCCTGAGGGCTTTCAGAATTTCTGCCTGGTTCATTGCTCGTACGTCTTCAAAGCAGCCAAGCGCACATGTCTATCTGCTCTTTCGTTTTCTCTTATACCCGCGAGTGCCTTATGATGCACGAAAGTCTACCAGATCCAACATAAGATAACCAGGATTCAAACATCAATAGAAATGGCTCACAAACTAATTGTGGTGCCACCTTGTGAGGCACTAGAAGCGACAAGATCCAGCAGGAATAGTTCAAGGGATAACGAGGGGAAGGAGCACGTATAGGAATGTCCTGAGTGCAGTGATGTCGGTTCGTAACTCAACTCAACTCACCTCAACTCAACTAGTTCAAGGCAAATTAAGATGAAAAGACATTTTAAAAGACTTGTATATACTCTATATTAAAAAAGAAAACAACCTTGTTCATATTAGTTATTTGGTTGGCATACACTTCATTGTTTTCACTTGGTCACAGTAACAGGCTTGTGTGTTCTATTTTGTGAGTATCAAACGTGATTCTTTGACGAATTTGTAAAGCAACTTCATGTACGCAGAATGAACCATGGAATTTACACTCGTGTATGGTTCTGGAGTATTATACAGACACATATTTATGGTGAATTGACATTAAGTAAACCATTCATTCTAACATTTTGAAAAAAACATCAGGCATAACGCAATAAACAAATCAACGTGAAAATAATTCACAAATAAACACACATGGTATTGCTTTGGCGCTCATAGAAGGAGACGAAGGAAGTAGAGATTAGAGAACGCACTAGACAACATACAATTTGAAAGCTATAGTTACCTCGAAATAACGACGGCGCCTCGCTGCAGGAACAAGTGTACTTCGACGCATGCCCAACTAGACACCAATTGCTAAAAAGTGTCTAATTCGAAAATAATGAACTACAATAAACATGTTTGGAAGTCAATGGATTGTGAAATATGATATTATTTGTACAGTCGTTAATTTATCTTCCATTGGTCTTGGGAGATAGGCATTGTTTATGGTCCTTTGTGATCTTTCACATGATATCAGTAAAGCAATGCCATCTTATTTATTAATTCCGACAAAGGATACCACGTGTGCACGTGCTATGTCGCGTGACATATATATGATGTAGCTGTAGTTGTTGGTTCTGTCTGTCTGTCTGTCTGCCTGCCTGCCTGCCTGCCTGCCTGCCTGCCTGCCTGCCTGCCTGCCTGTCTGTCTGTCTGTCTGTCTGTCTGTCTGTCAGTCTGTCTGTCTGTCTGTCTGTCTGTCTGTCTGTCTGTCTTCCTTCCTTTCTGTCTTTCTGTCTTTCTTTCTTTCACCTCCAACGGAGTACAAGCTGTAAACCAACTCCGACAAAGCCATATGTAGACTTGTCCATGATTATTGGATTTTACAGCTACACTTTGCTATAGGTTGAGGTAGTCAGTCTCGTGCCAACGGTTCTCAGTCGCCTCTTACGTCATACATGGTACGTTACAAACAGATTGTGGAAGAAGATGAAGAGACAGCTGTTGGAGCAGCAGCCGCAGCAGATGAAGAAGATGGAGGAGGGCGGAGGAGGAGGAGGAGGCGTAGAAAAAGGAGGAGAAGAAAAATAACAAGAGGAAGAAACCGCAGAAACACATTCTAAATGCAGTCTAAGGTGATAAAGAAAAAAAATATTGATGACACGTTTTGGGTCAATCACTGAATTCTAAGCTAGCATTAGGAAACTACGAGGAAAATTAGTGTAGATCTAACAAAGTCGTGAAGTATTTCCTGGGAACCAATTTTCCCTCTTCTCCAACTATCGCCAACATTTCCTAAGAGATCTTTGTATCAGACTTTCATTAAAGTCAATTTGGTGGAGTTTTCATGCACGAATTGGCACGAAATTGAGTTGATGATGAAGAAGTAGTCATTAGGTACTTGGTGGGTTTTATTGTACAGAAGTAACACGCACTTCAATTGCAGGCTGAAACCAGCCATGGGTTATTGGGATGAACAATTTCTTTCGGTACAAGAATAGAAAGGCCTGAATATCCGCGTATGTAAGTACAGTTACGTGTATAGGAAATAAGAAGAGTAAGATATGTGATTTAACTTGTAACCCCGAGGGCAGAAAACATAAGAGGATGGTAGATAAAATGATTTGTTTCTTAACTAAAAGGAAAAATACTCAAGACGACTTACTTCATGCATAGAAATATGATATAATTATATATATATATATATCATATATATATATATATATATATATATATATATATATATATATATATATATATATATATATATATATATATATATATATGTGTGTGTGGGGGGGGGGGGTGCGTGTGCGTGTGTATAAAGATTTAATGGCCAGCGCTATAGGTAAATGACTTCGAGAATACGAGCAGAATTAGAGAAGGACGAAGAAGAAGAAGAGGAAGAAGAGAGAAGAAGAAGAAGAAGAAGAAGAAGAAGAAGAAGAAGAAGAAGAAGAAGAAGAAGAAGAAGAAGAAGAAGAAGAAGAAGAAGAAGAAGAAGAAGAAGAAGAAGAAGAAGAAGAAGAAAGAAGAAGAAGAAGAAGAAGAAGAAGAAGAAGAAGAAGAAGAAGGAAGAAGAAGAAGAAGAAGAAGAAGAAGAAGAAGAAGAGAAGAAGAAGAAGAAGAAGAAGAAGAAGAAGAAGAAGAGCATCAACAACAACAACAACAACAACAACAACAACAACAACAACAACACCATCATCAACAACAACAACAACAACAACAACTACATGGAGGACGAGGTGGAGAAGTGAATGGAGAAGAAACAGAACGAGGAAGAGACGAAGAAGCAGATTAGCACCCTGATAATGACAGACACAAGCGGCGATATTGCATATATTAGATACTGGAACTGTCTCCGAACTGTCAATGACAGAGAATGAACACCTAAGTGATACTGGAACTGCCTCCGAGCTGTCAATGACACAGAAGGAACATCTAAGTGTTTGACTGGAGTGTACTGAATTATATGTTATTAACAGCTAAAAAATGTTTTGCGTATCCTTTACAGGACATCGCTGTCAACATCAGCATCTTTCAGCTGATTGTTGATTTCTTGGCAAGATTACGCTCCGTAGTTTGCCATTGCTTTCTGAGCGGCCTGCTCACATGCCCCGTTAGTTACCGACGCGATTCGAACCACCGCTGATTCTCACCGTCGTCATGTTACCTACGAGAGTATACGAGATTACGGAGAAATGTCGCTAACCTCTAGGCCAGGAAGCCGGATATTAACAGCTAGCATACATAATATAAACCATAGGCCTTCTCGGTACAATCGTTATTGGGCATGTTATTGGGAGAATTAATCTTGAAAACTTAGTGACAAATAGGAAACTCTATGGGATAAGAATAAAGCGAAAAGGAATAAATACATCGTTATAATTATGTACCTTGCCGATACTCGTGAGCGGTCATAGTTTGCCCTCTCACACAATCACCAGATGCGTTTATCAGCTCTGTGTTTCTGTCTCGACCATGCCATGTGGCCACGCAATCCAGATATGTACTTCTCTGCCTTCCCTGTGTTATTTTCCCATCAATCTTGCCAGTTGTCATCAAGTTCTCTAATTTATGTCTTCTCATAACGTGGCTAACAAATTGTAACTATTTGTGTCGTATTTCGCTAATCATTTTTCAGTATTCATATGTTTCTTGTAGGATGGGTTCATTTATTTTTCAGTCTGTCCATGGTATTCTTTGCAGTTTCCTCAGAAACAGCATTTCTACTATGATTAGATTTGTTTCACTGTGTACAATAACCGTATCTACAAAATGTTGCAGATCCTGCTCATTGTCTGCAATCAATACTGTCATCACTGTCAAAATGTCACTTACCGCCTATATTGTACTACCTTGCAGTGTATGACATAGGGGTCGGAAAGGAAGGGGGGGGGGGGGGTCGTGAGCCTGAGGAGTTAAGTTGAGCCTGAGGAGTTAAGTTGAGCCTGAGGAGTTAAGTTGAGCCTGAGGAATTAAGTTGAAGCCTGAGGAGTTAAGTTGAGCCTGAGGAGTTAAGTTGAGTCTGAGGAGTTAAGTTGAGCCTGAGGAGTTAAGTTGAGCCTGAGGAGTTAAGTTGAGCCTGAGTAGCTAAGTTGAGCCTGAGGAGCTAAGTTGAGCCTGAGGAGTTAAGTTGAGCCTGAGGAGTTAAGTTGAGCCTGAGGAATTAAGTTGAGCTAAGAACTGATATCACTGCACTCAGGATATTCTCTTTCGCGCTCTGTCCTATCGTTCAATAGCCAGCGAAGAATCACACTACTAATCGTTCCCACCGCTATCTGATTGAATGTTCTCCTGGCCTTCCCTCTCAGTTTTTAGATTGTACCAGAACCCCTGCCAATCCCCGGCAATCTCATACTTTCCACATACGGGTTCTCTATCTGTTACCCCACATTCTCCACCTGATCCTACAGGCGCACAACCACATCCCTCTTGTCCATAAGCAATCTAACACCAAGAGGCGCATTCCCTGCCAGCCTATCAGCCTGTTCATTGCCCCGGCACTCCCGCATAGCCAGGGCAAAATATCCATACAATTCTCACAATCTGTGACCTCTGAAGCGAGGTGAATCATTCCACGCGAAACATTCCTTTCTCCACTTTACCAAGCATACTCCTTGAGTCCGGGATGAAGACAATATATGTTGCATTGGTCTCCTCTAACCGACGGAATGCCACTGTGACTGCTTCCACCTCCAATCTCATGCTGGAGGTCGTAACCTCATATGCCAGACTCTCCCTGTTTTAAGAATCGTCCCTTAGCCTTCGCAAAGAAACCCCAACCACTCCGTCTCTTTCTCACCATTGACCCTCAGTATAGATCAATATGTCACGTTGATGTGTGTTGCCTGAGGATTTAAGACCGCCTGGTTAGTGCAGTCACCGCGAACTGTGCAGATTAGGGTTTTCTTTTTGCCCCCGACAGACAAAAATCCATACCTTACTGAGGATTCGAACCCAGGTCTCCCGAAGGAGAATCCGTAATTCTAACCATTCGGCCAGACGCTCTATCAATACTGTATGAACTGCATATCTAATGTCTTTTATGTTTTTCCTCCAGTGGCGATTCCTCTCATTTCCTCTACATCTCTAAGACAATGTTCACTGTAAATGATCTCATCTCATCTTGTTCCTCTTGTACCTTGCGGTGTCGAGGTGAATTATAAGCAGGGAGAGTGTGCCCGTTTATGGGCTTCTTGTATCGAGATTCCTATGGACTCTGCCATTCCCTCTATCCGTCGTTCTTTTTCTGCTTTCATTTGATCTGTACATCATGGTTTGTTGTGGTATACTGTTAGTTGGTAATCTAGGTACTTGTCCAAACCATTTAACTTGCTGCCCTGTGATAAAATCTAACGCTGCTATAACCCCCACTTTAGTCGATTCGATTTTCAAGAAGAAAAAAATTTCAAATTCGGTCTCGTTAAACGTGTCTCTTCATCTTTGGTTATTGTTGAGATCCGTGGTTGTGTGGACTGTTAGTCCCAATCTATACTGGTTTTATTGCGTCCGCACTGTTTGTCGGATAAGGTTATTTTTTGTGCTGCTTGGTAACTTCCTTTCTGTCTTGTGTTGGTCCTGATAAAGATTAGTCCTGATTTCTTTACTGTTTATTTTATCTCTTCGAAACACATCCAGTATTCTTCTTAATAATCTCATTTCTGTTGTGATTTTTCTTTTCTCTTTTTCTGTCAACCTCCAGGTATGGCATTGTACGGGACGGACTCCCCTTGGTCATTTTTTTGTTTTTTCTGTCCTAAACCTGCGACTGACCTAGCAAGCCGGCAGAAGATTTATATACTACTCGTAGAAAAACTAAGAAACACAGGGATGGCTTGGCTTAAATGACATAATCAGGACAAGAATTCAGACTTGACCCGAGACTCTGATGATAGAGAACCATGACCACCGCTACCATGAACCCAAACGTGGGTTAATGAAGAAAGTAACGGCGATGAGTTAGACTCACAGGACTAGAGAGAATTATAGATCTAGTGAGGAAAAACATAAATTGAAAACAATTCACGGAACAGTGAACAAAGACGTTGAGGCTAGCAACCATCAGCCGCCACGGGCTGTCACAGACCATCATGTGATTATGACATAACGTGCTCCGAAAACTGAATTGCAACTCCATTCGGTCCGGAACAGCGATTGAAGCAACATAGTAATATTGTAACATCGTAGCATTGTAACATTTAATTTACAAGGGACATTGTATCCATTTGATGAAAGTTTTGAAGGAAGGAGCTGTGTGACATTAACTATATTTATCTATAGGAGCTGGTTGAGCCAGCTAAGGAATTTCGACAGTACGACACCGTTAGTCACCCAATAAACGTTGTGTATGCATTGAGACGCCAAGGTGTTGAAGTGATTTTTGTCTCCGCTGTGGAAATCCATAATTGTATATTGTGTGTTTTGTAAAACGATCCATTTCAATCAACTACATGTAAATCACAGTATGGCAACCACATGGTATAGGATGATCCTAATGATAAAGATAATCATGATGATGAATTGATCTAGTTCCGTGTTAGCTAGCAAGACAATGCAGTTCCTCACCACCCCATTGTTTGTTTAGGTTGTGGACTCAAGAGAGATAATATCTGAGAATAGTGATTCTGGAAACCAAAATAACTTGTGGACCATGGTCAAGTAATCAATATTTTAGTTCTAGGTTTGCACTTTTCTTGTGTGTCTGATTACATTATCCCCGGTAATTCGACGGTATAAGAAGGGATCCCGGACGACAGAACAGGGATATTCTAGAAGTACTTTCAGCGATATCTCGTCCCTTAGGTTGCCGCACAGCTCAATAATGTAGATTAGGTTCGTAGTTGGTAGTCCTGGAAAATTGGTAATTTAATTACTGCATTGCTTATAACGTGTTTTTCTTTGACATCAGCTGGAGAATATGTGTCATGTAATAATGCAGGAAAGAGAACTGTGTTGCTGCTTTGGTTGGGTTTTACACCTCGTTCCGTCTCTCTCTCTCTCTCTCTCTCTCTCTCTCTCTCTCTCTCTCTCTCTCTCTCTCTCTCTCTCTCTCTCTCTCTGCCTATCTGTTTATATCTCTCACTATTTTGTGTCTTTCATTTCGTTTTCATATTTTACTTAAGCTTTATTAGTGTTCCTGTTTCGCTTACTGCCATTGTATTATTTCTGCTTAATTTATCTTTCTTTCTTCGAGACTGTCTTTTTTTATTTTAAATCTATCACTTCCTTTATTTCGATTAGTCTTTCTGTATTCTGTATTTGTTTAAAGTTTTCGCTGCTTTTTCCCCCCTATGATTTCGATGTGTCTATCTCTTTTCTTATTCTGTTTATTTTATATGGTTCTTTCTTTTATTGTATCTAATTTTTAAAAAATATCAATATTTCATTGATACATTCATTCATTAATTTATTCACTCATGCATCCATTCATTGTCGTTCAAGGCTTTTAAGAGAGAACACATTAGCAGGTGTATTATTGATTGGAGAAAATAAGCATACACGGACACAGGAAATATGTCAGCACCATCAATCAAGTGTCTACACTGAATATTGGAGGTAATAGACTTGGAACACTCCTCTCTCCGGCTCCCATTGTGCACTCTCACAGACTTCTGGTTATTCACGCTGTACTGCTATCTATCTATATCCTCGCTAGTAGACTGATTGACTGCTGATCGTTATGTGTCACTATTTATCCTCTCTAGTAGACTGATTGACTGCCGATCATTGTGTATCACCAGGCTTGTCCATGGGTCACAATTTTCAGTCCCATCCCATCCCATCCCATGGTAGTTTATGTCTGTCCTATCCCATCCCACGGGATTCCCATTATAATATTAATATGGAATACGGTTCAAATAAAATTATGAAATTAATGAAAGTTTAGGGTTAGTGTCTACTAAATAGAACTACATGTACAAATAGACATGTAAAACAACAGAATGTATTAATTTTAATCCATCCATCCATCCATCATGTGCCATGCCGGTAAGCGTGGGCGGTCATGTTCTGCCATCTCACTCGATCACCAGAGTCGTGGATCAGCTCCGTGTTTCTGTCTCGACCATGCCACAAGGCCAAGCCATCCAGGTACTTGCTTCTAGGTTTTCCCCTTGGTCTGTTCCCCTCGATCTTACCAGTTGTCACCAAGTTCTCCAAATCATTTCTTCTCATAACATGCCCAAAAAATTGTGACTGTCTACGTCTAATGTCTCTAATCAGTTTACGATATTCATTTGTTTCTTGAAGGACCTGTTCATTGGTCTTTCTGGCTGTCATTGTATTCTTTGCATTTTCCTCAGAAACCACATTTCTACAGCCATCAGATGTTGTGACTGCTCATTGTCCAAGCTTCACATCCATATAAAAGTACAGGTTCTATGTAGCATCTCAACACTCTTTTTCTCGTTTCAATTGACATCTTTTTATTGGTCAGTATGTTTTTCATCTTGCTAAAGGCTACTTTTGCAATGGCGATTCTTGTTCTAATCTCTTCAAGGCATCTCCCATCAGATGTTATTACTGTTCCGAGATAATTGTACCTATTAACTTGTTGAAGAATATTCCCATTTACTTGTATATTACATTGTGGTATTTCGTTCTTCCTAGTGACGACCATAATCTGTGTCGTTTTACAATTTAATTATAACCCTAGTTGTTCACTCTGTGTAACAACCGCATGTACTAAATTTTGCAAGTCCTGTTCATTGTCTGCAATCAAAACTGTATCATCTGCATATCTAATGTTATTGATGCATCGTCCCCCAATGTTGATTCCTTACATATCTTCAATATTTCTGAAAATATTTTCACTGTACAGGGAAAACAAATCTGGAGACCTCCCCCGATGTGTCTCCACCTTGCCGTGGTGGGGGGGGGGGGGGGGGGGGGGAGCTTGCGTGTCCCATCGACCCCATGTGCTTGCCGATGGGTAAAAACTACATATCGGACGGCTCGTGGGATAGGGACCAGACTAAGAGAGACACAACCTGCTGCTCTGCAGGTAAGACTGAGGATAGCAGTCAAAATCAGGCAAACGATCCCTAAAATCTCAGTCCGGACATAACCTCTAAGGCTCCCATCGGAGGTGTATGGCTGAACGTCTCTAAGCCATAAACTCTCGGAAGTGAGAGCCTGGCCGACACAAAACACTAAAGGCTCCCTGTCGAGGGCTGTGGCTGAACGCCTCTAAGCCACAAACCCTCGGACTTGAGAGCCAGGCCGATACCCACCTTTCAAAAAATAAAGGCGTGATACTGAGCAAGCTACATGCTCAGGTCTGATACAAGTTCGAAGGCTCTCAGCTGGGTGATATGAGAGATTCCCGGATGAAAGGGCCAGGCGTTTCTCGTTCACCGCTGCACGAAGGTAAGGTGCTGAGCCGGAAGCACAAGTAGCCTACCTCGTGAGCGAGTTAAAAAAGACAAAAAAGTGCCCCAGTCGAAGAAAAGGGCTGCGAAAACTGTATCTAACTCATAAAGAGTGTAGACAAAAGTGGAAGAACGTCTCAATGACGCAACATGGAACGCACGGCGAGCGAACCTATTGCGTGGTCCGAAGTCAAAAGCAAAAGCTTACCGAGTGGGTGTCGCTTGCAGTCTGACCGTCCCTGGTGTGTGCTTGAGCGATCAGTGGCAAACGAGTTGCCCAACACATGGAAGTGAGGAACTAAAGCAGCCATGAGCAGGACGTGGCAACTCCTCGGGTGAGCCCAGTCACAGAGCAATATGTGCCGGCTCTGCAATTATGGAAGCCTCCTTGGATAGCGAGGGAATGCTCATGGTCTGCCCCTGCCTTCCCTTGAGGGCCGACCACGATGTCGTTCATCGTTCTATCTTGACCAGCTGAGATGTTAGCGACATCACAACAGTCCAACGTGCCTCGAAACCAGAGGATGGCTAACCTCATTAAAAAATACCCGCTGAAGTCGGAAGTGTCGTCCTACGGGTGGCAAATTAAAATTGACACTACGCAATTACGTCCGAGTGAAATGTCTCGTCCGAATGTCTCTCGTGCTAGGAACAGCTCTGACTACCTAGTTTCCGAATGCCGCTCTTGTTCGGAACAGCTCTGACTGGGTAGTTTTCCGAATGTCTGTTGAGCCTGGAAAAGCTCTGATGGGTGCAACGACAAGCACATGTCCGAAAACTCGCTGAGTGGATGCCGTCTGCAAACCTGTCTGGTTTGTGCGGGAATGACCCGGGGAAGCGAAATGACCAATATATTGAAGTGAGGATTTAAAGCAGCCATGAGCAGTACGTGACGATCTCCCTCGGTGAGCCCAGATCCAGGGCGTTATGTGTCGGCCCTGCAACTATGGAAGCAACCTTGGATGGCGGAAAATGCTATGGACTGTCCCTGCCTTCCTTTGAGGGATGACCGTTGTCTTCGACCGTTCAACCTTGGCCAGCTTGCTTGCAGATGGCACCACAAAAGTGAGAGTCTCCCAGGAATGCTACCTGGTCAAAAAAGCACGCTAAAGTCGATGTGTTGGCCTGCGGGTTTCGGCCCAAGGGCGCATAACAGACACACCGCAATCACATCTGAAAAAACACTCCGGATGAACGAAAAAGAAAGAAAGAAAGAAAGAAATCTGGAGACATTACACATCACTGTCTCACACCTCTCTTAATAGACTGATATTGGCTTACTTCATTATCAACTCTTATGGCAGCTTGTTGTTTCCAATATATGTTTTTTACAAGTCTAAGGTCTTTTCCATCAATTTGTAGATCTTCAAGCATCCTTATCATGTTGACATGTCTCACTTTATCGAAAGCCTTTGTGTAGTCAATAAAGCAAATGTGTAGATCTTTGTTTACTTCTATAGAACGTTCGATTACGGTTCTCAGTATATACACCGCATTTACTGTACCCTTGTCTTCTACAAACCCACATTGTTCTTCTCCTATTTCAGGTTGTATTTTCCTCCTAACTCTTTGCATCATAATTCTTAGCAAAAACTTCGTGATGTGACTCATTATACTAATTGTTCGATGTTTATCACATTCCAAGGCTCCTGATTTCTTTGGGATTGCAATAAATACAGAATTACATAACTCATGAGGAATATTTCCAGTATCATATATTGTATTAAGCAGACTGGTAACTTTATCTATTCCATATTCTTCTAAAGCATTAATCATTTCTGTTGTGACGCTGTCTGGACCGGGGGTCTTGCCAGATTTCATATGGTTCAGAGCATTCTGAACCTCCATCTTCAAAATTGCTGGTCCTTCATTATTATTTTGAACATCGTAATGTTCGTTTTTGTTATCGTCATAAAGGTTTTTCACGTAATCTGACCATACATGTAAGATCTGATCTTTTTCTATTATGACTCTTCCATCTTTTGTCTTTAGGCAGCCTGCTGATGTACCTGTTCTTTGATTAGTAAGCTCCTGAATTATTTTGTGCATTAGTTTGCATTTTTACTCTTGTGTTGTTTTTCAATTTCTCTGCAATTTTTCTCAAGCCATGTTTCTTTTGCCTCCTTACATAAGGCTCTGACTTTTCTGTGAATTTCTTCATATTTGGCAGTATTATTTTGTGTTTGTGTTTGTGTGTTGGCGGGTTCTGCTGTATATAGTTCAGTGTAGTAATGTGGGAATTTTTCTAGTATATGTATTGTCTCTGTTTGTGTGTTTCCTTGCATGTCTGTCATTGCTCCTATTTGTCTGTTGCGTTGAATGTTTTGTTTTAATTCAAGGTGTTGTTTATTGGGACTTTCTTCTGATATGTTAGTAAGTTTAGTTCGAAGGAGTGAACCACGGAATGTGTGTTGCTTGTGGTGTTCTAATTGTGATTCTAGTGTGTGTAGGTGTAGTGCATTCCTGTCAGTCTATGTTTTGTGAGTTGTATTGCTGTCTGTATGATATGTTCTTGTTGTTGTCTGTCTTTATGTATGATGGATGCTAAATGTTGTGTTCTATACCGTATTGTATTCTTTAGTAAATCCCATATTTGTGTTATGTTGTCGGTGGGTGTACTATTGGTGTATGTTATAATAAGGTGTGTATGTGTTGTACATAACCTGTGTTTTGGAGTAATGTGTTATTGAACTTCCAATGTGGTGTCTTTTTGATGGCCTTGTATTTGTAGTGTCTGTAGTGATGTGTGTTAGTACTGCTTTGTGATCTGTACATTGTAGTGTTTCTTGTAGATGTTTTGTGTGTATTATGTGGTGTGTTGAAGGTGTGTATATTCTATCTAGTCTGGCTGATCTATTGTAAGCCCTATTTTTGTGTGTTGTTGCAATGTTATTAGGATGTTTGTATCTGAAAGCGTCTGTTAAATTGTGTGTATCTAAGGTATTTTTAAGTATATCCAGTTGATGTATTCCATTTCTGTCATTTCTCTTTGTGTCTTGATTCCTGCTTTGCCTTCCCCTACGATATCCAAATCTGAGGGTACAAAATTGAACTCCCTTGCAAGGATAACATTTTGCCCTCTGTATGTTTGTATAAGTAAGGTGTCTAATTCTTGGTAAACATTTGGTTGATGATTGTAATTTGGTGGTGAATGTATGTTTACTATGGTGTATGTCTGTATAGTGTTTTCTACCTGTATTATGGAGATTCGTCCCTGGTTATCCGTGTGTGTTTTAATTATATCCCACCTGTCTGATGTCTGCAGAATAGCTTTTCCTGACCCAATTTTGTGTTTGCCTAAACTAAAGCATGAATGTTTGAGGCCTAGTTGTGTGGTGATATGATGTGCGAATCTTTTTGAACATATGTTTGTTTCTTGTAGTAGTATAAAGTCTGGTTTGTGTTTGTTTATTAGTGTGATAATGTGATGTAATTTTGTACGTATGCCACAATTGTTTAAAGTAATAATAATTAAATCACTAGTCATTGTAATCTAAGTAAAATCAATAAATGAGATATAATAACTATATCGATTCACACACAACGTTGATATCCATGATGTGTACATTTAGGCGAGCAAGTCTTTAGGAGCAAAAGTTTGTGTGAGAGGATCATCTTGATCCTCGCTCTTATCACTTGTGTCGGTGTCTACAAAGAGAGTTTCTAGCATGCTGTATGTGTCGTCTTCGTCTTGTACTTGTGTCTCCTCTTGTTGTTCTTGTTCAGTTTCCTGGTAGGCAAGTATATTCCACATAGCTAATAACAAGTGCCACCAGTTGTTACTATTACTGAGTCGTGTAGTATAGATTTTTCATTTTCCACATGCCTTTATAATGCATATCTTTTATATTGTTGCTGTTTTCAGTTAGCCTTGAATGGGTGTGTAAATGGTACAATGTATGAAAGAGAGTGATTAAAGGGCAGAATGTTAGACGGGTCTGCATGCCCAATTCTTAACCCTTTCAAAATAAAGTTTTGTTGTTGTTGTTGCTGTTGTTCCTTTGTCTTGCCTATAGTGGCTTTGACTTTTTCTTTCTTTGGCGGTGATAAGTCGTCTGTTTCTGTGTCGTCGCTGTGTTTTGACTGCAGTAGTCTTCTGTTAGCCCATGTTCTCTTCTTTGGTCTGCTGACGACTTGAAAACCGTCAGAGTCTTCATTCCTTACGCAGGGTGACCAGATTGGCTTTTTAAACGCCAAATTTGACAATTTTGGCTTTTTAAAAACAGGTTTGACGTCAGAAAATTAGCTTGGCTTTTTGTCCCTTTTCTTGGCTTTTTTACAATTTGTAATGGCATATGCCTCTTTTTGAATTTTTCAAGTTAATTGTTGTCTTTTTTTACTATTTTTTAGCTAAAACACATGCAAAACGATAAGCTTAGTGTATGGTTTTCGTACTGTACTTTTACCTGGTCATGTTCTATGTGCACTGACGCACTGCGCAGCTTTCTGTTTAGTTCAGTTTTCAAATTCATTATATCTTCATCTCAAGTATTTCTTCTTATTGAGCCTATTATTATTATCATGCCAAAGTGGAAACCATCTTATGATCAGTTATCAGTTCAGTTATCAATTATCAGTTGGGGTATCTTCATTACACTCCGGACATGTCCATCGGTGCTCAGATCCTTCCCCCAGCATATGCATCAGCGTCCGGTAGCTAATAGTAAAAGTGCTGTGTTGGTTGACGAGGCGCCTTGTTTTCCCGATGCACCTCTCGCGTCTGGCCGTGCCGATTCTTACTCCCAGGTCTTTCATCCTGGACAGAGATGTGGAATCACTGACGTCAAAGTCCTCTGTTCTCGCCATATCTTTGAGGACGTTAATAACATCGGCACGATCCATTGGCTGGCTATCTACAGGGGGTGCAGATCCAGCCAGTTTATCAGCTCGTTCATTTCCCTCGACTTCCGCATGTCCCGGGACGAAGATGAAGGTGACTTTACGGACAACAGACTTCCGCAGCGACTCAGTCCACTGTCTACGTACAGATCCAGCTTCGACCTTCTGAATCATGCTCATTGAATCACTTAGTACACACACGTTGGTATAATGCTGTGATTCCAGCCATATGAAAGCCTGTGTAACTGTCATCACCTCCATCGTCATGCTGCTCGTGGTCATAGAGTGGGCACCACTGGATTCTTGAACGGTTCGGCCTGCTGAACGGGCTGTAAAAGCCCACGCATTTCTCTGCTGCTTTACAACAGATCCATCTGTATAGATGAGCACTTCGGGGCTATCTGAGTGTTCATGGATGAGCGCGTTAACCTCTGCATTGACAGCTGCAGGGTTCTGCTCTCTGCACCGTCTGTCGAGTGTGATAATGCAGGAGAAAGTGCACTTATTTTACATCTTATGATACTAATCGGAAATATAATGATCAATGGGAAAAGACATTTGTGTGGCTCAAGAAATCCACTGACGGTTCTGAACAGGCATATTGCAAATTGTGCCATTGTAATATTGTTCCAAGATTTTCAAATCTCGCAAATCACGCAACAACAGAAAAACACAAGCGGAGCGCGCCATCTTCTTCACAAAAATCACTTTCAGTGGTGACAATAAGCAAGAAAATTTATGATAAAGTCAAATTAGCAGAGTTACAAATTGCTGTTAGGATGGCCTGCCATAGTGCCATACGCACCATCGATCACTTAGGTTAAATAATGGTAGCCCATGGATGTGGCAGCATTCTTGGTCAGATAAAATTGCACCGAACGAAATGCATATCACTAATAAAAAATATTATTTCACCGTCTTTAAGATCTGATCTAATTATAGATCTGCAAAACAAGAAGTATGCACTCATCATTGATGAGTCCACTGATGTCTCTACCCAAAAGTATTTGTGCATTTTAGTTAGATACCTCAGCGATAAAGAAATGAAATTATTACTAGTTTTCTAGGTTTGATTCCAGTTCATGAGGCTACAGGAGAGAATATATTTAATTTGATTAACACTGAAATTGAAAATTGTAATCATCATTAAAAAATTGCATTGGTTTTGCATCCGATGTTGCTTCCAGTATGGTTGGATGCAACAATTCAGGTTGGTCCAGAATGACAGATGTATCTCCTTCATGTGTTCAGTATAAGTTTGTTTGCCATTCATTAGCATTGTGCATCAAATATGCAGTGTCAAAACTACCTTCAAACATTGGATTTTTGCTGACAGAAATACCAAATTGGTTTAGACATAGCAATCTAAGACGAGAAGCATTTAAAGATTTATTCAAAATTATGAACTCATCGACAGAATTTCAGCAAGCTAGAACTGCACCACTTCCTTTTGAGAAAATGTCTTCTACTCGCTGGGTTGTCCAGGGAAAAGTAATGTTCAACATTCTAATGAATTGGGAAGAACTCAATGCTTATTTTATGTCTGCTGAATTAGCAAATTATGACACTAAATTTATGTTACGACTTATAAAGGAAATGCTTCTAGATCAAAGAAACTACCTTTATTTTCATTTTGCAACCCCTATTGTGCAGGAATTCGAACGGTTAAATAGCCTTTTTTTCAGAAAAGTAAGGCAGATCTTCACGAATTACATGAAGAACTATTTTTTCATTATAAGAGTCTTAATTGTAGGATTTATGATACCAATAATAAGATAAAAGATATTTCTAATGTTGATTTTGGCATCAAATTCCTGTCAGAGTGTGATAACTACATTCAGAAAAGTTCTGATACGAAAATTAATTGCCAACAAGAGGTCTTAGATCTCAAAGAAAGATGCTTATCCATGTATCCATGCTAGAAGAAGTACTTGATAAAGTTAGAAAGCGGCTTCCTTCAGCAAGAAATATATTTAAAGATTTAACCAATTTTAGCCCTGGAATAATCTTAAACCAGGCTTCTAGACCACTATTTTCGAAATTGCCCTTTTTGAATTTGGCTGAAGAAAACCACCACACTATTATTGAAGAACAATACAGAAAATTGCCTTTTATAGATTGGAAGGAAGAAGAACAATTTAAAGAAAATGGACTGCCTAAAGATACAGAGCAGTTCTGTCAAGGAGTCATGAAACATCCCCAATTTAAAGAGCTTACTTCTTTTGTTCTTACTTGCTTAATAGCACCTATTAGCAATGCTGCAGTGGAGAGGATGTTCTCTCTTTTATCATGCATAAAAACCAAAGCAAGGAATAGACTTCAGCTGTCTCTCTTAGAAGCAATTATTAGAATTAGAGCAGAAATATTATCTTCAAACTGCTGTAATGAATTTGTTCCTTCATCCAAAATGTTGAATGATTTCAAAGCTGGAATTGTATATTCTAATGAATCCAGTACTGAATTTCTCAACAATGTCAATTCCTAAATCAATCAATCAATCAATCAACAATGAAGAGGAATACTTATTTGAAGAAGAGGTCTTCATGTGATGTAAGTATATTTTTAATATATCTTTTTACTGAGCAATGTTTGGCTTTTTATTTGGCTTTTTCATTTTTACTGGGCAATGTTTGGCTTTATTTTGACTTTTTTATTTCGCCCCTATTTATTTTTAATATGTCACCTGTCCTTACATGCTGAATAGCGAAAGATTCATACGCCGTTACGAAAAGACAGAGGGAAAGCGAGATTAATAGCCTAAGGCGAAAGATTAATACGTTGTGAAGAGAAACCAGAGTAACAATGACAGGGCGTCCATATGGGGACAGTCGTTAACATCGTGCACGGAGCTTGCAGTGTTGAAACATTTTATATTGTAGTATATTTCATTCATTTTTAGCAGTAAAAGTATTTCAAACTTTGGGATGTCAAATTTTTGTGTTAGCTGTGAATACATGGTGTCATTATATTAAACATTTAACAATTAATGTAACTAATTGCTTCTTTAGAAAAACGTTGGTGAGTTATGTCCCTTGCAAATAATAAAATGAATATTATGTTCCCGTGAAAAAGAGGTATTTGTTTCCCCTTCAATTTCGCTTACCAAGTGCACAGGCCGTCGAGAGAGCGAGATAGCGAATGGTTAGCTTGTAGATCATGTAATTGAATCCCCACTATTGCTCCCGGGTTGATTCAGCCGAAACTAAGCACCATGAAATGTTCTGGAAAGTAAAGGCGAAGTGTGCGCTATTGACCACATCACCGGGACGCAGAGGTGTTTCCAAGGCACCAGGGCCGGGTTATATACTGGCCAAGACCTATTGACGCGTCCTCGTCGAGCGTCCTGGGCAACAGGTCCCTTCGGGGTCCTGGCTAAAGTCAGTAGGATCGCCGATTCCACCGAAGTCGGAGAGTGTCTGCCTGTACGGCGAGGAACCACCAGTCTGCACACCAATAAGCCAGACATGGGACAACGGATACTCACGCAAAACTCAGGTCCTGTATGACATCACACTGATGTTGGACACCAGGATGCCTTCATCCGAAATACAGGACTTCGCGTTGGAGCTCAAGCCAACGAACACAAGCAAGCAAGCAAGCAACCACATCACCCATTGAGTGCCAATTGTTTTACAAAAATGTGGCGTTTTATTTCACCATATACTCAGTGCCTAAAGAAATGGAAAAGCAGGGTACTTCACTTTTTACCTTTACAACTGCTACTACTACAGTTACCACTATGGACACTACAGCAACTACTGTCTACTACTGATTTAAAATTGTGTGTTTGTGTATGTGTATATGTAAATTGTGGTATATGCCCAACATAATTTAAAAAAAAATCAAAATCACTTTGAGAAAAGAAAGCCTTGACAAGCCATGTAACGATTGTCATATGTCAAGCTCTGTGCTTGTTCTAACACAGTTTACTTGCATGTGTTTGCTGGTGTTGTGCCATAGGTTCTTATTATTGTTTATCCCTGTCTTCTTCTTCTTCAGCTTCCCGAGCCATTGAGGTTCTTTGCTGCAAATACAATCCGTCTCCATTCGTCTCTCTGGTGGACCTTCTCTTGCCAGTCGTTGATTCCAAGTGCTTGTACGTCTGTACATGTATTATCTCTCCACCGTCTTCTTGGTCTACCTCGGGGTCTACGGTCATTTATTTCCTGAGTGTAAGCGAGTTTTGTTTCCCTATTATCTTCCATTCTTTCTATATGCCCCAGCCATTGTAGTCTATTAGCCTTCACGATACCAGTGATTAGCGGAGACTTAAACAGATCATACATGTCTTTGTTACTTCTTCTTTTCCACTCTCCACTTTGTGTATCCCTAATGGGTCCAAAGATGAGTCTTAAAATTTTGTTCTCAAAGGTTTGTAACAAGGCTTCGTCTCCTTTCGTTGTACTCCAGGTTTCAGAGCCATACAGCACAGCTGGTCTGATCAGTGTTTTGTATATTGTGATTTTGGTGTTACGAGATAGCGCCTTTGATTTTAGTAGATGTTGTAGTGCATAGTATATCTTATTTCCAGAATTGATTCTAGTTTGTATTTCTTCCCTTATGATGTTGGAGCAGTTGAAGATTGTACCCAGGTATTTGTATCCTGTTTATCCCTGTGGAGGATGGAAACACACTACGGTGTTGCTAACACAGCTCTGGGGACCGAGTATCCACCGGAATAAGTGGCAACTCTGTAGCTGAGCAGAGCAGGGCACTCACTTGTCCTTACAGTCGGAAATGACTGTTAAAGGTAGAGGTAAAAGATCACCATGTGGATGTGGAAGGCAAGGGGAATCCACCAGATTATCTTCCCAAGACTTTATGGCAAAACATATATCAGAGTTAGTGAACGACGTTAATGGCTGTCTTAGGACATCCTCCTCCAGTAGGGACAGTCATGAGCCACAGATGACACCAGACCGTCATCCAGCTACTGATCGCAAAATCATAAATAAAATAAATAAATTTAGAGTAGGAACATGGAATGTTAGGACATTAAATGAGATAGGAAAGTTGAACAATGTTCTAAGAGAAATGGATAGCATGAAAATGACTACTAGGCGTTAGTGAGATAAGATGGAAGGGATCGGGCAAAATTATACCACACAATAATTTATTTTGGAGGGGATACACAGGAAAAAGGTGTAGGAATAATCCATCCATCCATCATGTGCCATGCCGGTAAGCGTGGGCGGTCATGTTCTGCCATCTCACTCGATCACCAGAGTCGTGGATCAGCTCCGTGTTTCTGTATCGACGATGCCACAAGGCCAAGCCGTCCAGGTACTTGCTTCTAGGTCTTCCCGTTGGTCTGTTCCCCTCGATCTTACCAGTTGTCACCAAGTTCTAAAAATCATTTCTTCTCATAACATGCCCAAAAAATTGTGACTGTCTACGTCTAATGTCTCTAATCAGTTTACGATCTTCATTTGTTTCTTGAAGGACTTGTTCATTGGTCTTTCTGGCTGTCCATGGTATTCTTTGCATTTTCCTGAGAAACCACATTTCTACAGCCATCAGATGTTTTTCAGCTTGACTGCTCATTGTCCACGCTTCACATCCATATAAAAGTACAGGTTCTATGTAGCATATCAACACTCGTTTTCTCGTTTCAATTGACATCTTTTTATTAGTCAGTATGTTTTTCATCTTGCTAAAGGCTACTTTTCCAATGGCGATTCTTGTTCTAATCTCTTCAAGGCATCTCCCATCAGATGTTATTACTGTTCCGAGATAATTGTACCTATTCACTAGTTGAAGAATATTCCCATTTACTTGTATATTATATTGTGGTATTTCGTTCTTCCTAGTGACGACCATAATCTGTGTCTTTTTACAATTTAATTCTAACCCTAGTTGTTCACTGTCTGTAACAACTGCATCTACTAAATTTTGCAAGTCCTGTTCATTGTCTGCAATAAAGTCTGTATCATCTGCATATCTAATGTTATTGATGCATCGTCCCCCAATGTTGATTCCTTCCATAACTTCAATATTTCTGAAAATATTTTCACTGTACAGGGAAAACAGATCTGGAGACATTACACATCCCTGTCTCACACCTCTCTTAATAGGCTGATATTGGCTTACTTCATTATCATCTCTTATAGCAGCTTGGTGTTTCCAATATATGTTTTTTACAAGTCTAAGGTCTTTTCCATCAATTTGTAGATCTTCAAGCATCCTTATCATGTTGACATGTCTCACTTTATCGAAAGCCTTTGTGTAGTCAATAAAGCAAAGGTGTAGATCTTTGTTTACTTCTACAAAACGTTCGATTACGGTTCTCAGTATATATACAACATTTACTCTACCCTTGCCTTCTACAAACCCACATTGTTCTTCTCCTATTTCAGGTTGTATTTTCCTCCTAACTCTTTGCATGATAATTCTTAGCAAAATCTTCGTGATGTGACTCATTATACTAATTGTTCGATGTTGATCGCATTCCAAGGCTCCTGATTTCTTTGGGATTGCAATAAATACAGAATTACATAAATCATGAGGTATATTTCCAGTATCATATATTGTATTAAGCAGATTGGTAACTTTATCTATTCCATATTCTTCTAAATCATTAATCATTTCTGTTGTGACGCTGTCTGGACCGGTGGTCTTGCCAGATTTCATATGGTTAAGAGCATTCTGAACCTCCATCTTCAAAATTGCTAGTCCTTCATTATTATTTTGAACATCGTACTGTTCGTCTTTGTTATTGTCATAAAGGTTTTTCACGTAATCTGACCATACATGTAAGATCTGATCTTTTTCTATTATGACTCTTCCATCTTTTGTATTTAGGCAGCCTGCTGATGTACGTGTTCTTTGATTAGTAAGCTCCTGAATTCTTTTGTGCATTAGTTTCGCATTTTTACTGTTGTGTTGTTTTTCATTTTCTCTGCAATTTTTCTCAAGCCATGTTTCTTTTGCCTCCTTACATAAGGTTCTGGCTTTCCTGTGAATTTCTTCATATTTGGCAGAATTATTTTATTTCTGTATTCTTGTTTCCATTAGTTGTAAAATTTCTTCAGTCATCCATGTCTTACGGCCCACTTTCTTTATTTTTGGAATAGTTTTTTCTGCTGCACAACTGATTGAATTCTTCAGCATTTCCCATTGATCATCTACATCTTGAAATAGGATCTCTAGATCAGACAATAAATCAAATTTGTTCTTTACTTCTATGTTAAAATTATCTTGTATTTCTTTGTCAGTTTTCAATTTGCACAAGTCATATTTAGGGTTTCCTGCTGTATACTTGACTTTCTTTAACTTTACCCTCAATGTGCCTGTAATTAATCTGTGATCACTGTAACAGTCTGCATTTGGAACTGTTTTTACAACTGTTAACGCATTTTGAAACCTTTTGCTAATCAGGATGTAATCTATCTGGTTTTTGATCCTGCTGTCTGGACGACTCCATGTCCATAATCTTCTAGGATGCTGTTTAAACCAGGTGTTTCCTACAACCATTTCTTGTTATTTTGCCCATTCTACAAGTCTGTATGCTCTTTCATTTCTCTCTCCCAAACCATAGTTGCCTACACTGCATCCATCGCTTTGCTTTCCTGTTTTTGCGTTGAAATCACCCATTCTGATATTTATTTCTGATTGTTTACAGGTCTTCAAAGCAGACTCCATGTCATTATAAAATTCCTCTATACTTTCTTCACAGCATAATTTTAATCCATCCATCCATCATGTGCCATGCCGGTAAGCGTGGGCGGTCATGTTCTGCCATCTCACCCGATCACCAGAGTCGTGGATCAGCTCCGCGTTTCTGTCTCGACCATGCCACAAGGCCAAGCCATCCAGGTACTTGCTTCTAGGTCTTCCCCTTGGTCTGTTCCCCTCGATCTTACCAGTTGTCAACAAATTCTCCAATCCATTTCTTCTCATAACATGTCCAAAAAATTTTGACTGTCTACGTCTAATTTCTCTAATCAATTTACGATCTTCATTTGTTTCTTGAAGGACTTGTTCATTGGTCTTTCTGGCTGTCCATGGTATTCTTTGCATTTTCCTCAGAAACCACATCTCTACAGCCATCAGATGTTTTTCAGCCTGACTGCTCATTGTCCACGCTTCACATCCATACAAAAGTACAGGCTCAATGTAGCATCTCAACACTCTCTTTCTCGTTTCAATTGACATCTTTTTATTGGTCAATATATTTTTCATCTTGCTAAAGGCTACTTTTGCCATGGCGATTCTTGTTCTAATCTCTTCAAGGCATCTCCCATCAGATGTTATTACTGTTCCGAGATAATTGTACCTGCTCACTTGTTGAAGAATATTCCCATTTACTTGTATATTACATTGTGGTATTTCGTCCTTCCTAGTGACGACCATAATCTGTGTCTTTTTACAATTTAATTCTAACCCTAGTTGTTCACTGTGTGTCACAATCGCATCTACTAAATTTTGCAGGTCCTGTTCATTGTCTGCAATCAAGACTGTATCATCTGCATATCTAATGTTATTGATGCATCGTCCCCCAATGTTGATTCCTTCCATATCTTCAATATTTCTGAAAATACTTTCACTGTACAGGGAAAACAGATCTGGAGACATTACACATCCCTGTCTCACACCCCTTTTAATAGGCTGATATTGGCTTACTTCATTATCAACTCTTATGGCAGCTTGTTGTTTCCAATATATGTTTTTTACAAGTCTAAGATCTTTTCCATCAATTTGTAGATCTTCAAGCATCCTTATCATGTTGACATGTCTCACTTTATCAAAAGCCTTTGTGTAGTCAATAAAGCAAAGGTGTAGATCTTTGTTTACTTCTATAGAACGTTCGATTATGTTTCTCAGTATATACACAGCATTTACTGTACCCTTGCCTTCCACAAACCCACATTGTTCTTCTCCTATTTCAGGTTGTATTTTCCTCCTAACTCTTTGCATGATAATTCTTAGCAAAATCTTCGTGATGTGACTCATTATAATTTTAATACTCAAGAGTATTTTATTAAAACAAAGTTTAATCTAAATATGACAATGCAGTGTCATTCTGACACTCTCATTCTGTTTCTGAGTCACTCTGCTCATTCAGCACATTATCAATTTCTTGCTGATCGACCGTTTTTAATAATTCAGTTAATTCAGGTAATCCTTGAACTATTTCCACAATTTTCATCTTACATGCAAATCTGATATACACAGAGTTTATAACAAGAGCTGGTAACATCCGTTTTCGTAACTTACTCAACAAACATCCAGCTGCACTAAATAAGCGCTCTACTGCTGCTGAGGACACTGGCATGGCCAAAACTATTTTTGCACTTGCTTTTAGCAGTGGAAACCTATGTTCATTTTTCCAATAATTTAATGGTTGTGAAGTTGGTTGCCGTAATTTTTGAAACATGGCGACTGCATCTTCAAAGCATATATTTCTGGGGTCATCAAACTTAAGTGCTTTGTTTGGTGGAAGATAAAAAATAAGTCAAAATCACTTTTCGGCTTTTGTTCTACAATTCCTGCTACTTCGCATGCAGCAGATGATTCAGAAGATAGATTTAAATCCTTCATGACTGACATAACAGTTGAAACAACAGACTTAGAAAATGCGACCTGTAACATGCCTGGGTTCATTAACATTACCGGCCCTGAGATATAATAGACGGAGGTAAAATGGAGCTGGGTGGTAGACCCCGGAAAGGGCAAAATAAGAATATAGACGGGGAATGTTGGAGGCAGTGAGTGTAAGGGGGAGTCGAGGAGGCGTCAGCCCGCGAGTGTGGTTGTGAGGTAGAGAGTTTTGGGCTGGGGAGTAGGGTTGTGTGGAGTCAGGGGACGGTAGACAGACAGTTGAGTTTTGGGACCCGACAGTTGAAGTCGGCGGTCTGAAAAATTGAATGATAGCGGAGTTAGCGGGAGAACTCCGCCTGTGTTTTTCAGTGATAAGAATTCTGAGACTAAGTATTAAAGACTGAACCAGGTTATCAGCAGATATAGGGAGTTGAGGCCTAGACCCAGAGTGGGTTGGATCGAGTGAGTTCGGGCCATGAAGAGTGGCTGGTTAACTGTCGTGTTTAATGAGACTAAGTAGGCTTTGAGAAGGCGGTATTATTCGAGTGTGAGGTTGTGATGAGGATATATTCTGGAATTACTGTGACTGGATTTATTTATGTTGCTGGTTTCCATGTTCATTCATCATTAAAGGGATATTATGTGCGCAAACTCAATCTTGTTCACTGACTGGTGGATGTGTGCTGCAGTGGTGACTTTTGGTGTGAGACAGGTGGCTAGCTCAGCTTCCACTATGCAGTGATATAGAAGGAGAATTAGGATCTAGACAACGACCAATCTCATCCTGTTGCTGCAGTAGATTGGTAATGTGAACAGATGTTGATCCAGTAGAGAAAAGATTAATGGAGGCTACATCCGGTCAAGGAACCCGGTGCAATACACAGAGGTAAATATGGGCTTGTCGCTTAGAGAGGATAATGATTTCAGAGACATTATTCGGACGCCCAATTACAACTAGAATTGTATCACAACGAAACTGAGGTATCCAGCAGACGGCCCGTTTCAAAAGTGTCGGAGAATTAACACACAGTTCACTGGAGGCCAGGTAAAAATAACATTGTACACCCGTAGAGGGAGGGTGAACGGTGGAGGTTCAATCAATCATGTGCCATGCCGGAAAGCGTGGGCGGTCATGATTCGCCATTTCACTCGATCACCAGAGTCGTGGATCAGCTCAGTGTTCCTGTCTCGTCCATGCCATGTGGCCAAGCCATCCAGGTATTTTCCTCTCGGTCTTCCTCTTGGTCTGTTCCCTTCGATCTTGCCAGCTGTCACTAAGTTCTCCAGTCCATTTCTTCTCATAACATGTCCAAAAAATTTTGACTGTCAACGTCTAATTTCTCTAATCAATCTACGATTTTCATTTGTCTCTTGTAGTACTTGGTCATTGGTTTTTCTATCTGTCCATGGTATTCTTTGCATTTTCCTCAGAAACCACATTTCTGCAGCCATCAGATGTTTTTCAGCTTGACTGCACATTGTCCAAGTTTCACATCCATACAAAAGAACCGGCTCTATGTATCCCCTCAACACTGTTTTTCTCGTTTCAATTGACATCATTTTATTGGTCAGAATGTTTTTCATCTTGCTAAAGGCTACTTTCGCAATGGCGATTCTTGTTCTAATCTCTTCAAGGCATCTGCCATCAGATGTTATGACTGTTCCGAGATAATTGAACCGATTCACTTGTTGAAGAATATTCCCATTTACTTGTATATTACATTGTGGTACTTCGTTCTTCCTAGTGACGACCATAACCTGTGTCTTCCTACAATTTAATTCCAACCCCAGCTGCTCACTGTGTACAACAACAGCGTCTACTAATTGTTGCAGATCCTGTGCATTGTCTGCAATCAATACTGTATCATCTGCATATTTAATGTTATTTATGGTTCGTCCTCCAATGCTGATTCCATTTAGGTCTTCTACATTTCTGAAAATATTTTCACTGTATAGGGAAAAAAGATCTGGAGACATTACACATCCCTGCCTAACACCTCTCTTAATAGGTTGATATTGTCCTACTTCATTATCAATCCTTATGGCAGCTTGTTGTTTCCAATATATGTTTTTTATAAGTCTAATGTCTTTCCCATCAATTTGTAGATCTGCAAGCATATCCACAATGTTGACATGTCTAACTCTATCAAAAGCCTTTGTGTAGTCAATAAAGCAAAGATGTATATCCTTGTTTACTTCTAAAGCAACAGTGAATGCATAGTGAGAGCAACTGGAGGACACTCAGAACCCTTCACCATAAGATCTGGAGTACGACAAGGTTGTGTCCTGTCCCCTCTCTTGTTCATAACATATATAGACAACATATGTAAAGAAACCAGCCAAGCAGAGACAGCAAGAATACCGCATGACGAGAACACAGAAGAAGAACCATCTGCAAATCTAACCATTAGAGAACTCCTGTTTGCGGACGACCAAGCACTAATAGCAAAATCAGAAGCTGAATTACAAGACCACATGAATAGTCTAAACGAAATGTGTAGGGAACATAACATGAAAATTAGCACAAGCAAAACAGAGGTAATGACTATAACTAAAGAAGAACAAACAGCAACAATTCACCTAAACGAACATCCCTTGAAACAAGTAAAGAGCTTCAAGTACCTAGGAAGTATAATATCATCAAATGGCAGATCAGAAGACGAGATCGAAAATAGGTGCAATAAGGCAAATCAACTCATTGGACAAATGGCACAAATACTAAAGAACAAACATGTATCAATAACTACTAAGAAAGCACTTTACAACACAATCTTCCTACCAACTCTGTGCTACCAATGCCAAACCTGGACAATGACAGAAAAAGAGAAAAGAAAAATCACAACAACAGAAATGAGGTTCCTGAGAAGAATACTCAACGTATCAAGAAGAGATAAGATCAGAAATGAAGAAATCAGGACTAAAGTGGGGGTTAAAGCTGCTCTAGATTTTATTAGAAAGCAGCAAGTCAAATGGTTTGGCCATGCAAGTAGGCTACCAGTCAACAGCATGCCACAACAGGCAATGACGTACAGACCAGATGGAAACAGAGGAAGAGGCCGACCACGTAAACGCTGGACGGAGGGAATAACAGAATCCATGGGAATGTCGATATACGAAGCCCATAACCGGGCACTCTCACGAAGTTTATACTTCACCTCGACACCGCAAGGTACAAGAGGAACATGATGAGATGAGACTTCTAAAGCACGTTCAACAACTGTTCGCAGCATATACACAGCATTTACTGTACCCTTTCCTTCTACAAACCCAGATTGTTCTTCCCCTATTTCAGGTTGTATTTTCTTCCTCACTCTTTGCATGATAATTCGTAACAAAATTTTTGTGATGTGACTCATTATACTAATTGTTCTATGTTGATCACATTCTAAGGTTCCTGATTTCTTTTGGATTGCAATAAATACAGAATTACATAATTCAGAAGGTATATCTCCAGTATCATATAATGTGTTCAGCAGTCTAGTGACTTGCTCTAGTCCAAATTCTTCTAAAGCTTTAATCATTTCTGTTGTGATGTTATCTGCACCGGGGGCCTTGCCAGCTTTCATATGCTTAAGAACATTTTGAACCTCCATCTTTAAAATTTCCGGTCCTTCATTATTAAATCTAATAGCATACTGTTCCTCTCTGTTATCATTATACAGGTCTTTCACATAATCTGTCCATACATGTAGAATCTGATCTTTTTCTATTATGATTTTGCCATCTTTAGTGTTTAGACAGCCTGTTGATGTGTTTGTTCTTTTATTAGTAAGTGCCTGAATTCTTTTGTGCACTAATTTGGTATTTTGACTGTTGTGTTGTTTTTCAATTTCTAAGCACTTTTCCTCAAGCCATGATTCTTTTGCCTTCCTACATAATATTCTGACTTGTCTGTGAATTTCTTCATATTTGGCAGGATTATTTTTGTTGAGTCTTCTTGTTTCCATTAAGTGTAAAATTTCCTCAGTCATCCATTTCTTACGACCCACCTTCTTTAATTTTCGAATAGTTGTTTCTGCAGCCACATTGATTGAATTCTTTAACATTTCCCATTGATCATCCACATCTTGGAATAGGATCTCTAGATCAGACAATATTTGTTCTGTACTTCTATGTTGAATTTGTTTTGTATTTCCTTGTCATTACTCAATGTACACAAGTCATATTTAGTGTTTCCTGTTATATACTTGACTTTCTTCAACTTTATCCTCAATGTTCCTGTGAGTAATCTGTGGTCACTATAACAATCAGCACTGGAATCGCGTTTCTAAATCTTCTGCTAATGAGAATGTAGTCAATCTGGTTTCTAATCCTGCTATCAGGACTCCTCCAGGTCCATAATCTTCTAGGGTGTTGCTTGAACCAGGTGTTTCCTAGAATCATTTCCTGTTCTTTTGCTCACTCTACTAGTCTGTATCCTCTTTCATTTCTCTCTCCTAATCCACAGTTTCCTACTGTGTATCTATCCCCTTGATTTCCTACTTTTGCATTGAAGTCCCCTATTATGATGTTTATTTCTGACTTTTTTACATTTCTTTAAGGCAGACTCTATGTCATTATAAAATTCCCCTACACTATCTTCACTGGACTCTCCTGTTGGGGCATATACCTGAATAACATTTATGTTAAAAGGTCTGCCACTCATGGGATAAAGACAGGGTTTACTCCTATGCTAGAATTGGCTAGCAGACAAAACAGTGGGACAGTATCGCTGAGGCTAGTGTGTGTGGCGACGACAGTCGTGCGGTGTTTTAACAGGTGGATTCAGCGCAGGTAACAAGAAAGGGGTGCGCCAGCGGCCAAGTACTGGTGAAATACATGTTTAAAAACTCACTGAGGAGGGGATATTTAATGAGGAAGTGTGGAACACACAGAAGTGACAATCGCTATTCTACCGAAGAGGAATAAAAAAACGGGGGCAGGACAGCAAGTATCTGTGTATAAATAAAATTGTCCACCAGTCGTTGAAAAAGGGGGAACATTACTTCAGATCACAGCCAGATTCAGTGCGTTTTAATTTTTACACAGATAACTGAGGTGACCTTGGGAGACAAGGCTGTGAACAATGGAATTTTACTGAGAAAATGTCCACTGACATTGCCAGACGACTCAGGCGACTGTGAAAGTAGAACTAGATAAACAACACCACTTGTTTTGCACCGAAACCAGGATTTATGTTCGTCATTGTTGCCATCGTTCTATTATCATCATCATCTCGTCACCGGGCAAACATTCTACAGCAGACAATTAGTAGCAGTCGCTTCAAGAGTGGTCGAATTTATCTGTCAAAATGTTACTATTTATACACATTTACAATTCTGGGCATTCATCACCAATTTTAACTTTATCGGCAGACGTGAATCCGTACCATCACTTCAAGGTAACAGCAACCAAGCAGATAAACATTCATAGACCTTAAAGTTATTATTGTCTCCCCAAAACGCAACGAAAACCCTATAGTTCTAGCAGGACAGGAGCCATAACATATATCATACAATCAGGTGCCAATTTCACAGGGAGGGTTACAAAAACGTTACGGACTGTGTAGAGACAAGGCGTTCGGACAATTAACATCATCTTCAACTTATCCGACAGTCGGGACTCGTTATCACCACGTCAAGAAAAAAGTAACAACGCATAAAAACAATAATTTGTCTTTGGGATCGAGCGTAGTTGCCATTTTTAAAATATCAACCAGGACGGACGTGGTTGTTTCTTTTTGACAAGAGAAGTCCCTATCATCACCCGAGGCAGCCCTATAGGATCAGTTCGGGGGTTTCTTCACGGAAACTACTAAATACACCTAAATACTGTTGAGAGTTGCCACACTGTTGTCTGCGGACTGCTTTTGTTGGTTGTGCCCTTCATTCGTTTTTCAGTGTCGTTATTGTGCGTAATCTGCTTATTCGTATGTGGTTTCATGTATGTTTTTAATAGGGAATTTTGCAAATTTTCTCTGAATCAGGGAGGCATTGCCCCCCCCCCCCCAAAAAAAAATATTCTATCTGTGCAAAGTATATTTTCTAGGAAGTAATCGACGGGTCGGTTTGGTTTTTTTGCCTTGGGGCATTGTTTGTCTTGGAATAATATCCTGTGCCGTGGTGTCTTGCGTCAGTTCTGTGTATATCATTGATTTGAGATTCCTTCTTTTCTTCTTCTTATATTTACGTGTGATATTTTTTTCTTTTTGTATATATGTGTTATTATTGTAACTCTTGTGTCTAAATCTACTATATAGATTGTTTTCGGTGTCTTACGCGCACTGTGGTCGTCTCACACAAGCATGTAAATGTTACTGGGGTTTATTTCTTCGTGATCATCGGTCTCCGTGTACCCAGCTTGTGCGTCTAGTGTTTGATAAGCTTCAATTGTTTATCATCCATGTACATGTATATATGTATGTCTAACCCTATTTCCAGGAACGTTCCATATATTTTAGTTACATATTCGAGGGAGTATAGGTAATACCTCCTCACTACTAAGTTTCTTATAAAGTGACTGTGTGAAGACAGAGGGATATTATCAGCACTACGAATTTACGTAAAGTCTGAGTGGTGGTGTACTTAGGAAAGGTGCATAACGACAAGCAGGTAGGGTCTTTATATCTATAGTTGACTGACGGACAGCTAAGTGTCCACAATTACAAGATGCCAAATTTAAAGGAATACATCGAAGCAGGTGAACGAATATGTTTGAAGGGTAAAGATTTGCAGGAGTTTGCAGAAGAAAAAGTGAAAAAATATAATCAATGGGAAAAAGAAAAAAAAACAGACTGAAAGAGAACAAAGACAGGCTGAGAGTGAACAAAGACAGGTTGAACTAGAAAACAAACGCCTACGTGAAGAGAAAAAGACACAGCTCAATGTAATACAACTAGAACTTGAAAAGTTAAAACAAACAAATGCGGTGGAAATTGAGAAAGAGAAGTTGAAGTGTCAGATGGAAACTGAAATTGCACTAAACAAATTAGAACTAGCATCTAAGGGTCAAAGTTAGGAAGGCAGAAGACCTTCGCAGTCATCACAACGATTGAAATTGCCATATTTTACGGACCGAGACAATCTTCAAGCTTATCTTAACAGATTTTAGTCGGCTGTTAAGGCTTTAGGTATTCCAGAAGGAGAGTATGCTATGAGGCTTAGTGAGTATATAACGCGAAAGGCCCTGGATACCATGTTCAATTTACCTGCGGCAGAAAGAAACAATTATACTATTCTGCATCAACGCTTGCCTTCACAGTTCAACCTAACTGAGCATGGATACAGAACAAAGTTCAGACAATTAGTGCCAGAGACAAATGAGGATTTTACAGATTTTGTCAATACATTGAAGAACATATTTAATAAATGGATGGAGCTTGCAAATTTTGGAAAAGATTTCAGTCGCTATGTTGATTTCATGCTAAGGGATAAGATATTATCGTCATGTAATGCAAACTTAGTGGCTTTCTTTCAAGAACGTAAACCAAAGGGCATAGACACAAAGTCCCAGTTAGGGCAAAACTACATGACTGCACATCCGAACAGCTCTATTGGCAGACAAATGGGTCAGGGTCTATACAGCGTATACTAAACAGGATTAGAATCCTGGAATCAGATTAATGTCGAAAAGTGTGGATTCAGCACAGAGGTATGAGGAGCAAGGACCGCAAGACAATGGTTTCCGTGGCAACAATTTTGGCAGATCAGGAAGTTACCCATATCACAGGGGAAATTAAAGAGGCGTCCGAATAGTTATGCTGGATGTTGGAATTGTGGGAGCTGGAGACACTAGGCAGCACAGTGTAATGTACAACCATCCAGTGGGCCAACAAATATTAGGAGGAAGGACATTATTTCTTTCAAATGTGGAGGGACCGGTGTCAATGTACAAAGCGGGAAACTGAGCACGCAAATGCAGCGCAAGTTATTGGGACAATCAATAATGAGAGTTGTAGTGGATACAAACCTCTTTTTGATAAAGACAGTGAGCCTGTCTTGATGTGCGGCCACCCATTTCAAGCAGGATCAGTAGTGCATACAGGAGGAAGTTTGAAGCTGCATCATGGGTTTGTTAATGATAGTAAAGCAGTGACACTTAGGGATTCTGGTTGTACGACCATCGGGGTTAGAACAAGTCTAGTACATCCCCAGGACTACACAGGGAAAAATGTTAGATGTATGTTGTTTGTCCATCAAGAATGATGATGACCATTCATTTCATCCAGTGGGGTCGAAGGTATGGAGCCGTGGGTTCTACGATGGCTGATAAGGCCTATTTTGGCTCTAAATGTTCTTTGACAATGTGGGCACAGAATTCTTGACGTTTCTTAATAAGGATTTCCTGCATTGGTTTTTCTGTCCTGCCTTTTCTTCACAGCTCTTGCAGTCCTGGTTGCCTCACTTATGACTGCACCCTTGCGTAGTGATGCACGCCACGAATTTCGGTCTCTGGCTGCAGCCTTCCAGGTGTCATGATGAATTCCAAAAGCATTCAGTGAGAGTGTCTTTAAAGCGTTTCCTCTGGCCACCTTGGGAGCGTTTACTACAACGCAGTTCGCTGTAAAAAATTCGTTTAGAGAGCCTGTGATCTGGCATGCGAGTCAAGTGACTAGCCCAGCGAATCTGATTCTTCATCAGTAGAGTGTGGATACTGGGCATAGACGCTCTTTCTAGGACTTCTGTGTCTGGAATCTTGTCTTGCCATTTAATCTTCAGTAGCTTCCTTAGGCTGACTCCGTGGAAGTGGTTTAATTTCCTAGCGTGTCGCTGATAAACAGTCCAGGTTTCCCAAGCATATAGCAGTGTGGATAATACAACTGCTTTGTAGACTTTTAGCTTTGTTTGCAGGCTTATTCCAGTTCTGTCCCATATACATTCTTGTACAGTCTGCCAAAGGCCGCACTGGCCTTAGAGATTCTTGCATTTACTTCGTCATTAATTGTGGCAGCTTGTGACACAGTGCTGCCAAAATAGGTGAATTTGTCCACAACACTTAGTCTATGATCATCCACTTTGATATTCGGCACAGTGTGATTATTCCCTGGAGCTGGTTGGTACATAACTACAGTCTTCTCCAAGTTGATATTGAGCCCAAAGTTGGCACAGACATGTGAGAAAGTTGAAACATTATGTTGCATGTCCGCCTCTGAGTTGGCGTATAGAGCGCAATCATCAGCAAACAGGAGCTTTCTGACGGTGTCGCTGTTAATTTTGGTTTTAGCTTTCAGCCTTCTGAGATTGAATAACTTTCTATCCATACGGTAGTTGATGTCTATTCCAATGTTGTCTTTCTCAAAGGCATTCATCAACATGGCTGAAAACATGAGGCTGAACAGTGTTGGTGCCAGGACACATCCTTGATTCACTACATTGGTGACAGGAAAGGGTTCAGACAGTTCACCATTTTCCTGTACTTTTGCCTGCATGCCATCATGAAATAGCCGAACTATTTGGACAAACCTTCGTGGACAGCCATATTTTGCCATAATCTTCCACAGTCCTTCTCTGCTGACTGTATCAAAAGCCTTGGTAAGGTCAATGAAAGTGGAGAACATTTCGCAGTTCTGTTCCTGACATTTCTCTTGCAGCTGCCATGCAGCGAAAATCATGTCAACAGTTCCACGTTCTTTTCTGAAGCCACATTGACTCTCAGGAAGAAGACCTTGATCGAGATGGGATGTGAGGCGATTGATAAGAACTCTGGCGAGTATCTTCCCTGCAATTGAAAGCAAGGAGATGCCTCGGTGGTTGTCACAAGATTGGCGGTTTCCTTTACGTTTGTAAAGGTGGACTATTGACGCGTCCTTGAAATCTTGTGGCATGGTCTCGTTCACCCATATGTTAGTAAAGACTTGGTGAAGCTGCTCTGTTAGGACCGGCCCACCTGCATTGTATATCTCTGCTGGGATGGAGTCAGGACCAGGTGCCTTGCCGTTGGAGAGTTGCTGGATAGCTTTGTTTACTTCCACTATGGTTGGCAGTTCATCAAGTGTCTCATTGTTGGGAACTTGAGGAAGGCAGTTGATGGTTTCATCATCGAAGTAGGAAGTTGCACTTAAGATGTTGCTGAAATGCTCTGCCCAGTGTTGAAGGATTTCTTTCTTATCGGTGACCAATGTTCCCCCATCTGCACTGAGGAGGGGAACTATGCCTGGTGATGTAGGACCATAGAACGCTTTTAGTGAGTCGTAGAAGTTTTTCATATCATGTCTGTCAGCAAAGCCCTGAATTTCATCAGCTTTGCTGCTCAGCCAGGAGCCCGCATGTTCTGCTGCACTACTCTCTGAATGTTCTTGAGGGCATCTTTTTTTTATGTTGACTTTGGGTCATTCAAATGTGCCTTGAGGAGAAGATGTTTCTCGGCCAGAAATTGGTTGATGTCTTCGGAATTTTCATCAAACCAGTTTTTATGCCTTGGGGGGCTGGACCCACGTTTTCCACAGCAGTGTTGTAAATTATGTCCTTTAGGGCTCTCCATTCTGTTTCTGAATCCTGTTTAGCTGCAGCATTGGGCTTGAGGCGATCTTCCAGCATATTTTGAAACGACTGCTGCATTTTCTTGCTGTTTAGGCGGGTGGCATTTAACTTTTTTTGCATTTTCACCCCTTGAGGACGCCGTGGTGGCCTGATGTGAATGTTTATCTTAGAGACAATGAGACGATGGTCTGTCCAACATTCGGCACCACACATGCATTTTGTAACTCGAACGTCTTGTCTGTCACTCCTCCTGATGATGACATAGTCAATGAGGTGCCAGTGTTTCGAGCGAGGGTGCATCCTGACACATGCCTGGGGTCATTGACATTAAGATCAGTGTCCTGGATAGCAAGGGTACTCATAAACAAGTTCACGAGATAAAATAGGGCGGGTAGTAAGTCCCCTTGACGGGGAAAATGAGAAGAAAGTGATTGAAGGGGGAGCTGAGAAGAGGTCAGCTGGTTAGGATAATTGTGAGGCAGACAGGTGGAGCAGTGAGGTAGTGTTTGTGTGGAGCATTGTGAGGGGCATAGAAAGGTTTTAAAAAGACAGGGACAAACATGAACTAAGGGGAGTTGAAGTGAGTCCGACTAGGAGGAGGTCGTGGTCTGAGAAAGTGAAGAATTGTGACGGAGTTAGGAAGTGACTCCGCACTGTGGGTTCCAGAGATAGTGAGTGGAATTCGAGACCCAGAGTGGGTTACTTTGAGTCGGGCCTAGAGAGAGGCTAGTATACCTGTCGTGTGGGATGAGATTTAGTAGGCCTTGAGAGGCAGTGTTATTCGAAGTGTTCGATTGGGATGGAGATATATTCTGAGAGAATTATTGTTCCCGGATTTATATGTTACGTGTGTCCTTGTTAATTCAGAATTAAAGGAATATTATGTGCGCAAATTAACGCTTGTTCACTGACTGGTGTTTGGGTGTGATGCATCGTGGTTGATCGGGTGTTTAACATGCCATATACACTGACATTTCCCTAGACACAACCATAGCCACTCTATCTGTCACTAAGTCAACATTCACTTTGTGTCAGAGAAGACTTATGAGGGCTCTCCGTTCAAGAATAAACACCATTTTCAGTAGACAACACATTTCAAAAGTGTCGGAGAATTAATACAGAGTCCACGAGAAACCAGGTAAAAATATCATTTCTCACTCGGAGGGGGAGAGTAACAGAGAAAGGGTGTCCACGGTATAATCACTGGATTTTCTCCTGTGCGGGAACTGGCTAGCAGAGAGTTCACGAAAGGCCACCACTGTACATCAAAAACAGTCAGCGAGCGGCAAATACACAACAGACAGTTCAAGTGGGCAGTATTGCTGTCGGAGATAAAGACAACATTGGAAAATCAAAGATAACAGACAGTGAGTGATTTCGTAGCGAAGTCCTGTGCGTGGTGAGACATTTCGTGTGTGTGCTGAGGCAACGCACGGTGTGGTCGCAGGTCGACAGGGTAAGAATTTCACCACAGGTAACACGACGGGTGAGGACGGTGGAAATTGTTAGTCTCCACGGACAAATGGGGTTGACAGAGGGTCAGTGCTGTATAATAGGACGGGAAGGGGAGTTATAGGAGAAAAGTGTTGAGAGCACACAGAAGTGACAATTGTTGCTCCACAGAAAAGGAAAAGTTTCTGCACGTATTATTGAGATAAAGAGAAACTGAGGACCTGCGGGGTCAAGGTTATGTACCAGGGAATTTGACGGAAAAATTTCCATTGAGAATATCATGGTGTTTTGCTCCGAAACCAGGAGTTACGGTCATTGTTCTTAACGTCCTTGTGTGTGTGTCATCATCGGGTCATTGAGAAACAATCCACAACAAACATTCAGGGGCCGTCATCACAAGTATGGTCGCATTTCTTTACAAAAAAGGACTTACAAAACGTTTTAAAGCGCGTGATCATTTGCTGCCATTCTTTGGGTTAACCTTGTCAGCAACAGTGAAGCAATACCATCACTTCAAGGCGTTGGGATAATTACTATCATTTTCAACTTTTACGACAGTCAAAGATCGTTTTTATAAAAAAAAAAGTGACAACGCATCAGAACAGTAATTCATTGTTGGAATCTAACATCGTAATCTTTTCAAAACAGTAACCGACAGACATTTTCAGTCGATTTTCAGAGACTTGGAAACAAAGGACTGTTGTGAGATTCTACCATCGCATTGTTGTCGGCTACCCTTCTTTGGTTTCTGTTGTTCTCATCGTCCTAAGTATTGTAGTTGTGCGTTACGTAATTATTTGTATGTGGTCCAGTGTTCGTAATAAGTAGGATATTTTTGCATTGTTTCGCGGAGTGCGTGAGACAAGTCAAAGGTAATTTTTCTAGGTGCACATTGTATGTTGTTGAGAGGCAGCTGACGAGTCAGTTTGTTGTGCGTTGTTGAGCATTGGGTCGTCTCGACATTATACACGGTGTCCAATTGTCTATCGTCAGATCTATGTACATTAATCATGTTATATTTGTTTTGTTTTTTGTTTCTTTGTTTACCTTTTTCTCTTTACTGTTACATATGATATGTGATTTTTTTCGGATATATGGTATTGTTGTAATTCTTATGTTAAAACAGCTTCTATCTAGATGGTATCTGTCAGTTTATATTATGGGCACGGTATGGTCTTACATGGGCATGTTTATGTCAGTGGTTTTTATTTCGATGTAATCATCCGTCTGCGTGTCACCGGCCTATGAGTCTAGCGTCTAATAGTTGTCACTCAGTGTGTATCATTCATTTGTGTATTTATATGTATGTTTAACACTATTTCCAGAAATTTTTCTACAGTTATTTGATATATATTCGAGGGAGTATAGGTAATATCCCCCACCTCACTACCTAGTGCTTGTAGAGTGACTGGGTGAGTATAGAGTGATATTATTAGTACTACGAATTTACGTACACAGTGAGTGGTGGTGTACTTAGGGAAGGTACACAAAGACTAGCAGCAGAGTCTTTACATTTATAGGTGACTGACAGACAGCAACGTGTCCACAAGTACAAGATGCATACTTTAATGGAATATATTGAAGCAGGTGAACGGTCAGGCCTGAAGGGAAAAGAGTTACAGGAGTTTGCAGAAGCAACATTGAAAGAAGTTCAGCACTGGGAAAGAGAGGAGAGGCGTAATGAACGCGAGGCAAAACGCCTACAGGAAGAGAAGTTAGCTTAAATGGAACAACAAAAACGCCTACAGGAAGACAAGTTAGCTGAAGCCCAACGCCTACAGGAAGTAAAGTTAGCTGAAATGGACAACAAGCGTCTACAGGAAGAGAGAGAGAGAGAGAGACACAAATGAAAATAGAAGTTGAGAAAGAAAAGCTCAAGGTGGAAGCTGAAACTGAGCTAAAAAAATTAGAAATATCATCGAAGGGTAAAATTGAGGAAGGCAGAAGACCTTCCCAGTCATCACAGCGACTAAAACTACCATACTTTACGGACTGGGATAGTCTTGAACCTTATTTGGGGATATTCGAGGCATCAGCGAAAGCTTTAGGCATCCCAGAAGGAGAGTATGCGAGTAGGCTCAGCGAGTTTCTGGCGGGTAAGGCCCTAGATACCATGTTTAATTTACCTTTGGAAGAAAGAAACAACTATACTATTTTGCGTCAACGTTTCTTACGAAGTTCCAACTAACTGAGCATGGATACAGAACAAAGTTGAGACAATTAGGGCCAGAGACAAATCAGGATTTTACAGATTTTGTCAATACAGTTAAGAACACATTTAAGAAATGGATGGAGCTTGCAGAAGTAGGGAAAGATTTTAATAGGTTAGTGGATTTAATGTTAAGAGGCAAAGTATTATCTTCATGCAATACTAATTTAGTGGCGTTATCTGAAGAACGTAAGCCAAAGGACATAGATACAATGTCTCAGTTAGGGCAAAATTACATGATCGCACATCCAAACAGTTGTATTGATAGACAAATGAGTGAGGAAATAGTCTGTGCAGCGTATACAAAACAGGACCAGAATCCATTTATCAGACCAAGGGCGAAAAGTGTGGATTCAGCACAGAAGTATGAATAACAAGAGTCTCAAGATAATGGTTTCCGTTACAACCATTTTGGCAGAGCAGGACGTTACCCATACAACAGGGGGCATTTTCAGAGACGTCCAAATAGTTATGCCGGATGCTGGAATTGTGGGAGCTGGAGACACACGGCAGCACAGTGTGATGTACAACCATCCAGTGAGCCAACGAGTAACGTAAGGAAGGAGATCATCTTTTTCAAATGCGGCAAAAAGGGGCACGTCACCCATCAATGTAGGATGAGAGAAACAGAGCACTCAAATGCAGCACAAGTAATTGAGAGGCTTAAAAATGAAAATTGTAGTGGATGTAAACCTCTTTTTAAGAAAGACGGTCAGCCGTTCTCAATGTGCGGTCACACAGTTAAAGCAGGATCAGCAGTGCATGAAGGAGGAAATCAAATCAAATCAAATCAAATCAACTTTATTAGGGTGACAAATTAAGCGCGCAGGCCCGTCTTACATTCGGCCATTCCAATCACTCGTCTTTCGTTCATCAAGAGCATTATACATTTACATAGGAAGAAAAATAAACATTGTGAAATGAATGTTGTAAACATAAACAAGGCTAATTACCATGTTATGAAGCCCATCTCCCACCTATCCATACATCACCCCAGCCACACAACACCCCCACCTATCCACACACACGCGCACCAAGGGACACATACACACTCTCACCTACCCACACACACGCACACCAAGGGACACATACATACCCCACCAACCGACCCATCTCCCTCCCGCAAATCCCCCACCCACACACACTGCCCTCACCTGATCCCCCAACCAAAACACATTCGCCACCCACAAACATTCCCCCACCAACCCACACATCCCACGCCCATCCACATATACATCCTAACCCACACATCCTTTCCCCACCCACACCTCAAACCACCCATCCCCAGCCACATCTCCATCGACAACATATTCCCCACCCATGCACACAATCCCCCACCAACCCACACATCGCACATCCACTAACACATCCCCAAACCATACACACACATCCCCACCAACTGACATGTCCCTACCCCCCCCCCCCCACACACACATCTCCCTAACCACCCATACATCCCCAATCCACACACACACACACACCCCACCACCCACACATACAACTTCCACCCACTCACACATGCCTTAACCTAATCCCCCACCACACATTCCCCCACCCACACATCACATACACCCCCTACCACGCACTATTCCCAACCCACGCACCACACACACACACATCCCTCACCAACACATCCCCACTTACACACCACACACATATCCCCCACCCATATACCACACAATATTCCCACCCACACCCACACAGATACCCTTACCCATCCACCCCACATACCCCTACTCACACACCACAAAAATCCCCCACCCACACACACAGGAAGTTTGAAGATGGGACAGTAGAATTCTACCCATTAGCCGTGATAACAGTGAAAACACCATATATCACAGGAAGAGTGACAGCGTGTGTTCTAGACTCATCAGTGGCGGATCTGATCATAGGAAATGTGCTAGGAGTTAAAGATTGTACAGAAGAGGAAGTAGTTTATTGGGACCAGAAACATAGTGTAAGTAGTAACGAGGTAGCTACCAAAAGAAAACCTAAATTAGAGAGTATAGCTGAACAAGAAGAGGCACTTGAAGTAGACATAGGGACTACGGACAAGGATAGTACAGCTGAGCAGGGGAGAATGGATCTCAAACATAGCTGTAGGGAATTCCAGAGACAAGATACTACTCTCGACAAATGTTTCCAAGCGTGTAGTAAAGTGAGACATAGACAATCAAAGAAGGGTAGATATTGCTTCGGAATGAAGAACAATAATCTCACTCGCTGGTTTTCAGATGGCAGAACGGCATGTGGGCAAGGAGTAGTGCCGTTAGCACATAGAGACCGATATACTAGAACAGCTCAGGATAGGGCATGGGCAGGGCACATAGGAGTAAGGCATAAGCAGCAGAGCGCAGGATGCCAGGTATATTGGCCAGGATTGAATAAAGAGGTCAGACTAAACAGAGACTCCAGTGTAACGGTACAATATGTAGATAGCAAAGTTAAGGCAGTTCAAAAGAGTGTTAACGACATCACTGAACCAGGGTTAGGATTAGTAAACAGATGTTTTAAAGATATAGGAAACACGAGGCATGGGTACATGAAGGGTAGACACAGCATCGACAGGAATCATAAGTGGGTTGATGCAAGAAAAGAACCACCGGATATATGATCGGTACACAAACTCTCCAGATAGTTGAGGGAAGACAGAGGCAAATCAGCGCCTCGACATGTATTCATGGACCATTATTAGCAAAGATACATGGTTTGGGTGCTATTGAAGAGAGTAATAGACCTGCGGGTACACAAAGATTATGTTTTTTATGATGTATTAATTATTATGCAATGTTTTAGTTCATGCATTGGTACACAATATGAAAAGTTGGTTGTATTGATGTAAGGAATATGGGAGTTTACTATGAGTATTTGATATAGTATTTAAGGTGGTACCTAAAGTGAGATGGAGTCATACTTAGGGCTACCCAGGCAATGTGTCTGGGTCACATATTTGATAAGTATTAGTCTCCCATCATTTGAAAACGATGTTTTCTTTTGAGGAGGGGGTAGTGACACATGCCTGGGGTCATTGACATTAAGATCAGTGTCCTGGATAGCAAGAATACTCATAAACAAGTTCACGAGATAAAATAGGGCGGGTAATAAGTCCCCTAGACGGGGAAAATGAGAAGACAGTGATTGAAGGGGGAGCTGAGAAGAGGTCAGCTGGCTAGGATAATTGTAAGGCAGACAGTTGGAGCAGTGAGGTAGTGTTTGTGTGGAGCATTGTGAGGGGGCATAGAAAGGTTTAAAAAGACAGGGACAAACATGGACTAAGGGGAGTTGAGTTGAGACCGACTAGGAGGAGGTCGTGGTCTGAGAAAGTGAAGAATTGTGACGGAGTTAGGAAGTGACTCCGCACTGTGGGTTCCAGGATAGTGAGTGGAATTCGAGACCCAGAGTGGGTTACTTTGAGTCGGGCCTAGAGAGAGGCTAGTATACCTGTCGTGTGGGATGAGATTTAGTAGGCCTTGAGAGGCAGTGTTATTCGAAATGTTGATTGGGATTGGGCCCAGCTCTCTCCCAATCAGTGCTGTTCGTCTCTCTGGACCCGACGCGCCGTCTCTGTCAAGTAGGGGCGTACATTCCAAGTTCCAGTTGTTAAGGGAATATGGTTTACTCTTTTAGCTTTGCTTGTTTTATCTTTGTTTGTATGTCGACCGCAGTTAAGGGTACCCACCAACCGCGGCTAGCTGGTTAAGTAGTGATGGAGCAGACAATGTTTAGGGCACCTTTTCTAGCCCCTTCCTCATGCTATGGAGGTGAGCAGTGTGTTCCTATAGAGGGCTGCTCAGTCGCTCAGGGGGCTGCCGAATCCCACTGCTGCTCCAGTCAGTAGAAGACGACCATATGGCCTGAGCCGCCTGTGTGCAGGTCTTCGACTACGGCTGCCAGCGTACCCACGCCTGCCGCTTCGCCGCTCGTCCATCGCCACAGGGCTTGAAGGTGATATATGACGTTGGAGGAAGAATGACTTGCGCGATGACTTGGATTACAGTGAGTAAGAGTTGCGCAATTCGTCGACTTATACAAAACAAGCTTAACGTACTCTGCAGCTCAGCTGTGGAACAATCTTCCACAAGAAATCAAAGACATCACCAATCCCTATTCATATAATCGCAAATTATTCGAACACTATCTCAGTACGGATTACCTTCCCCCTTAATAATAGAGATAATAATAACAATAACAAAACCCTAGTATAACAGCCAGTCCCCTTTTGGTAGGCCAGTATATTCCACATGGCTAATAACAAGTGTCAGACCATTATCTAATATTACTGAGTAGTGTAGTTTTGATGTTCGCATTTTGCCCATGCCTTTTTAATGCATATCTTTTAAATTGTTGCTGTTCTGTGTTAGCCTTGAATGATGTGTGAGTGAAATAATGTATGAAAGAGAGTGATAGATGGGCAGAATGTTAGACGGGCCTGTGTGCCCAATTCTTAACCCTTTGAAAATAAATAAATAAAGTTTGTTCGACTTCACTCTCTTGCCCGAGTCCATTTGAGTCCATTGGCAAGACAAGTCGAGACGACTGGAGACAAATACAGGTGCAGTGGATGACCAGTGCGCTCTACGTGCCTTGGCGTGCTCATTACGTTCCACAACGCTTTGCAGGTAAACGCCGTCTTGCCCGTTGAATCAGCACCAAATTTGACAATTCAATTTGACACCAAATCGGCTACCTATGCCTGGTTTAGCCAGCCTCTCACAGCTGTTGTCCTGAGGGGGGGGGGGGGGTGGCCGCTGTCTGTTAGATGTATAACGTTTAGTGGTACAGTCGAATTTTACCCATTTACCGTGATCACAGTGACGACACCAAAGATCACAGGAAAAGTGACAGCGTGTGTTCTGGACTCACCAGTGGCAGATCTGATCATTGGAAATGTGCGACGAGTTAAAGAATGTAGAGAAGAGGAAGTAGTTCATTGGTATCACACACATGGTGTAAGCAGTAACGAGGTAGTTACCAGAAGAAAACCTAGATTAGATACTATAGCTGAAGAAGAAGAGGTACTTGAAGTTGATAACCAAACAGGGACGAATGATAACACAGCTGAAAAAGAGAAGACTGATACTAAATAAGCGCTATACTGCTGCTGAGGACACTGGCATGGCCAAAACAATTTTCGCACTTGCTTTTAGCAGTGGAAACCTATGTTCATTTTTCCAATAATTTAATGGTTGTGACGTTGGTTGCCGTAATTTTTGAAACATGGTGACTTCATCTTCAAGGTTTGCTTTGTTTGGTGGAAAATAAAAAAATAAGTCAAAATCACTTTTCGGCTTTTGTTCTACAATTTCTGCTACTTCACATGCAGCAGATGATTCAGAAGGTAGATTTAAATCCTTGATGAATGAAATAACAGTTGAAACAACAGACTTAGAAGTAATGCTGCAGTAACTGCCGGAGAATTGCCACAATATGGTCAAAGATTTTCTCCAATAATTTTCTGAATGTTCTGACAATATTTCTTCACCATGCTGCTGGAAGTTTTTCGTCAATATCAGCAATAACTTTGTACAAATTATAGTCTAGGAGGAAATATAACAGCGAAATTGATGGAGATGTAGCACCATCAATGTTTAGTTTGTCAAAAAAAAAGTTTTAAATTTCTCATGTATGTACAGCATTCATATCTGAGCAATATTCGGAATGTGGTTTAAGAATTCTTCATCATCTTCATTGAAGTAATACGAGTAATGTTTTAAATGGGCATTGAAACGTTGGTAATATAATCGCCATTGACGTGTTACAGATTTTGTTGGCATGGAAAATGGCAGCTGTGATGCCTTTGCCTGACGTGTGTTGTAATATATTTTAATAAATGAAAGTTGATCCATGAACTGACTCAGTTCGGAAATCACGCCTTTGCTGAAGCTATCAGTAATACATGTTGATAACCTGTGCTCAGTACAACCATATCAGTGCATTTCTGTATCGGTATCAAACCGTTCATCAAATGCTGCCGTCATACTTGCTGCATTATCAGCAGACACAAATAATGGACCAGAGAATGTGGTAGATTCGGCAAGAAATTCACGTGCAAAAAAAAAAAAAAAAAACTGTACGTAAATTGTGCAGTATGGGATTGATTACTATCAATGTTTATAAGAGACAGGAAAAGTAATCCATTCGCAATTGTGATCTAGTCCACACGCAATAATTCCCATATATGGCAAACCATATGTTTGTCTTGCAGACGAAAAGTCAACTATTCCCGAAATTGCACATTCTGGATCTTGTGCCATATTTTGAAACAATTTTGGAAACTGCAGTTTGGCCAATTTTCCTTGCGCCAAAATAGAACGAGTCACTGTTTGCCGTGATATAGTGTAATTATATATCTTGTTCGCAGCGTGAGGATAAAATGCTTTAAAAAGATTTAAAAAAAATTAAGGGTAGCTCTAACGTAGATCAAGTTGCTATGACATGGCTACTCTCCAATGTGTCCAATGGGAAATATAAATGTGTGCTGTCCCATCCCATCCCATGGACAAGCCTGTGTATCACTATCTATCTTCGCTAGTAGACTGATTGATGGCAGATCGTTGTGTATCACTATCTATTTTTGCTAGTAGACTGATTGACTGCTGATCGTTGTGTATCAATCCTCGCTAATAGACATTGATTTACTGCAAATCGTTGTGTATCACTAACTATCCTCGCGAGCAGGTTTTGATTGACTGCCGATCTTGCATCTTTTGATGGTATTATCCAACGTGTATCGCGTAATATTCTAACTTTTTGATTCATTTGAACCCATTTTGTCACTGCTTCAGATCCACAGTTGTGATTCTGTCATATCATATTATTTCTTCTCTTCTACACCGGCACCAATATTTTATTAGCCATCTCTCGCTTTGAACTCAAGCGTAGTCCATACACGTGCTATTGAAACTAATGCAAATTATGTAATGAGTCCATTAACCCATGCGGACAACAATCACCTTCGTATTGATAAGCCTGTGAGGGTAAAACCGTGGGCAGCTGCCTTTGCGGATGACTCAATCACAGGACTATCATTCTGAGACTGTGATGGAGCCTAACTATAACTTCTCCTTGAAGTTGAACAGGGTAGGGGTGAGGGTGAAATCGAATAGAATGCAAATTACTGATTTCTGCATGTGGGTTAGCCTCCCTATTACCAGGATCTCTCACCATCAGGCGAACCAACTCCGAATTTTTAGGTACTTGTAATTTACGTCCACAAGTCAAATCAAATCAAATCAAATCAAGTTTATTATAAAAGGGTCACAAATTGGGCACGCAGGCCTGTCTTACATTCGGCCCTTCCAATCACTCATCGTTCGTTCATCAATAGCATTATACATTCACAAAGGAAGAAAAATAAACATTGTGAAATGAATGTTGTAAACATAAACAAGGCAAATCACCATGTTATGAGGCCCATCTCCCACCTACCCACACATCACCCCACCCACACACACACACACACACACCTACCCCCCACACACACACACACACCCAGGTACACATACATACCCCACCAACCGACCCATCCCCTTCCCGCACATCACACACCCACACACAACGCACTCACCTGTTCCCCCAACCCAAACTCGCCAACCACAACAATCCCCCACCAACCCAAACATCCCGCGCCCACCCACATACACATCCTAACCTACACATCCTCTCCCCACCCACACCTCCAACCACCCATCCCCCAGCCACACCTCCATTGACCACATATTCCCCACCCACGCACACACATCTCCCACCAACACACATCCCGCACATCCACTCACACATCCCAAAACCATACACACACATCCCCATCAACTGACATCTCCCTACACACACACACACACACACACACACACTTCTCCCTAACAACCTATATATCTCCAATCCACTCACACACACACCCCACCACCCACACATACATCCTCCGCCCACATACACATGCCCTAACGCAATTCCCCCAACACACACATCCCCCCGCACATCACATACATCCCCTACCACGCAATATTCCCAACCCACGCACCACACATACACATCCCTCACCCACACATCCCACACCCACATACCACCACGCATCCCCAACTAAACACTAAACACATATCCTCCACGCAAATACCACACAATATCCCCACCCACACCCAAACAGATACCCTCACCCACCCACCCCACATACCCCCACCTACACACAACACAAATCCCCCACCCACACACACATACCCCACCCACACACCACACACATATCCCCAAACAACACACCACAACCTCTCCCCACCCATACACACATTCTCCATCCATCCACCAACACACACTCACTCGCCCACACATCCTCCACTACGCACCCACACACCCCCATCCACCCCAACCAAACAACTCTCGTTCACAATACCCCTACCCACACACATCCTCTACCCACTCACGCATCTCATCCCGACACATAGACATCCCTCATCCACCTACACATCCCTAAGCCACTCACACACCCCCAACCACACATTCCCCATGCAGGCACACATCCCCCTCCAACATACCCCACCATCCACACATACTTCCCCAACCACCACACATCCCCTACTCACCCACACATATCCCCCACCCATACACACATTCCCCGCACCCATCTTACACATCCCCCACACCACACACTATCCCCCACCCACACACATATCTTCACACATACCACTACAAACATACCCCCACCCACACACCATTACACATCCCTCACCAACACACCACACACATATGCCAAACCCACACACCATACACTTCTCCCAACCCGCCCTTACATCCCCAATCCACCCACACACACCCCTTGCCCACACAACCCCGCCACCAACACATACTTCCCCAAACCATCCACACATCTCCACCCACCCACACATATCCCCCGCACCCGTCCCATACACACATCCTCCACCCATACACACATTCCCCACACCCACTCCCACATCCCTATTTTCAACGCATACATCCATCCACACATCCCACCAACACCTACAAATATCACTACCCATCAACACCCACACACCCCAACCCATCCAAACGCATACCCCCATCCACACACCCACACATCCCCACACACACATATTCCCACACTCACACACATCCTCCACACACACTCACACATCCTCACATCTAGACACATACAAAATGTTTCATGTGAGCATTGAAACTAGTATGAACAAACTCCCACACTTTACTCACACACATACACTGACAATTGTCGTGAGCATCTCATAAAAATGTTAAACATGGAGAAAAATGTGTACATATACAGTGTGTGACGTAAAAAATAGTGATGCTCACACACACAGAGATGCACACGGAGAAGGCACACACACACACACACACATACACACACACACACACACACACACACACACACATTCACTCTTACGCTCACTCAATCTGTAGGACGGGAAGTCAATATTTTAGTCCAATAGATCGGTGTAGGGGTTCCACCCGCTACCTCAGCATCAGCACACTGGAAGTTTTAAGAGCGAGCGCTCTTATCCCGGACCTCCTGACCAAGGAGTAAGCGACGTTGTCCGTAATCCCGTATATTCACGTGGGGAAAACAGCTTCGCGAGATTCGGCATAGGATCGCGCCTCGCTGGTAACTTACGGGAGTATGTGAGCCGGTCGTTCAGAAAGCAATGGCAAACTACTGAACGTAAAAACGTGCCTAGTACATCAACAGCAGCTGAAACATGATGGTATTGACTGCAACATCCTGTAAGGGATATGAAACATAAAAAACAAAATCTTATCCATGCTGCCATGCTGACCTCACACGCTGCCACTAATAAATGAATGCTTGTTGTCTTTTTGCCTGTTTATAGAATGTGGCTTAGATATTAACATCCAAAAATAAAAAACCATGATAATTAGCAGTGAAAAGGAAAGGTCATCAATGAACATCACTGTACACGGGCAGATACTAGAACAAGTAACAATTTTCTTTTATCTTGGACATATAATAACAGATGATGGCAGAAGTGAAATGGAAATCAAAAAAAAAAAAAAAGAATGGGAATGGCCAAAAATGCTTTCAACGGCATGAAATACGTATTAACATCTAGAGAGATTAATAACGCATTAAAAATGAGAATTGTCAAATGCTACGTATATTCAACGCTACTGTATGGCTCGGAAGCCTGGGCATTGAACAAGCAACTATATAGCCGCACAGAAGCCCTGGAGATATGGATATACAGACGAACAGGTCGTATTTCATGGAAACAAAAACAATCAATTGCAGAGGTTCTAAAAAAACTGGGAATGAAGAGAGAGTTGATGGAAGAAATAAAGAGGAGACAAATGAAATATTTTGGCCACGTTAAAAGATATGATACTCTTATAAAAACCATACTGGAAGGCAAGGTTGAAGACAAGCGAGAAAGAGGTAGACAATGATACAAGTGGGAGGATAACATCAAGAGATGGACGAGCATCAGCCTGACAGAATGTACAGTCAAGGCAAGAGACAGACAGTGTTGTAGATCCATTGCAGTCAACCTTCAGTGCGGAGACGGCACCTGATTGATTGATTGCTTGATTGATTGATTGTTGTCTCTTAGTAATTGTTTTGGTTGTTGTCATTGTTCCTGGCCCATTTAGTGTTTCTGATTTTAAGGTAGAGTTAAAATACTAAGTTAGGTGATCAGTTTAATTTGTTTTTAAATTCCAAATTATATTCTAGTGCTAGGACAGCTTCCCCATGCACAGGTCAGATGGACTTAAACGTTGGCCTCTTGTTCAGAAAGCAAATGCAAGTAAAATTGCCTAGAACATCAACCTTGGATTGGGGTTGATGGCAACGTCTTGAAAAGGACATGCACAATTTGTTGGGCGCTGTGGCTTAGGGGTAATGAAGACGTTTCAAATTTCCCCGACACACCAAGTCGAGGGTTCGAAATCTGACGCGGAATATTTGGAATTAGACCACCTTCGGTCATTCAGAAAGCAATGGCAAACTACTAAACATACAATTGTCTAATATATCACAAACAGTAAACAATGCTGGAACCGATTGCGACGTCCTTGTTAAGGACATTCAACTAACTTTATGAAACTTCCATCGGGTGCGTTTGTGTAATCGCTGAGCGAAGGTAACTGGTCACTTTACTCTAGTAGTCATTGACCTAAACTACGTGAAGACATAATCTTCGCACCACTATGGCATTACCAGCCCTGAGAAAATATGTTCGATGTTAAGGACATCGTAGGAAAAAGAAGACGAAGAACAGGGAGTTATAATGCAAATACAGTATCAAAGACGATCTAATCAGAACTTTACATGTAAAAACAGGCAGGAAATCTTCACTATGTAATTGTCACTTTCTTTAATTTCTTAATCCTCTCTTTCCAATTTTCCCGAGCGTTTCACTGAAGCAGCCAATCTTCTCGTTTATATTTTATATCGACCGCACCTTCTCTTTCCCAATCAATATTATCAGAGTTTTCCTCCCTCATATAATTCCATGGGATTATTTTGTAATAGGAGTCACGTGATAACTGATTAAAGACCAAACCAGAGTACTTTCAATTGCCCGATCACGTGTCGAACACGTATTAAATAGTTGGTTCCCTGGTTCTGTGAGCTGCCAAACTGGCTCCAGGACATAGAGTGTTTGTACCAGACACACCAG
>OY992878.1:30887048-30934548 GCA_963921405.1 Cepaea hortensis
GAACACAAGACGTCACACACTTTCATCATGCAGCGCTTCAGATCCTTCTGAAAATGATTTTGCGATCTCCTCTGACACAATAAAACTTGCTTTGACTGCAGCATCAGTTTGTGATTTTGCTTTGGTGAAAAACATTTGCTGTGATGTTAGATGCCTCTTCAATTCTTCTACATTCTGGAGCTTCTGGTCTGCTTTCAGGCTGTTTAACTTGTCATGACGTTTAGTCTCGTAGTGCTGTCTCAGTTATATTCTTTGATCACAGCCACATTGTCTCGACAAATTAGACACGCAAGTGCACCTCCAATATCAGTAAACATATATTAAGCCTCCCAGCGGCTTTCAAAGGCTCTTTTTTCAGAATCAACTTTTCTCTTGGCCATTTTAAAGGCTAGCTTTGATGTTAAAAGATTGTGCATCTACTGACAGACGCTTGATTGATATCAGATTAGCCGTAGCGGGAAAAGGTGATGTAATATCCGGGTATTACACTACTTTCATTTTTGTATGCGCCAATCCAAAACGAGCATCTGAACGTTGCAAGGTAACTATAACGACAAACACTAACTCACTACAAAACTTTTATTTTCGCTTATTCTGATCGAAGCGAGAACGCTCTCGGGTAGCCTATCATTCGGAAGGCTGCTAATTAGGGAATTTGATTTGCACTTTATATCATGACCATAAAAAAAAAATATTTTTGCCTAAAATTCTTTCTTGGGCCGAATATATCTGTACGTCGGTTGAGACCTCTCGGAACTGATATAATTGTACGGTGGGTCGGATGTAGCCTGCGGGTCTTGAGTTTGACACATGTGGTCTAAGAAATTGTTAACAATCGTCTGTAAACCAACATCTCAGTAAGGGAAGTTATTTAATATAAAAGCGTCAGTAATTCACAGTGATGGCCCCTTTCTATACTGTTTAATGTGCAATCGGACATATGGTGCTAGACCCATATTTAAACAGAGGAGACGGCAATCGCTGGGAGGTGTGGCCGGTATCATCCCGGCCGCCATTACTTCCCAACACATTCTGTTTACTCATCTGAGGCATGGTCAACGTGGGAGTCTCATCTCATCTCATCTCATCTCATCTCATCATGTTCCTCTTGTACCTTGCGGTGTCGAGGTGAAGTTTAAACAACAGGACAGTGCCCGCTTATGGGCTTCATGTATCGACATTCCCATGGACTCTGCTATTCCCTCCGTCCAACGTTTACGTGGGCGGCCTCTTCCTCTGCTTCCCTCTGGTCTGTACATCATTGCTTGTTGTGGTATACTGTTTGTTGGTAACCTACTTGCATGGCCAAACCATTTGTCTTGCTGCCTTCTAATAATTCTAGTGCAGCTATAACCCCCACTTTAGTCCTGATTTCTTCATTTCGGATCTTATCTCTTCTTGATACATTGAGTATTCTTCTCAGGAATCTCATTTCTGTTGCTGTGAGTTTTCTTTTTTCTTTTTCTGTCATTGTCCAGTTTTGGCATTGGTAACATAGAGTTGGTAGGAAGATTGTGTTGTAAAGTGCTTTCTTAGTAACTATTGATATATGTTTATTCTTTAGTATATGTGCCATTTGTCCAATGAGTTGGTTTACCTTATTGCATCTATTTTCAATCTCGTCTTCTGATTTACAATTTGATAATATTATACTTCCTAGGTACTTGAAACGCTTTACTTGTTTCATGGGATGTTCGTTTAGGTGAATCCGGGTGGGAGTCCTTGCATTAAAAAAAAAAAAAAATTCTACAGGGTGTATTTTTAATGACTGTGCAGAGTTTGAGAATATTTCCGTTGTAAGTTTTGTATTTACCTATTATGTTGCATGAACTTTATATAGGGTGAATACAAAACGTCGACCGGCAATATTTTCAAACACTGCACAGTCATTAAAAATACATCCTATAATAATCCCATCTACGGATCAAATTTATGACCACCGGGTAGCTATGCTATAAGGCTACCGAGGCTTCTTATATCATAGAAAAACCTAGACACTATTTTGTTTAATGAAAGCTAAGAACACCAGTATTCTAACCTGTCGCCTTCATGGACCTCCATTAGCACCTAGGCGAAGGAAAGCGCGGACTTGAAGTACATCTAATTTCTTCTTATAGTTCATGCCGAGTGACGTTCGTGATCATGTTTGTTTACAGCCTTCTATCTCTGGCACTGCCAATCATTTCTGATACTGATGTTCCTCCAAACAATGATGCCAGCTACACAAACAATATTGTAGATGTACGAGGGCGACCCAATAAGTAAGTCACACAGTTCTGTGGGATGGCAGGTAAATGTGGTTGGTGTTTTCTACAGGTGTCATTAGGCGACAGCAACATCGAACTTTATATATCCGTTCGTTAGGTGGCGCTAGGTGACTCATGCGCATGCGCAGCGCATAAACAAAATGGCGACTGTACTTAAGGAGTGTACAACCAAAGAGCACTTGACTTGAGCCAGTGGAATCACAGTGCAAGAGAGGTCCAGGGTATACAAATGGAGATTGGTGGACCTAAGTTGGAACATCATAAATGTATATGCCACAGTGGACTGTTTTGTCAGAAAGGAACAATGGGACTGGCTTAAGGAATTAGAGGACTTACCAGGTGATAGGCTACTCATATGTGGAGACTTCAATGCGAGAAACAGAGATTGGGACAGTAGTGGAGAAAACCGACAAGGAATTGCACTTGCGGATGCCATGGTGGACTCCGATGTGGTCTGCATAAATGATGGTAGGCCGACTAGAATGGCAATGAGGCCTGGCGATGCAGATACTGCCATTGATTTGGCACTTGTCTCTCAGTCATCAGTCCTTGATGTAAAGTGGACTGTTTTGAATGACCATGGGAGTGATCACATGCCATGCTCAGTCCTGATCTCTAAGTCCAGGAAAGTTAAGGCTGGGAGAGCGCGCAAGACCTTCCGGTTTGAGTGGACCGACAGCCTTCTTGGACGCCTCAGGCATGGGGCATGCAACAGGACTGTTAAAACTCCTTTTTTGCAACCCCCATGGTGGACCCCAGAAGTAGACAATGCGTGGAAAGCAAACAGAGCTACAGCGAAGCAGCTAAGGAAATTGCGACAGACACCCCGAAGCTCACGAGAGAAAGTGGACATAGCGGAAAATGACAAGAAAGACAAGGTGGAGGCTTTCAAGCGGTGTGCTGCAGAGGCCAAGAAAGTAAAATGGGAATGTTTTATGAAGGAGATTGGAGGTGATAAAACACTGCATAAATTCTGGAAACTGCACAGACAAATGAAAAGAAAAGATCGGCCTATGACAGTGGGAACAATTTATAAAGAGGATGGTGTACGCGTGACAACAGACAAGGAGAAAGGGGAGGCGTTTCTTCAGAGATTTTTAGAGCAGACCTATCATAATGATGCGGTTACCAGGGATGCAGTAAGAGTGGAATTATCTGGCACAATGGAGAATATGCCTTATGAAGACATCATACGGGTTGAAGATGTTAAACATATTTTGAAAAAGGCAAAAGACACGGCACCAGGGTCTGATGGTGTCAGGTATGGCCACATGAAGGCTTTGAGCGATGCAGACCTGAAGGAGATGGCCGGCTGCTTTAATCAGAGCATTAGGACAGCTTCAGTACCGCAGGATTGGGTACACAGTTATCTCATCCCTCTCCCAAAACCATTCAAGGATCAGTCAAAGCTTAGAGGCTTTAGGATCATCACCCTTCAAAATACATTTGGGAAGGTTTTAGAGACGATAGTCGCTGTTAAGCCGCAGGATATTTTGGAAAGGAGGAAACTTCTTCCAAGAGGCCTGGGGAGCTACAGGCCAGGAAAAGATACCTGGTCAAATGCAGCCACCTTTGCCTTTGACGTTTATGAGGGGTTCCAGAGTAAACAGGAAACGATGGTGGCAGCGCTTGATCTCGAGGATGCGTACAATAGAGTTCGATATGATATTTTGATGACCGCACTTATGAACAAGAGGGTCAATCCCTGGTTGGTGAACTGGATAGCAGCAGTCCTGCACTCTCGTCGGGTTGCTCTCCGTCTGGGTGCATGGACTTCAGAGCCACATATTTTAACCCCGGGACTGCCTCATGGATCTGCAATATCACCGGTGCTCTTTAATGTGTATACGATTGCATACCTAGAAGCTCCAGGGGTTGGAAGGATTCTAACATTTGCAGATGAAATTCTTGCATACAGGCAGGGGAGAAATAGGGATCAAACAGCCCAGGAGCTACAGGTGACAGTAGACAAAGTGATTGACTGGTGCACTGAAATGAGTGCTGTCATCAACCCGGAAAAGGCGGCTATGTTGTGGTGCTCTCTGGACAACAGGATTGTGAGAGATGATGCCCCAAGCCTCACGATAGATGGCAGAAGTGTCAACAGAGAGAACAAACTGAAGTATCTGGGAATCACATTTGACAGGAGTCTGTCCTTCAAGGACCATGTGGAGATGGTTGTGACAAGATCTCAAAAAGGACTCAATGCACTTAAAACTATAGCTGCAATGGACACAGAGCAGAGAATGCTCTTCACACTATACCAGCACTTGATCCTCTCAGTGATTGATTATGGACTAGGACTGCTCACTGTCTCAAAGAGTCAACTGGTGAAATTAGAGCGCATACAGAACGAAGCTATGCGGGTCATTTTGGGATGCACCAGAGATACTCCAGTAGTGTGTATGCGTTACATCCTTGGTCTGCCTACTGTTGCTGGTAGGCACAAGGTGATGCAGGCGAAGGCATACCTCAGAGTAGCTGCAGACACAGATCACCCGTTGCATGAGGCGCTGGACGTAGTTAAGGATCAGAGACTGATAAGAGGGAAATCATGGATAGCTCAGGCGGAGGATACGATCAGACAGGTGTGCCCCTTGGAGAACATCAAGCGAGGAGAGGAGTGGGTCAGAGTGCCAGTCGAGCAGTCAGACTTGTTCAAAGTTAATAATCACATTGAGCCGGGAGTGCAGGGAGTGGCCAGCAGGGGCCACAGAAGTGGAAATTCAGCAATTGATTCAGGATAATTCTCGCCCGGGTGATGTGATTATCTACACGGATGGGTCGGTATTGAGAGGTAGGAGAAGTGCCTGGGGGTTCTTGGCAAAAGCTAATGGTCGGCATTTGGTGCAGGAGAGCCTGGCGTATGATAACACGACATCTAGCTAAAGAATGGAGGTGGAGGCGGTCAGTGCAGCTTTCCGCTGGATAGAGAACACGATACATACACACATTGTGATTGTAACTGACTCAGAAAGCTTGCTGAGGAGGGTGAGAACAAGCAAGCTTCGTGCAGAGTGGCTTGCTTCACTTCGGAGGTCACGGGTAGCAAGCATCACGTGGATCTTTTCTCCTGGGTATGCCGATGTGCTGGGGAATGAATAGGCGGACAGATTGGCTGGCTTGGCAAAACTTTGTGGAGTATTGATGCATGACAAATCAGACGTGGTTGCGGCCTTGTGGGAGCATGTGTACACCTCGGAGGAGCAAATGGATCACCATAGTCTGGTAAGAATGAGGCAGCAAGGTGTGACGAGGGGATCTGGCCGACGATCGACGCTCAGAGGAAAGGCGAGACGGACATATAATCAGATTGCTACTGGAACTATTAGTGTTGGAACTCTTCGCTGGCTGCTGAGGATGGGGACGGAGCACTTATGGGAATGTCTCGAATGCTATGATGTCGGTTCCTAAATCAATCAATCAATCAATCAAACAACCAAAGAGCAACGTGGTGTTGTGCGTTTGTTGTTTTTGTGTGTGGGCGAAAGGACTGCCTGGAAAGGACATTCAGAAGGAAATGCTTCCTGTTTATGCTGACAAATGTTTGTCCCGTAAAGCATTGCATGGTTGGGTAGAAACATGTTCACCAAAAAGCTCTAAAATTGTTGATGAAATCCGATCTTGTCGTCCTGTTGAGATTGCAACAGAAGCATCCGTGCAGCGGGTGGAGGAAATGATTAGTGGTGACAGGAGAGTAACGATAGACTCTGTAGCATCTACAATAGGGTGCTCACATGGTTCATCATACAGCATAATGCATGATCGATTGAAATCTAAGAAAGTGTGCACAATGTGAGTACCCAAACAATTGAAAGAGGAACACAAAATTAACCGATTTGGCCTGTCGTTGCATCATCTCTGTCGATACCAAGATGAAGGCGAAGACATGCTGAACAGGATTGTTACTGGGGACGAAGCATGCGTGCATCACTCCCAGCCGAATCAAAGCGTGCTTAAATGCAATGGAAACATCCTTCTTCGCATTGTGTCCAAAAATTCAAGGTTATGCCATCAGCAGAGAAGGTTATGCTGACAGTGCTCTGGGATTGTCAAGGAGTGCTTTTAACCAATTTCAAGAAGAAAGGTGAAGATGTGAATTCTGAATCGTACTGTGACGTTCTATCGATGCTTCATGATGCAATTCGAAGAAAACGTTCAAGACTGCTGACTAGAGGAATGTTGCTTCTTTATGACAATGCCAGACCACATACGGCTCGATTAACTCAGGAGAAAATTCACCAACTAAGGTGGGATGTTCTGGAACATCCACTTTACAGCCCCGGCTTAGCCCCTAGCGATTTCCCCCTATTTGGTCCACTGAAAATCCACCTTGGCCGGAGACATTTCGTGAATGACGCCGAAGTTGAATGTGAAGTGAAAACGTGGTTTAGAAAAAAGAGCACGCAGTTCTATGCAGCCGGTTTGGGAGGACTTATAAAAAGATGGGATAAGTGCATCAATGTTGGTGGAAAGTATGTGAGAAATGAAGGTACATTGTATGTATAGAAATAAACTCGTTTCAAGTTGTTATCATATTTAATTATTTTTCTACAGCCATTTGTGACTTATTTATTGACTGCCTCTGGATTATGATACCTGATCTGTGAATCTGAGCAATTTTCCTCACTTTCTAGTTCACCTATTTTGAAATATTTTTCGTCTCCACAACAGATCACATGTCACATACACAAATAACAACAAAATGGCAGTTCCATTAACGATACACCTTATAATAAGGTAACAGTAAGTAAAGCATAAAATGTCACGCCTAAGGCTTAATTTAGCATATTGTATTAGCCTCACATTTTATGGAATAATAGAACGTTGTCAGTATATGCAACAGTTATTTTCCAAAGCACTTTTTGGTGACTATTTTAGACAAGGTCGACATGAAAACCGACAACAATAAATTAAAAACAACAATTCTCAACTTAAGCGGATTCGAACACCTGACCACAGGGTGGGTAGAAAGGCGTACTAATCAATACACTACCGCGTCTCCCGTCATTGAGGGGGCCATAGTGCAATTATTCTGTCCTGTTTCATTCATCGCTGCCTTTCCATCAAAGAGTACCCATTTATATAATGGTAGCAGACATGTGATTTCGGAGAGAAAATGTAAAAAAAGAGACAGACAAAATGGCGGGGTATTCCCACAAGAAACGATTAAAACCATAAATTTATTACATACATTTGACGTAGACACTCAAAATTGCTTGGACATTTTTGCTATAAATTAATCAGGTTCCGTCTCCACAATAAAGGTTGACTGAAATGGATCTTCAATACACTCTATCACCCTGGTTATGCACTTCGATAGAATGCTGTTCGTTCATCTAGAAATCTTATCTTCCCACGTGTACCGTTGTCTACCGCCTGCTCATCTGCCTTCAACTGTTCCTTCCAGCTTGGGATTTTAAAAGAGTGTTTTATCTTTTAATGTGGCCGAACAATATCATTTGAAACCTTTATTTTAAAAAAAAAAAAAAAAAAAACGTTCATTTCTTATTATGTCCATCTTCCATGGAATCCGTGTATGTAACTGTATATAATACAGCTTTACAAGCTGATTTTTATGCAGCTTTCGATCGGTTCAGGATTACAAAACTACACAGGCATATCTGTTTACTAATAACACATTGAAAAGTGTCAAACAAAGATAGCTGCTGCTCGTACAGCTTCTGCCATATCAACAAAATGGCGTAAAATCCTATACGTCATCATCTCCAGCGTCAACAGATTAGATAAGACGTGCCAGAGAGAACGATTTCGCCAGCAACATCTGACCGGTTATCAATATGGCTAGAACAGCATTGTTGTGATCGATTAATGGCCAGCAGCTGACGAATACAAACAGTCAAGGACGGCTGGTAGACGGCAGTGGCATTATCTCCACACGTTATAGCATAAACTCATGATTAAACACCGGAGTCCAGGGAAACACATGGCCTAGTGGAAAATGATGCAGGTGAAACATTGAAGGGTGGGCGCAGCTTCTACGAGTGTAAGTTAATAAATAAGTTACAAATGGCTGTAGAAAAATAACTAAATAACTTGAAACCAGTTTATTTGTATACATACATAGTCCCTTTATTACTCAACATAATTTCCACCAACATTGATGCACTTATCCCATAGTTTTATCAGTTCTCCCAAACCGACTGCATAAACCTACGTGCCCTGTTTTCATTTACCCACCATCCCACAGAACTGTGTGACTTACTTACTGACTGGTCCGGGTAACTTGTTCTACCCAACTATGCACCGCTTTATTGGAAATCGCTAGGGGCTAAGTCCACTGAAAACCCACCTTGGCGGGAGAGATTTCGCGAATTACTCCGAAGTTGAATGTGAAGTGAAAACGTGGTTTACAAAACAGAGCACGCAGTTCTGTGCAGTCGGTTTGGGAGAACTGATGAAACGATGGGATAAGTGCATCAATGTTGGTAGAAATTATGTTGAGAAATAAAGGGACACTGTATATATACAAATAAACTTGTTTCAAGTTTGAATAACGAAGACACAAACAATAGATTGCACGATTTATTGCCTGGCATATTTCGCTGCATCTCGTCAGGTACATACTGCAGAAATCACACAACTGACATGAATTAATTAGAGTTACAGTTGGCTGCATCTAATCTGGTGCATACAACATACACAAATCAGCAATTATTAAAAGCAATGATGTGAATTTTCTAGCTGAAATACACAAACCACTGTCGTATATTTCAGAGTCAGTGTTGCCAGGGTAGTTTTATATAGGTTGTCATTTCCTTTCGTTTTGCATAGGAGCGGTTTCAACACGTGAATCGCAGCGCCTCTACAAATACCAACAATCGTTGGTTATATGTAGCAAACTGCACACATACAGCCTGTCCTTTGTAACCGACGTCCCCAGATTCTAATTAATAGCTGGCGTATTGTGATTTTATCGAAAATCAGAGAAATTGAGTAAATAGGTGCTCCATAGGAGCAGCCTCAGCCGGTAGCGGTATTCAAGTGCACCAGGTGACCCCAGACCGTCAGCAAGCGACTGAGTGCACAAATATTATGATCATTGAAAGAAGGAGATTGGGATGTTAGAACTGTGTGTGGGGATGAAACATTTTACAACATTGAGAACAAAAGGGGAAGACTGAATTTAAACATATTCGGTGTAAGTGAGACCAAATCGAAATAAATGGGCATTGTAACATCCGAGGAATATAGCATATTCCATTCTGGTGTTAGCAATTATAATGAATATAGAGAGATTGAAATCGATCACGCATATTGGACTGTATCAGACAGAATATTACAAGTAAAGTTGAGTGAAAGACACTCCGATATCAACATCATGCAAGTTTATGCATCGACAACAGACAGCGATGATGACAGCATCGATGAATTTTATAATGATTTGGAAAATGCCTTCAAGAAATGCAATGATTCAGAATTAAATATCATAATGGGTAACTTTCTCCCCCGATGGTGTTTCCACCTTGTCGTGGTGGGGGAGCTTGAGTTTCTCAATGACCCTGAGAGCTATGCCGGCGGTAGCGTAGCTACCAGCAGGGCCTCCCAAGCCGGACAGGTCAAAGGGTAGAGAACAGACAAAGAGAAACACCCTCAATCCTCCAGGTTGGGGGTTGAAGCGTGGGGTTAACATCCCCACCTTTGTAAAAACCTTTCTTTGTTACGAAACAAATACATGAGCCTCGATATCGGACTGACTTATCTGGACAACGACCTTGGAACGTTAAAGGACTTTTGAGATTTGGAACATGGAATGTACGGACACTATATCGAGCTGGAGCGGCCGAAGAACTAACCCGGGAGCTGATTGAATATCAAATGGATATAACAGCAATTCAAGAAATAAGGTGGCCAGGAGAGGGTACTTTAGAGCAAAATGGAATGATTATAATATATGGTGGAAACAACCAAAATAAACATGAATTAGGAACAGGATTTGTCATCAAAAAAGAGTTATGGGGGAACGTTTTAAACTTTAAAGCTTTTAATGACAGGATTAGTAAATTACGAATAAAAGGTAAATGGAAAAATATAACAATGAATTAATGTACATGCACCTACTGAAGAGAAAGAAGATGATATTAAAGAAAACTTTTATAATGATCTGGAAGATGTCATAGAAGAAACCCCCAAACAGGACATCCTGATTGTGCTGGGAGACTTCAATGCAAAAATAGGTAGAGAGCAAACTAATAAAAAAGTGGCCGGTATGGAAAGCCTACATACAACTTCAAATGATAATGGATGGAGAGTCATCAACCTGGCAGAAGCCAAAGGACTGCAGGTTAGCAGTACCAGACTACAAAGAAAGGATATACACAAACAAACTTGGAAATCATGTGACAAGAGAACCTATAATCAAATAGATCACATTTTAATTAACAACAGAAATGCATCAAACATACAGCAAGTCAGAAGTTATAGAGGAGCTGAGTGCCACAGTGACCACTTCCTCGTTGGAGCAAAATTTAAAATAAAACTTAAGAGAGCTTTCTATACTAAATTACAAAGATTACACCCAACATATAACAGAGAAAAACTGCAAGACATTACAGTCAAAGAGAAATTTACACATGAAATAAAATGTAAACTTGAAACTCTGCAAAACCCTTTGGAGGAAAGCATTGACCAAACTTGGTTGAACATCAAGAATACAATTCAGTCTACCGCAGAAGAATGTCTCGGTGTGTTAACCACGCATAGAAAGAACAGATGGTTCAATCAAAAATGTGAAGAAGCAGTCATTAGGAAGAAGTGTGCCAGACATGTATGGTTAAATGACATCAATAACATCCAAAAGGAAGAGCATTATAGAAATGAATGTAAAGAGGCTACAAAAATAGTCAGACAGCAGAAGCGAGAATATATGAGTAATATAATCAAAGATATGGAAACTAATCACCAGAAAAATGAATCCAGAAAATTTTTTAAAGAACTGAAGTCAATGAAACGAGGGCACCAACAAAACACATATGGTTTAAAAGACAAAAATGGGAATATGATAAATACCAATGAGGAAATGTGCAACACATGGAAAGAATATTTTATTGAATTACTAAATTGTGAAGCTCCAAGTAACATTTTCTCACAAGAAGAGGTTCTAACATGCGAACCACAAATTGAAGAACCTACATTTGAAGAAATCCTATATGTAATCACACGACTTAAAAACAATAAGGCAACTGGGACTGATGGAATTGCTGCTGAATTTATAAAGGCAGGTGGCCATGCATTACATCTAAAGCTATACGAACTAATAATAAAAATCTGGAGGACAGAAGAATTACCCCATCACTGGAAAGAGTCATTATTGATACCTATCTTTAAGAAAGGAGACAAGTTCCAATGTGGAAATTATAGAGGAATATCACTACTGTCCACAAGCTATAAGATACTATCCGCAGTATTACTAAATAGACTAAAACCATATTCAGAAGACATATTAGGTGACTACCAGGCGGGTTTTAGACAAAACAGATCAACAATAGATCAGATATTTATCTTACGACAAATAGCCGAGAAACATTGGGAATATAAAAGAGATCTCCATAACATTTTTGGGGATGTTAAAAAGGCTTATGATAGTGTCCATAGGAATAGTCTATGGAATGCTATGCAGGAATTTGGAATACCAAGGAAGTTAATCAACATGACCAGACTATGCATGGAAGATACTTATAATATAGTAACATATAAAGGCAGGAAATCAGACCCCTTCCAAATAACATCTGGCTTGAAACAGGGTGATGCACTATCGCCGCTACTCTTCAATCTGGCTCTAGAGAAAGTTGTAAGGAAGGTAAAGGAGGAATGTGATATTGGAGGAACATCCAAGCTGCTTGGTTATGCAGATGATATAGATATTATAGGGCAAAGTGAACAAAAGACATTGGAAATATTGACTCACTTAAAGGAAAAAGCCCAACAGATGGGGCTGGTTATCAACCAAGATAAGACAGAATATATGGTAATTTCAAGAGACGGAATGGCTAGAAACTCTGGCCACATACAAATAGATAATATGACCATTAAAAGAACGGAAACATACAAATACCTGGGTACGATCTTCAACTGCTCCAACATCATAAGGGAAGAAATACAAACTAGAATCAACTCTGGAAATAAGATATACTATGCACTACAACATCTACTAAAATCAAAGGCGCTATCTCGTAACACCAAAATCACAATATACAAAACACTGATCAGACCAGTTGTGCTGTATGGCTCTGAAACCTGGAGTACAACGAAAGGAGACGAAGCCTTGTTACAAACCTTTGAGAACAAAATTTTAAGACGCATCTTTGGACCCATTAGGGATACACAAAGTGGAGAGTGGAAAAGAAGAAGTAACAAAGACATTTATGATCTGTTTAAGTCCCCGCTAATCACTGGTATCATGAAGGCTAATAGACTACAATGGCTGGGGCATATAGAAAGAATGGAAGATAATAGGGAAACAAAACTCGCTTACACTCAGGAAATAAATGACCGTAGACCCCGAGGTAGACCAAGAAGGTGGTGGAGAGATAATACATGTACAGACCTACAAGCACTTGGAATCAACGACTGGCAAGAGAAGGTCCACCAGAGAGACGAATGGAGACGGATTGTATTTGCAGCAAAGAACCTCAATGGCTCGGAACGCTGAAGAAGAAGAAGAATGGGTAACTTTAATGCTAAAGCTGGAAATCAACAGGGCGGATGCATAATAGGCAAGTCTGAACTACGGGAAAAGAATGAAAGAGGTTGCAGGCTTGTACAATGTGCAAAAGAGCGTGATATGCCTATTGGGAAAACCTTGTATCAACACCTCCCGAGAGATTATGGACATGGAAGAGTCCTAACCATGAGATCAGAAATCAAATTGATTACATTCTCACCAACAGAAGATTTCGAAATACCTTAAAAATAGCAAAATTTATAACAAGAGAAGATCCAAAAATGAAGATGATGGAACGTAAGAAATGGATGACGGAAGACGTCTTAAAACTTATGGAAATTAGAAGAAATAAAAAAAAAAAACCGTATAAATTATGAATCAATTTACAATAAAATTAGGAAATTGTGCAAAGAGACAATAGAAGCATGGCTTGAGGAAAATAGAAGAGAAATTGAAAATCAACACAACACCCTGAATACCAAATTAATGGACAAAAGAATAAATGACATCACTAACAACAGAATAAACACATCAACGTGCTGCCTAAAAACCAAAGCTGACACAATTATAATAGAAAACGGTCAGATGTTACATGCGTGGGCAGATTATGTGGAAGAAATTTATGATGATACAAGAGACGAATAGTATGCTATTCAGAATAATAATGAAGGAGCAACAATTTTGAAGATGGAAGGAAGTTCATAATGCTCTTAACCATATGCAAACTGGCAAGACCCGGTTCCAACAACATCACAACAGAAATTATCAATGCCTTAGAAGAATATGGAATAGACCAGTCACAAGACTGCTGAACACAATATATAATATTGGAGATATACCTCCAAGATAGAAAAACAAGCTGTGGGAAATCCTTAAACGATATGGAGTGAGTAAACATCTGATAAATTTATGAATAAGGTTATACAACAACAGTGCATGCAAAGTGAGAACAAATGGAGGACACTCAGAATCTTTCATCATAAGAGTCGGATACGACATGTGTCCTTTCCCCCCTTTTGTTCATAACCTGTATAGACAGCATATGTAAAAAAAAACAGCCAAACAGAGACCGCAAGAACATTGCATGACGAACAAAACACAGAAGAAGAACCAACGGCAAATTACACCATTAAAGAACTCCTATTTGCAGACTAGCAAGCATTAATAGCAAAATCATCATAACATGAAAATTAGCACCAGCAAAACAGTGGTAATGACTATAACCAAACAAGAAAAAAAAACAACAACAAAGATACATCTAAAAGAACACCCCCTTAAACAAGTAAAGGCTTTAAGCACTTAGGAAGTATAATATAATCAAATGGCAAATCAGAAGACGAGATCGAAAATAGATGCAACAAGGCAAACCAATTATTGGACAAATGGCACCAACACTAAAGAACACACACGTATTAATAGTTACTAAGAAAGCACACTACAACAGTCTTCCTACCAAATCTATGCTACTAATGCCAAACCTGGACAGTGACAGAAAAAGAGAAAAAAAAAAATCACAACAGAAATGTGATTCATGAGAAGAATGCTCAATGTATCAAGACGAGAGAAATGAAGAAATCGGGACTAAATTGGGTGTTATAGCAGCGCTAGTTTTTGTTAGAAGAAAAAGCAGCGGCTGCAGCAGGATATAACAATATGAATTGGAAACAAATAAGTAGATTTAGCTCCTGCGAGAAGAAACGTACTAAACACAAATACGTTGCACATACCTTACAAGGAGATCCGATCTCGAAATACAGGTGAAAATCCAAAATCAGAAGCAATCAATAAATATATAAAATGAATAATAAAATAAAATACACACAAATACGTATAATACGACACACAGGACGGCCGACGTTTCGATTCTCAGAATCTTTGTCAAGGACAGGACAACGCAGATAGATAAAACAACGAAATACAAAACCCGAAAGCACAACTACTCGGTCCCCATGTGGGAGCAGAAAAGGCGGCTTTGCCAGTTGCGAAGGCACTCTTTGGCTGCAGAGTTTAAGTATAGTAGGTTGCCAGATAGGATTTAGGTCGCCAAACATATGCGAACTGTTTGATTTGAAAATATAGGAGTATGGAGACAGTTAGTTATGAATGTATAAGGGGGGGGGGGGGGGACAGCATAGTAATAGACAGTGTAAACAGTTGGAGAAGAGGGCGCAGTTATACAGTTAGAAGGCATCAAGTCAAATGGTTTGGCCATGTAACTAGGTTACCAATTAACAGTTTACATCAATAAGCAATGCTGTACAGACCAATTGGAAGAAGAAGATGAAGAGGCCGACAAAGTAAACAATCGACAGAGGGAATTGCAGAGTCCGTGGGAATCTCGATACATGAACCCCATAAATGGGCACTTTTTCGCTGTTTATATTTCACCTTGACACCGCAAGGTACAAGAGGAACAAGATGAGAGGAGATGAGATGAGATATAACTCCTGAATTATGTAATTCTATATTTATTGCAATCCCGAAGAAATCAGGAACCTTCGAATGTGATCAACATCGAACAATTAGTATAATGTCACGAAGATCATAAGAATCATAAGAATAATCATACAAAGATTACAAAATCAACCCAAAATAGGAGAAGAAAGATGCAGGTTCGTATTACCGAAAACAAGGGTACAGTAAATGCTGTGTATATGCTGAGAACATTAAAAGAAAGTTCTATAGAATTACACAAAGACCTACACCTTTGCTTTATTGACTACACAAAGTCTTTCGATAAAGTAAGACCTGTCAACACGATGACGATACTTGCAGATCTACAAATTGATGGGAAAGACCTTAGACTTGTAAAATTACATGTATTGGAAGCAACTAGCTACCATAAAGATTGATAATGAAGTATGCCAATATCAACCGATTAAGAGAGGCGTGCGAGGTAATGTCTCCAGATCTTTTTTCCCTGTACATTGAAAATATGTTCAGAAATGTAGAAGATATGAGAGAAATCACCATTGGGGAACGTAACATGAATAACATTAGATATGCGGATGATACAGTATTGATGGAAGACAATCAGCAAAATCTGCAAAAATTAGTAGATGAGATCGTTCCACAAATTGAACAACTAGGGTTATAATTAAATTAAGAAGATACATATTACGGTCATCACTAGGAAGAAGGAAATGCTACAAAGTAGTGGTGTCGAGGTATGGTGTCCGCCTCGAGTGCTGGAGGTCCCGGGTTCAGGTCCCGGTGAGGACCAGGATTTATTTAAAAAATCCACCTGGACTTCCAGTAATAAAGCTTCCCCTGGTCTCTGGGTAGTGAGATCGGACGCCTGTGTGTATTGTTGCGCACGTAAAAAATCCCTTGGCAGTTGGAAATCGAAAAAGAGTAGCCTAACGGCGCTACCCGGGCAAAATTTCGAGTTAAAAATCTACCCAAAGTATTTCAGGATCCTCGCCGATGCAACGGAGTTCGTGCATAGAGCTGAGTTTCTCCAGACTCAGGTTTGAGTTAGGAGGCAAACGGAGCACTTATGGGTTAAACCGTGTGCCGAGATGTTGATCCAACGACTAAAACTAACAAACTAAAACTAATACAAGTAAATGGGAATATCCTTAAACAAGTGAATAGGTACAATTATCTCCGAACAGTCGTGACATCTGATGGGAAATGCTTTGAAGAGATTATAACAAGAACCACCTTTGCAAAGGTAGCCTTTTGCGAGATGGAAACCATACTGACCTATAAAAAGATGTCATTTGCAATGAGAAAAAGAGTGTTGAAGTGCTACTTAGTACCTGCACTTCGGTATGGATATAAAGCGTGGACAATGAGCAGACAAGCTGAAAAACATCTTATAGCTGCGGAAATGTGGTTTATGAGGAAAATGTAAATACCATGGACAGACAGAAAAACAATGACCAAATCCTTCAAGAAAAAAATGAAAACCTTAAACTGATTAGATAATTTAGACGTAGACAGTCACAGTATTTTGGACACGTTATGAGAAGAAATAAATTGAAGAACTTGGTGACAGCTGGCAAGATTGAGGTGAAAAGAACAAGGTGAGGGCAGAGGAGTAAATACCTGGATGGCTTGGCCACGTGGTTTGGTCGAGACAATAACACAGAGCTGAACCACGACTTTGGTGATCGCGTGAGATTGTGAAACATGACTGCCAACGCTTATCGGCATGGCACATAATGATGGTGATGATTATTGCGTTTTCCTATCGATATTTTAATCACGTTGTCAGAATTGTCTTATTTTTTTTTTGTCTCTGCCTAGCTAAGAATGCGTTCTGGTATTCTATTTTCTGATCATCTCCCCGTTCTGTCTATGTAAATGCACTGGCATTTATATTGACATTGGTAGATAGATTATATTTGGCGTACAGAGGAACAGGTTCATGCACTGATGGCGTAGGTATATGCGTGAATGTGCGTATTACAACTGGAACTGTGGTGTAGAACTTTCATACCAGTGAAGTTTTGACCCAGTCCTTTGCATATAACATGACGTCGTTCACATAAACGGTTAACTCGATACATCTATGCCTCTCGGAGACCGATATCTCGTTGTATCATGGATTGGGTGAGCGATAGTGGCGTATTATGAATCTAGTAGATATATGGTTTTATTTAGGGTCATTTCAGACAATAGAAGAGGAGATAGTCTGGCCGAAGTTATTGCAATTAAAGACCTTCATCGAAATTTAATTTGAACACTCTGCCACATTCGCTAATACTATTTTTTTCTTCAGCCAAAGAATGTTAAATGCTAGATCGTGGAAAAGAGAGAGACAGGGAGAGTGAGAGTGTGTGTGTGAGAGAGAGAGAGACAGCGAGAGAGAGAGAGAGAGAGAGAGAGAGAGAGAGAGAGAGAGAGAGAGAGATTGTGTGCGTGTGTGTGTGTGTTAATGTAACAAACATAGAATGTATTAACTCACAGACTAGAATAAAAAGAATTCAGATAAGATGTCATCTTCACAACGAAGATCGGTTGCAATTTATCCAAAGCCAGCTATGTCCCTTGCATTGTTGGGATAGCTAAAATCACTTTCCACTCCAATTCTAACAATATATCTCTACTTCCAGAATAAAAGAATGAGCCCGGCAGTGGATATCATCCCACTCTGGCAACCCAGGGAATGGAAAGGCCAAAGAGCTGGCAATGGTCGGAGGGAACCTCGTGTAGTCGCATCTAACCTACAGCCGCTATAAAGAGACAAAGATACTATTAAAAGCCAAAATGGGTTGCAGAAAACAAAACGAAGATGACAGATTAGAGCATGGCTACATCTAGACGCTAGGTAGAATCTAGCAGATTAGGATCTTTATATTCAGAAGAGGATTCAGATCATACCTTCGCTGAATGGATGTAAGAGAATATATTACCTGCAGCCGTGAAGTACCAAACATTCTCTATGGGTATACCCTGCGGGGAGGCACATAGATTTCAAGACATAAAATAGAGATGTACCAACAGGAGAAACTCTTGAAGACATTTATGGGATACAGGTATTGACCCAGGGAAGTCGTTCAGTTAATCCACATGGATGAATAGACGTATATCAAATATTGACGGCTGAAAAAGAAACAAATTACTTTCACGTGCATTCTAGGTTTCTTCACTTTCCTACAGCACAACTTTCACCAGTGTATTTTGTGTCCTCAAAATATTCTTTGAACTTAGGTCGTGTTTCGGAATTCTATATTCATTTATAGTTTGTTTAAGATCTACATTTATAACTTTACATTATAATCACCCAGTTTGCTTTGTCTACATACCCATAATTCGACAGCTTTAATACTTTAACTTTGTTCATAGTCGACGATACCGTACCATATAACAATGATAACTATGTAGATTATCTACTTACTTAACTGTTGATTTTCAGTTTTAAATGATGAGACAATGATTGTCTATTGTTCCTTGTACCAGCATACACTGGTATTATTGCCAATGAAAGAGGGGATATATATATATATATATATATATATATATATATATATATATATATATATATATATATATATGTGTGTGTGTGTGTGTGTGTGTGTTGTGTGTGTGTGTGTGTGTGTGTGTGTGTGTGTGTGTGGAGAGAGAGAGAGAAAGAGAGATAGAGGCAAGCAGACAAACGAGAGCTATGTAAGTAGGTCGGTTGAGAAGACAAAAATTGGAACATATTGTAGCAACCGGAAAGATTTGTGGAATGAGAGATAGGGGAAAACAGTTTGAGAAGATTCTTGTCAGTCTTAGTTCAAATCATGGAAGTGAGTCAACGCGTGAATTGATTCATGCCGTAGGAGATTTCAATTTGTGGAGAAGCATGACCGTCCACGCCAGCCGGCAAGGCACGAGCGAACGAACAATCTTTATTTTCAAAGAGTTACAAATTGGGCCCTTCTAGTCACTCATCTTTCGTTCATCAATTGTGCATGTTACATTCACATAGGAAAAAATAACATTGACAATTGAATGTTTTAAACAGACACAATGCATCCGACCGACCGACCGACCGACCGACCGACCGACGACCGACCGACCGACCGACCGACCGACGACCGACCGACCGACCGACCGACCGACGACCGACCGACGACCGACCAAACTAACTAACTAACTAACTAACTAACTAACTAACTAACTAACTAACTAACTAAATAACTAACTAACTAACTAACTAACTAACTAACTAACTAACTAACTAACTAAAGCACATACACACATATACACGCACATATACACGCACATGCACGCACTTACTCCTATACATACATACACACATATACACATACATACACTTATACACACCGCACATACTCACATACACACACCCCCACAGGATGATGGAGGTGATAGAACATCTCCAGCTTTGCTTTCTTCTTACCCTAGAGTAGAAATGGAGGAACAGGACTGCGGTTTATTGTTCTATTCGCAAAAACAAAACCCGTGTACACTACAGACATAGTTGTTGCGTGTGTAAGTCAGTCTACCCCTAAATTAGTTTGTATCTATAGCAACAAGTAAACATGAGCCCCGCGTCCTTCGGTATTTAACGGATGAGAGTAGACATATGTTAACGGTAATTTCATTACCGGCGTCTAAGTTGTCAGAGAGAATGGAATCGTGAATGCTGAGGTGAGTCTTGTGTCGGTTTAACTTAAAGCGAGGGCATTCTATGTGTCAATATTTTACTGTACTTCTTTCTGTCGAATAATGTGTGAGACAGCTGCTCCTTGGGTAGGTTTCTCGGAGTGCTTGTTTATCTGTCTATCTTCCTGTCGGTTGGTCGGTCTGTATTTATGTCTGTGTCTTTGTCAGTATATATGTTCGTTCGTTGGTCTGTCTGTTTATATACTCATCTATCCCTCATTCTATTCATGCATCATCCATCCATCAACCCAGGCATCCATTTATTCAGCTCTCCAATCATCCATACAGCTTTTAATCTATCCATCCGTCTATTCATCCATCAATCCACCCACCCATCCATCCATCCATCCATTCATCCATTCACTATTTACTTTAAATCTTACAGCCTGCAATCAGTCTCTTTGCCAATCTCTCTCTCTCTCTCTCGTCTTTTAAACACAACGGAAATATTAAAGTGATCGACAGAATAAGAGCGCTCGCTCATAGAACTTCCAGTTTGCTGATGACGAGCTAGTTGATTCAACCTCTATATCGGCATTAAGTTGTACGTCAACGTTGATATCTCTTCCAGACAGCAATGGCAAATTACTTAGCGTACAACTTCCTAGAGAATCAGCCTGAGGTTGATAGCAAAGTCCCGCAAAGTACGTGCAACATTAACAATATAAGCTACTAGCTGACACGGCCCGGCTTCGCCCAGACTCTGGTGGGGAGCATCTCATTTAATTCATATAAGTAGTCATATAAGCTCCCGTTCCCGACTGTCTGTCTGTCTGTCTGTCTATCTATCTGTCTGTCTGTCTGTCTGTCTGTCTGACCCGGCCCAGCCCATGGTGGAGAGCATCTCATTTAAATCATATAAGTAGTCATATAAGATCCCGTTCCCGACTATCTGTATGTCTGTCTGTCTTGGGTAAATGGAGGAGGGAGGAGGAAGAGGGAGGTGGAGGAGGGAAGAGGAGGGAGGAGGAGGGAGGAGGAGACAGGAGGAATAGGAGGGAGGAGGAGAGATTAGGAAGAGGAGGGAGGAGTAGGGTGGAGGAGGAGGGGGAGGAGGAGGGAGGAGGAAGAGGGAGAAGGAGGGAGGAGGAGATCGCAGGAGGAGGAGGAAGAGGAGAGGGAGGAGGAGGAGGGAGAGGGAGGAGGAGGGAGGAGGAGGAGAGAGTAGGCGGAGGGAGGAGGCGGAGGGAGCAGGAAGAGGGAGGAAGAGGGAGGAGGAGGAGGGAGGAGAAGGAGGAGGGAGGAGTAGAGAGTGGGAGGAGGGAGGAGGCGGAGGGAGGAAGAGGGAGGAGGAAGAGGGAGAAGGAGGAGGGAGGAGAAGGAGGGAAGAGGATGAGAGGGAGGAGGAGGAAGAGGGAGGAGGAGGAATGTGAAGGGAGGAGGAGGGAGGAGGTAGAGGGAGGAGGAGGAGGAGGGAGGAGGATAGAGGAGGAGGAGGGATGAGGAGGAAGAGGGAGGAGGAGGAATGTGAAGGGAGGAGGAGGGAGGAGGTAGAGAGAGGAGGAGGAGGGAGGAGGAGAATGGAGGAGGAGGGATAAGGAGGAGAGGGAGGAGGAGGGGGAGGAGGAGGGAGGAAGAAGGAGGAGGGAGGAAGACGGATGAGGGGGAGGAGGGAGGGGTAGGAGGGGGAGGAGGAGAAGGGAGGAGAAGGGAGGATGAGGAGGGAGCAGGAGGAAGGAGGAGGGAGGAGGAGGAGGAAGAGGGAGGAGGAGGGAGGAGGAAGAGAGAGGAGGGAGGAGGAGGAATGTGAAGGGAGGAGGAGGGAGGAGGTAGAGGGAGGAGGAGAGAGGAGGAGGAGGGAGGAGGAGGAGAAGGGAGGAGGAGGAGGGAGGAGGCGGAGAGGGAGGAGGAGGAAGGAGGAGGGGGAGGAGGGAGGAAGAAGGAGCAGGAAGAGGGAGGAAAATGAGGAAGAGGGAGGAGGAGGATGGAGGAGGAAGAGGAGGGAGAGGGAGGAGGGGAAGAGGAAGAGGGTAGGAGGAGGGAGGAAGAGGGAGGAGGAGGAGAAGGGAGGAGGAGGGAGGAGGTAGTAGGATGATTGATAATTCCATCCCACCAGGTTAATATGTTATCGCGGACCTCAGAGAGAAGTGTCTATGTAGAAGACCATTTCCTGGACGTACGTATTTTGGGAGGGGGAGGAGGGAGGAGGGAGGAGGAGGAAGAAGAAAAAAAAACTACGACAGTTGGCTGCTCTGGAATGAAAGGAAGGCGTGTAGAAAATTTCATCTCAATCGGATGGGCCGTTCGCGAGCGCATAAAGGACAGACGGACATACGGACAGACAGACAGACGGAGATCCTTTTTTATATATAAGATATGTTATATATTTATTTTCAAACTAGTAGCCGAGTAGCCGGCCCGGTGATCACGTATTTGCATTCCAATCAAGCTGTGAATTGTGTTTCTTTAAAAAAATATTAGCTAAATTCCCAGGTCACAGCCTTGAAAGGGCACTGAGAATTGTTCTGGGATGTAAACCTGGCCGGTTTTATATTGACCACATTAGCCAGTCTGTGGTCAGCAGCTTATGTCCAGAAATCCTCATTGCTTGTAAACATTGCTTGTAAACATTGCTTGTTTATTTACTTTTTATGTGTACATGCCACACATACTTGTGTGTACCTTGACCAGCCGATCAGGCAAATGTGGAGTACAACAAACCGGTAAGTTTAATGCTCTGTAAGACAACCAGTAGAAAAGACAAATGTCGCATAAGACAACCAGCTGATAGGACAAATGTTGTATAATCAACCAGCCGTTAAGACAAATGTCGCTTTAGACAACCAGCCGATAAGACTAATATCGCATAAGACAACCAGCCGATAAGACAAATATCGCATAAGACAACCAGCCGATAAGACAAATACCGTGTAAGACAATCGGCCAATTAGACAAATGTTGCATAAAACAGTCAACCTATAAGACAAATGTCGCAGAAGACTATTAGCCGATAAGGCAAAAGTAACAGAAGACCTGCCAAGGGTGCAGGTGGTGGATGAAGCTGAAGAGTAGCCGACAGATAATTGTAGGTTATTGTCTCCAGCTTCACGACGATAGGCAGAGGTTTTCTGTTTTGTTTGTTTGTTTGTTATTTTTTTTTAGGAGACAATGGCTACGTCATTGACCAGTATGATCACTGTTAAGAAGGAAAGCAATGGCAAAATACCTTCTTTACAGATGCCAAGAAAAGTTATGTTATGCGGTCTCATCGATAATCAGAGAAACTGCGAAAATGGGTGCTCCATAGGAGCAGCCTCGCCCGTTAGGGATAGTCATGTGCACCAGAAGACTCCAGACCGTCAGCAGGCTACTAGGTGCAAACGGTTAATATCATTGAAAGTAGGAACTTGGAGTGTTATAACAATGAGTGCAGATGGGAAATTAGAAAATATTAAACAAGAAATGAAAAGAGAGAAGATTAACATTTTAGGAATGTGCGAAACGAAGTGGAAAGGGACAGAGATCAAGACAGAAGAGGATTGTAGGATTATTTATTCTGGGGGAGAAGAATGGCAAAGAAGTGTAGCCATTATATTGGATCGGCAAACATCAAATTCTATTAAAGAATATTGGGCTGTGTCAGACAGAGTTCTATTAATACAATTAACAGAAGACCTTTTAAAATAAATGCACTTCAAATATACGCTCCAACAAGTGAATGCATTGAAGAAAGTAAAGAGGAATTTTATAATGACATGAATTCTGCATTGAAGAACTATAAAAATTCAGTAATAAATATGTTAATGGGTGATTTCAACGCAAAAGTAGGACATCAAGGCGATGAATGTAGGCAACCATGGTTTGGGAGACCGAAACGAAAGAGAATACAGACTTGTAGAATAGGCAAAAGAACAAGAAATGGTTGTAGGAAACATCTGGTTTAAAGAGCATCATATAAGATTATGGACATGGTGGAGTCCAGACAGCAGGATTAAGCACCAGATAGATTACATCCTGATTAGCAGAAGGTTTCAAAATGCTTTAACAGTCGTAAAAACACTCCCCAATGCAGACTGTTACATTGATCACAGATTAATTATAGGCACATTGAGGGTAAAGTTAAAGAAAGTCAAATATACAACAGGAAACACTAAATATGATTTGTGCAAATTGAAAACTGACAAAGAAATACAAGATAATTTTAACATTGAAGTAAAGAACAAATTTTATATATAGTCTGATCTAGAGATCCTATTTCAAGATGTGGATGATCAATGGGAACTGTTGAAGAATTCAACTATTTGTGCTGCAGCCACAACTATTCCAAAATTAAAGAAAGTGGGTCGTAAGACTTGGATGACTGAAGAAATTTTTACAAATAATGGAAACAAGACGACAGAACAAAAATAATCCTGCCAAATATAAGAAATTCACAGAAAAGTCAGAATATTATGTAAGGAGGCAAAAGAGGCATGGCTTGAAAAAAATGCATAGAAAGTGGGGGGAAAAAACACACACACACACAACAGTAAAAATACCAAACTAATGCACAAAAGAATTCGGGTGCTTACTAATCAAAGAACACATACATCAGCAGGCTGCCTAAAGACAAAGATTGAAACATCACAATAGACAATAGAAAAAGGTCAGACTTTACATGCATGGTCAGATTATGTGAAAAACCTTTATGATGGTAACAGAGAAGAACAGTATAATATTCAAAATATTAATGAAGTACCATCAAGATTGAAGATGGAGGTTCAGAATGCTCTCAACCATATGAAATCTGGCAAGACCCCTGGTTCAGACAGCATCACAGCAGAAATGCTTTAGAAGAATTTGCAATAGATAAAGTTACCTGACTTCTGAATACAATATATGATACTAGAAATATACCTCATGAATTATGTATTTATTGCAATCCCAAAGAAATCAGGAGGCTTGGAATGTGATCAACATCAAACAATTAGTATAATGAGTCACATCACGATGATTTTGCTAAGAATTATCAAGCATAGAGTTAGAAAGAAAGTACAACCTGAAATAGGAGAAGAATAATGTCGGTTTGTAGACGACAAGGGTACAGTAAATGCTGTGTATATACTGAGAACAGTAATTGAACTTTCTATAGAAGTAAAGAAAGATCTGCACTTTGCTTTATTGACTACACAAAGGCTTTCAAAAAAGTGAGACATGTCGATATGATAAGGATGCTTAAAGATCTACAAATTCATGGAAAAGATCTTAGACTTGTAAGAAACATATATATATAGATATGGATCCTCGCCGATGCAACGGAGTTCGTGCATTGAGCTGAGTTTCTCCAGACTCAGGGTTGAGTTAGGAGGAAAACGGAGCACTTATGGGTTAAACCGTGTGTCGTGATGTTGATCTAACGACTAAAGTAAAGTACTAAAGAAACATATATTGGAAACAACAAGCTGCCATAAGAGTTGATAATGAAGTAGGTCAATATCAGCCTATTAAGAGAGGTGTGACACATGGATGTGTAATGTGTCCAGATCTTTTTTCCCTGTATAGTGAAAATATTTTCAGAAATATAAAATATATGGAAGGAATCAACATTGGGGGACGATGCATCAATAACATTAGATATGCAGATGGTACAGTCTTGATTGCAGACAATGAACAGGACCTGCAACACTTAGTAGATGAGGTTGTTGCACACAGTGAAAAACGAGGGTTATAATTCAATTGTAAGAAGACACAGATTATGGTCGTCACTGGTAAAAAGGAAATACCACAGTGTAATATACAAGTAAATGGGCATATTTTTAAACAAGTGAATCGGTACAGTTATCTCTGAACAGTCATAAAATCTGATGGGAGATGCCTTGAAGAAATTAGAACAAGAGTTGCCATTGCAAAGGTAGCCTTTTGCAAGATGAAAACCATACTGGCCAATAAAAAGATATCAACTGAAATGAGAAAAAGAGTGTTGTCGTGCTACATAGAACCTGTACTTTTGTATGGATGTGAAGCGTGGACAATGAGCACACAAGCTGAAAAACATCTGATGTCTGTGGAAATGTGGTTTCTGAGGAAAATGCAAAGAATACCATGGACAGACAGAAAAACCAATGAACAAATCCTTCAAGAAATAAATGAAGATCGTAAACTGATTAGAGACATTAGACGTAGACAGTCAAAATTTTTTGGGCATGTTATGAGAAGAAATGAATTGGAGAACTTGGTGATAACTTTCAAGATCGAAGAGAAGAGACCAAGGGGAAGACCGAGACGTAAATACCTGGATGGCTTGGCCACACGGCATGGTCGAGACAGAATCACGGATCTGATCCATGACTCTGGTGATCGAGTGAGATGGCAAAACATGACCGCCCATACTTATCGACATGGCACATGATGGATGGAACAGAAGATATCCAGCCGATAAGACAAATATCGCATTAGGCAACCAATGTACAACACCCGGGCTTAAATGATAGCTTACATTTCACGTGTTTAGTTCATACAGTTCGTGTCTGGCCACTGTTTCGATTACCGAAACAGAAAATTCTAAAAGTAACCCAGACGAGCGCCATAAAAGAAGGCGCGAATAAGTTAACTGTCATTTAGAAGCACGCTATAAATCCATTTCCAAAGAAATAATATAAATCTGGGACATATAAAGTGTCCCTGGCATGAATAAATACATTATTATTGAGCGTGCGAAATTACAATACAAATAGAGTACCAGTGTGCAATAATTATATTAAACAATAAGGATTATTAAGAAAGTTCAAAGCTCATAAAATGGAAAAACACAAATACACACAGAGATACAGCCAAACATTTCGGCTCAATTCTTTGTCAAAGGAAGGGATAAAAAAACGAAGAAGAAGAAAACAAAACAACAACAACAATAAAACAACATATAAAACAAAAGCATACTTGTCTCGACACTCAAGAGTGAATCCGATCAACACCGCTGGGTAGTGTATTCGTGCACGCAAGGCAGATGTGGTTAGTGCCATTCTGGATTCTGTGTGTAATGTTGAAGAACAGATAAATCACTATGGCCTGGGTAGAATGGTGCAGCAGGGAGTGACCTGAGGATCTCAACAACACTGAGTACGCTGAGCACACGCCAGATAGACACGTGATCAGACCGTAACAGACAACCTTGGTATTGGCACTATTCGCTGGTTGTTGAACATAGGGACGAATGTCCTGAGGGCTATGATATCCATTTTTGACTCGCCTCAGTTCAAGCAGAGATAAGTACTCCTTTATTTTATGTTTTAAACAAACAATATTTTGTCTTTGTTGTTTCCTTGATAAAGATTTTGGCCGAAACAGTCGCCTGTATATGTGTGTGTTTGTTTCATTCGTCGAGCTTTGAATCATATGTTTGTATTGAGACTCTAGCAACTGCTCAGCAGCAACCAACGCCCATTTTCGATACCTTTTGTTAATTAACACAGCTTGGTGGCTGTTCCCTAGCATATGTATAGAAAAATATGGTACAAAACATGTCTGCTATGTTTACTAATCTGTGACAGAAGCGCCCAGAAGTACTCTAGCTGATTACTTTAGCTCAGTGACAGAACAGCCCACACGCCCTCTAGCTGTTTACTTTAGCTCAGTGACAGAACAGCCCACACGCCCTCTAGCTGTTTACTTTAACTCAGTGACAGAACAGCCCACACGCCCTCTAGCTGTTTACTTTAGCTCAGTGACAGAACAGCCCACACGCCCTCTAGCTGTTTACTATAGCTCAGTGACAGAACAGCCCACAAGCCCTCTAGCTGTTTACTTTAGCTCAGCGACAGAACAGCCCTCACGCCCTCTAGCTGTTTACTTTAGCTCAGTGACAGAACAGCTCACACGCCCTCTTGCTGTTTACTTTAGCTCAGTGACAGAACAGCCCACACGCCCTCTAGCTGTTCACTTTAGCTCAGTGACAGAACAGCCCACAAGCTCTCTAGCTGTTTACTTTAGCTCAGTGACAGAACAGCCCACACGCCCTCTAGCTGTTTACTTTAGCTCAGTGACAGAACAGCTCACACGCCCTCTAACTGTTTACTTTAGCTCAGTGACATAACAGCCCACAAGCCCTCCAGCTGTTTACTTTAACTCAGTGACAGAACAGCCCACACGCCCTCTAGCTGTTTACTTTAGCTTAGTGACAGAACAGCCCACACGCCCTCTAGCTGTTTACTTTAGCTCAATAACAGAACAGCCCACAAGCCCTCCAGCTGTTTACTTTAGCTTAGTGACAGAACAGCCCACACGCCCTCAAGCTGTTTACTTTAGCTCAGTGACTACTGCATTACTAGCGATCATCATGTGCCATACATACAGCCGTGGGCGGTCATGGTTTGCCATCTCACACGATCACCAGTCCTAGTCCTCGTCCGAGTCCTTGTCCCCGATTATGCCATATGGTCAAGCCAAGCCTATATTTACCTGCTTGACTTCCATTTGTTCTTTCATGAGCAATGCAAGTTACGTCTACGTTTACATCTTTATTTCTTCGCCTGATGTGCCCAAACCATCCTGACTGTTTAGGTCTAATTTGTCTAATGAAATTACGGGTTTCAATTGGTTTATTGAAGGATTGATTCATTCGTTATTCTGTCAATTCGTGGTATTTTTTGCAGTTTCCTCAGAAACAATATTTTTACTGTTATTAGATGTTTCTCAGCGTGTCTGCCTATAGTTCATAGTTCAAATTCATGAAACATGCATTCTGGATTTACATGGTAAATATGCATAACTGCATTATAATAATTACAGTGGTGAAAGCTACAATTATTAAACACAAATTAAGGAAACTACACATACACGCACGCACGCACGCATGCGCGCGAACTCACACACACATACTTAAATTGGGCATGGCTTCTCGGATGACCTGACATGTTAACATCAATACAGAAGAAAGTTCGAATTAACATAATTCTGCCGTGACAGGTATTAGGAACTCCAAATCCGACCGGTGTTTCTTAAAATGATTTAGTCCGTTAAATGTTATAGTTGTTTCTTACGTCAACTCAGATTGTACGATTTGAAGGTATGTTTAAGAAACTTAGTTTAAACGTTTTATATAAGATTGTTTTTTTTTTCTTTATCATAGTCTTATCTCATCTCATCTCATCATGTTCCTCTTGTACCTTGCGGTGTCGAGGTGAAGTATAAACTTCGTGAGAGTGCCCGATTATGGGCTTCATATATCGATATTCCCATGAACTCTGCTATTCAAACCGTCCAACGTTTACGTGGTCGGCCTTTTCCTCTGTTTCCATCTGGTCCGTACATCAATGCTTGTTGTGGTATGCTGTTGACTGGTAACCTACTTGAATGGCCAAACCATTTGACTTGCTGCTTTCTAATAAAATCTAGTGCTGCTTTAACCCCCATTTTAGTCCTGATTTCTTCATTTCTGATCTTATCTCTTCTTGATACGTTGAGTATTCTTCTCAGGAACCTCATTTCTATTGTTGTGATGTTTCTTTTCTCTTTTTCTGTCATTGTCCAGGTTTGGCATTGGTAGCTTAGAGTTGGTAGGAAGATTGTGTTGTAAAGTGCTTTCTTAGTAGTTATTGATACATGTTTGTTCTTTAGTATTGGTGCCATTTGTCCAATGAGTTGATTTGCCTTATTGCACCTATTTTCGATCTCGTCTTCTGATCTGCCATTTGATGATATTATACTTCCTAGGTATTTGAAACTCTTTACTTGTTTCAAGGGATGTTCGTTTAGGTGAATTGTTGCTGTTTGTTCTTCTTTAGTTATAGTCATTACCTCTGTTATGCTTGTGCTAATTTTTATGTTATGTTCCATGCACATTTCGTTTAGACTATTCATGTGGTCTTGTAATTCAGCTTCTGATTTTGCTATTAGTGCTTGGTCGTCCGCAAACAGGAGTTCTCTAATGGTTAGATTTGCAGATGGTTCTTCTTCTGTGTTCTCGTCATGCGGTATTCTTGCTGTCTCTGCTTGGCTGGTTTCTTTACATATGTTGTCTATATATGTTATGAACAAGAGAGGGGACAGGACACACCCTTGTCGTACTCCAGATCTTATGGTGAAGAGTTATGAGTGTCCTCCATTTGCTCTCACTATACATTCACTGTTATTGTATAAACTTCTACATAGGTTTGTTAGATGTGTACTCACTCCATATTGTTTAAGGATTTCCCACAGCTTGTTTCTATCTACTCTATCGAATGCCTTTTCTTGGTCGACAAAGGCTAAGTAGAGTGTTTAATTGAATTCGATTGATTTTTCTATAAGTTGTCTAAGAGCAAAAATGGCATCTGTGCATCCTTTGTTTTTCCTAAATCCAAGTTGCGTTTCGCTTAACTGGGGTTCTAATCTCATAGTAGAAATCAGTAATTGATCGGTGGTCGTTACTAAATGTACTACAAAATTATAAATAATCTACTGATGAATTGGTTGTGGAATACAACACAGTAGCCACCAATCTACTGATAAATCGGGCACAAGACCGTGGCAATCTAGATAATAAACTAAGGATAAATCATTTTGCAGGACACAACACACTACCCAATATTTGCTGAAACATTGGTTTTGGGACATAGAAAACTAGCCAAAATCTACTGATAATCGGATTGTCAGACACGGAAACTATCCAAAATCTACTGATAATTCCATTGTCGGAAGCGGAAAACTAGCCAAATTCTACTGATAATTCGATTGTCTGACATGACAAACTAGCCAAAATCTGCTGATAATTCTATTGTCGGACACTGCAAACTTGTTAAAATCTAATGATAATTCGATTGATGTACACGGCAAACTTTCTAAAATCTGGTGATGAGTTGTTTATGTGTTGTGGAAAAACTAGTCAATTATTTATTTGCTTTGGGAAATAGCAAATTTATCGTAAATAAGTCGTAATGAAATATGTCAAAATAGCCCGTCATCAAATGGATTCGAGACATGGGAAATAAGCCAGTAATCTAATGATTTTGGGATACAGGAAACTAAGCAGTAATGTACTAATAAACCGTTTTTCAAGACATGGTAAACTAAGCATTACTTTATTGATACATCAGCTGCGTGAAAAGATACACTAAGCACAATTGTATTCATACATTATTTCCTAAACATGACAACTAACTAATAAGGTATTGACAGATCTGTTGCCTAGCGTGATAAACTTAGCAATAATATATTGATAAATTGGTTGCAGGGAATGGCAAACTAATCAATACTGAATTGATAAATTGGTTGTGGGACATGGCAAACTAAGCAATACTGTATTGATACATCCATTGCGATGGCAGACTAACCAATACTGTATTGATAATCGGTTTCGGAAAAAGGCATACTAACCAATACTGTATTGATAAATCGGTTGCAAAACATGGCAGACTAATCAATACTGTATTGATAAATCGGTTGTGGGACATGACAGACAAATCGATACTGTATTGATAAATCGGTTGCGAAACATAGCAGACTAATCAATACTGTATTGATAAATCGGTTACGGGGCATGACAAACTAATTAATAATGTATGGGTGAATCAATTGCAAAACATAGGTTGCGGACCAATAATGTATTAACAAATAAGTTGCAGGCTTTGTCAAAATAAGCAATAATGAATTGATAAACCGACTGCAAGACAAGAAAAACTAATAATGTTCTGGCAAATCGATTGCAGGACACTGCGAACTAAATAACAATGTTGCAGGACAATGCAAACTACGCAACAGTGTACTGATAAAACGGTTGCAAAACTTAGCAAACCGAGCAATATTCTACTATACAATGGTTGAAGAAAACAGGAAACCAACCCAAAATCTATACGCAAACCAGCTGTTCAACTAAACAAACTGAGACGAATTGAATCGATTAAAACCCGTAGTCCAGGTAACCTTAACGTTTGAACATTCTACTTAACGCTTAGCTACGGTAGAAAAACATTTCAGTTGACAGGATGCCATGCATGAAGGATTTGGCCCGATAGTTTATAATTTGTCGTTAATGTCGCAATCAGATGTAGGTGACTTCCATCCTCGCTGTTGTGATCGTAAACACAGCGATATGTGGCGAGAAAAATTGATTCAGTGCTGACTGAACCGACCGGCTGGGGTGATTTATGCGACTTGCGGCGATTTAGCGATGAAGGACGATTTAACACTTATCAGATGAACTGCGTTTTGTCACCATTTAAAAAAGGTTAACACGAGTGACAGAGTGAGCTCGTGTGTGCGTGATTCGAAAAGTGAACAGAAAAGTAAGACGGACAGTGGCGGATAGTGAATTAGAGAGGGAGAGAGAGAGTGAGTGAGAGAAAGAAAGAAAGAGAGAGAGTGAGTGAGAGAAAGAAAGAAAGAGAGAGGAGAGAGAGAGAGAGAGAGAGAGAGAGAGAGAGAACTGAGAGAAAGACAAGGTGAAATAGGATGAGTGAAAGGGACAGTGAAGGATATAACTGCAAGAGAGGGAAAGAAAGACGACATAAGAAAGAGAGAGAGAGAGAGAAACACAGAGAGAGAGACAGAGAGAGAGTGTGAAAGAGAGAGAGAGAGAGAGAGAGAGAGAGAGAGAGACAAAGGGAGAGAAACACAATAGATAAACATAGTGAGAAAATTACAGAGCGGGAGAGAGGGAGAACGGTGTTTTTGTATAGGCCAGCGTGTATATTTGCTTTCATATCGTGGTTGCTAGGAGTTCGGTTCCCTCTGTTATTGGTATGTGTGTCTGTTTTTGTGTGTTTATGTCTCTCTCTCTCTCTCTCTCTCTCTCTCTCTCTCTCTCTCTCCTCTCTCTCTCTCTCTCTCTCTCTCTCTCTCTCTCTCTCTCTCTCTCTCTCTCTCTTAATGTATGTGTGTATTCATGTATGTACTTTATACAGATATGCAAGCGCGCATGAATTTCCTTTTTAAAGATGCAGGCTTAGAAGTATATTATCATCGCAACAAAGAAAGTAACTTGTAAATATAATGAAATATATAGTACAGACGATATCGCCGATGATAAATTTACACGTTCATATAACATGTTCATTCAGCCAATTGCTGTAAAATAACCGATGACAACATTATTTTCTTTATCTCTCGCTAGCTCTGAACTCAAGCATAATCCATACACTCTACCTTTAGTAGCATTGGACTGAATTGTGCGTGTGGATTAGCTTTCCCTATCACCATGTCCCTCACCATCAGGCGAACCCACTTCAACTTCAGAGGTACTTGTAATTTACGTCCCCAAGTCAAGGACAAGAAGTCAAAATTTTAGTCTGACTCTCCGGTGTAGCGGTGGAACCCTTTACCTCGGCATCAGCACACCGGATGATTAAAAACGTGCGTTCCTATCCATTCGGCCATGCTGGCCTCCGATGAAAACATCTGATTACCACAAGCGTTGCTGACGTGAATGCCAGGTTGGCTTTCCTAACTCCAATAAAGAAAATTTGACATTTTCACATATTGTTATCCTAATATAAACCCTAACCGGCAAAATTCGCTGCTACTGCCCAAGTCAGGAGGCCTTAATTCTTTAGGCTCGAGACCCCTCCTGTCCTACACCACAAGGTGCTATAGGCAGTAACTACAGTTAGTGACAGTTACCCTCAGAGTGTGATTGTCTTTGGGCCTGTCCCTGGCATTTTTACACACTAACTGTGGTCGCATTCTGTTTTTAAGTTGAAGAAATATTTTTCAACAAAAAGATCTATATGGTTTTGTCTGAAATAGGTTTTAAAATGGTGTTTCAAGGCAAGAGGTTGGACTTAATTGCATATGGATTTATCCCATATAGCTAAGTCTTTCTCTCTGCAGAGCACCAAAACACCTGCTGAAATTCTCGCATGTAGCACGAACTCCTTAGCTCAAGCAATGAATCAAAGAGGTCTCTGAAAACAGTATACTAGCCAACTGAATGACAAGATCGGACTACAAACCCACGCCCTTCTTGTCATGAAGAAGACGGCTTAACCACTCCGCCACGGAGACTCCGCCAGAAGCAAATTATATTTGTTTAGTTTGATTATGCTCTTTGTACCATTTCAGTCAACATAGCCGCCACATGAAAAGACGTTCTCCACTCGACAATTTTCGCAGGTAGAAAGAATATGTGTACTGTATTAAATGATTCAGCGCCAAACAAAAAGTTTGTTTGGACCAGACATGTTACACAATAAAATGAACAAGTGTTGTAATATACATTTTCATTAATTGAGCCTTGAAATTGCGGAAGATGACACGAAACGAAACAAATAAGACGATAACCCTAGTATTGCGATGTATCGCCCTTCTGTCTAAATGGGAGGTCACATGTGGCGAAATATTATCCACATGGCCACAGAATAAGTTAATGAATTGTCCACAGGTAAAGAATTCTGTCACGTGTATCCATTTACTCCAAAGTCACATATACAAATTCAAAGCCAGACTGTGAAAAATACTACTTACTGCTTGAGTTTGGCACCCTTGAGCTCCCCGGAGAACTGTATTGCCAAAGCAAACCAAATCTGATCCTCAAACTGTACCAAGACTGTTGCTTACACCAGACGTGTCTTCAGAACCAGCTGTATTGCGTTGACAGACACAAAAACAATCACATCCGGTTGATTTTGGCATCAGATTGATAACAGATGTAGTAAGTTCCTAGAACAGAACAAAAATAGGGAGATTTATTTAGAAAATATAAAAACTTGCTGTAGACAGATGTATGCGTATCTTAGAATAACCGCACATGATCTATCAAGAATCAGCGCAGTAAACATTGTAAGCGAAATTCAAAGTGTTATCTTTACCAGTTGTGCACAATGCAAGAAACAATGTTTCAAAAATACACGAAATAGATTTGACATCATGACATGGAGGAAGGTCGGTATCAGAAATGATTGGAAACACGAGAGACAGAAGGCAGTGGACAGCCATTTTCATCACCGAATAATAATAATAATAATAATAATAATAATAATAATAATAATAATAAGAAGAAGAAGAAGAAGAAGAAGAAGAAGAAGAAGAAGAAGAAGAAGAAGAAGAAGAAGAAGAAGAAGAAGAAGAAGAAGAAGAAGAAGAAGAGAAGAAGAAGGAGGAGGACAGGAGAAGGAGGAGTGGGAGGATGTTAAATTACGCTAAATATGTGCAGATGTAAACATTTTTAAAAGCATAAGGGGAGAAAATACAATACTACAAGGAACACTACAGCAGCACGTCAAAGTCATCTTAAAACGACGAAATTAATTTAAACAAGACTGAATGTCTATAGACAAAGAACACGTTTGTGATGTCCTGGGCAATTTTACATTCGAAGAGTGGGCAGTTAGTTTTCGCATAACTTCAATGTTGAATTATAAGCTATATTGTCTCTAATCTACGGCAGTGCAACTCCTTTAAAAGCTAAAAAGATATCTTCAGACGTGTGACCAAACGGCACTCAAGTGGTAATATGTTAAATGTTACGTCGTCAGCCATTAATTTTCCAACGTAACATTGTCATCGTTATCATCCTCCTCATCATCATCATACAGAAGCTCCTTTGAAGAACATCACACTCATCACAGCCCGCTGAAAATAATATTGATTCTTCGCCATGTTCTCTGCTTCATACATATGCACGTCTAGTGTGACATCAATTCGCTTTGTCCACTGTCATGTTTCGGTTCCTGCATCGTCTATCTGCACTCACGCCTCCCATTTCTAATCGTTCTTACCCACTGTGAAATTTATATAGCCACAGTATTTAAGTTTCAGATGCAGATTATTTGTCAGTTTTACTCTTTGCTCAAATCTTATTGAAACTTAGTTGTACCTATAACAAATTCGAGAGAAATGGAAATCGAAGCAATTGTGAGAACCAGGGCAGAAATCTTGCGCTCAAATACGTGTTGCACTAAGTTCTTTATACGAGGGGGATTCAAATTAAAACCCTACATGTTAATTTCTTGTTTGGTTAATATATCCTGAACAAGTAATGAAAATGTATCATTTTCAGACGTAGTCACCACTGCATGCAATACAAGTCCTAGTCACCACTTCATGCAATGCAAGTCCTAGTCACCACTGCATGCAATACAAGTCCTAGTCACCACTGCATGCAATACAAGTCCTAGTCACCACTGCATGCAATGCAAGTCCTAGTCACCCCTGCATGCAATACAAGTCCTAGTCACCACTGCATGCAATACAAGTCCTAGTCACCACTGCATGCAATACAAGTCCTAGTCACCACTTCATGCAATGCAAGTCCTAGTCACCACTGCATGCAATACAAGTCCTAGTCACCACTGCATGCAATGCAAGTCCTAGTCACCACTTCATGCAATGCAAGTCCTAGTCACCACTGCATGCAATACAAGTCCTAGTCACCACTGCATGCAATACAAGTCCTCCAGCGCTGATAAAGTGCTTGAATTCCTGTAGAGAAAACATTCTCTTGGTCGTGTATGTAACCAATCATGCACCACCTCCTGCACATCTTCATCGGACCGAAAAGTCTTTCCCGCCAATGACTGCTTGAATCGACGACATCGAAATCACTTGGGGCTAGGTCTGGCGAGAACGGGGGAATCACATTCTGCTTCAAAGCACAACACATTTGATTGTCAAGCGCCATTGCGTCGTTGTTTAAATTCTGGAGTAAACTGCCATGACACCCATATTGCAGACACTTTACGGTGCCGTACCAAATCATGGATGATGTGGCGTGATGAATGTTTATTGATGTCAAGGTGTGCTGCAATGTTACTCATAGTCAATTGGCGATTTTCCTGTCTTAAAAGTCTTAAAAGTCGATCTGATCGACTTCATTGCACAATGTTATCCCATACGGCTCTGTTTCTTTCCACAGGGCGACCTGCCAAAAACGTCACACAAAGCACGAACTCCGTAGCTCCAGCGACGATCCCCAGGAGTCTCCGAGAAAAACGCACCAGTGATCCAAAAAACGTAGCCCGAAATCGAACCCACAACCTTCGGAGCGCGAGCAGACGGGGTTTTCCTGTATGAGGCCTTAAACGGCTACAATCGACTCTAGGGTCACTAGTCGGAGTGCCTAACCCGGTAGTGAACAGATGTAGCGCCGTTTTGAAACTTCCTACTACACCCATACACTTGCTGGACTTACAGGCATACATCACCTTACTGGACCTGCATTCGTCGATGCGTTTTTGTAGATTCCAACTCTTCACTGATCAAAAATCGGATAACAGAACGCTTATCATCTTTGGTGCATGTCAAAAGTGGGGCGGTCATCCTTACATTGTCCTTATGACGTCATCGTGTTCGTCTGCACTGTGATGTCACGTGTTTAACACTCTTGCCATCCTTAATAACAATGTTGGCAGGTTAAAAGACAATTGCATGGTTCTTGCAATTTTGATCACACTTTTAAAAGTGTGATTTGAAGCTCTTCTATATTCATAAAATCTGAAAGACCTGATACCTGTCGAGATTTATGCCATGGTCCCATTCTATTCTATGCAGCGTCCGATTATAGTATTGCCCTGTGTGTGCAAAACTATGTCTTATATATGTTTGAGTAATACATTTACGTTTCTTTTGCACTTTTTCGATTTCTTCAATTGTTGTTTGACACTTGTTAGTTTTGTTTGTGGGTTGGTTAATTATATTGTTTAAATAGTTGAATGACTGTTTGGTTGGTTCGTTAGTTGATTTATTTGTTTTGACTTCATTAGAAGACTGAATGTTGCGTACTAACGTTCTGGCGGTCTGAACTACTGAATAGGGCCTAAATCTATCGAAGTGTCGTTGGTGCAGTAGCTGTTTTCACAACAGCTCACAAAGTATCATCTTCACAAAGAGTGTGCTCTTCCCCTCTCCAATCTCAACATCGATGGATGTATGCAAGGCCGACACTGACACTTTACATCTGCGGAGAGGCGTATTAGGATGTAACTAGACAGGATGCAGCAAAATACAGGAAGTCCCCGGTTAACGTTTGGGTTACGTTTATGGAAAACGCAACCTTAAGTGACACGATGCATAGCGAAACACTATTTTCCATAGAATTAAATGAAATACAGTGTATTATGTAATGTTTATTTTGATGGTTGTTGATATTTATTGGCTAAATAGAGGTAGGTTGGAGGGCGAGTGGTAGAATTATTGGGACGTAGAAGCATTAAAACCAAGATTCGCTCAAAAACTTTCACCAGCACTAATAGTATTGTTCTCACCCGCTTTCTTAGCTAGTTCTTCATAGAGAGACTTTGCTTTCTCTTGTATAGCCATCTTGCTCACAGATACCGTTGGTTCTGGACTTCAATCCAGTCGGCCAATAGTGCTTCCATGTTCTCCATAAGAGTACTTATGGTATGAGTGATCTTGGAAGCTTTCAAAGTGGTTACGTTTTTAGTACCCTCTTTGATTTTTCAAGCACATGCACGAATTGTTCTTACTGTGGTTGGGAGTACACCATGGACGTTACCGAAATCAACAGCCCGATCGCCAGCCTCAAAACAACGTAACACATCTATTTCACCTCAAGAGTAACACTTTTCATGGTTCTCTTACAACCAGACACATTATCAGCACTTACTGTGTGCTTTGAACTCAAAAATATAAGTGATTACACGATAAAATCCTGGAAAAACGCACTGCACAAAACGTAAAATAGCGACGTTAACGCAGCATAGCAACACAGGTGACGACGTTATAGCGAAACGTAGCGAAGTAAAGTGAAGATAAGTCCCATGGTGACAACAATGTTATAGCGAAACGACGTAAACCGAAGCGACGTATAGCGGGACCTTCCTGTACAAACGAAGTCTCTTTTGTGTGGTATCACCTCCGGAGCTCTCTGACCTTCTGATTATATGTATATTGTATATTAATTATACGAACATCAATGCGGCTTAGAAGGGTAACGAAAAGGACACTGGTAAAATAAACTAGTAGACCGTGTGTATGTGTACCAAGTGCACATATGAGAGACCTAACTTAAATAGAACCCTTATTAATGAACCTCTGAAGTGCTACTTGGGTCTTTCTTAAAGGGGCGAGAAAGATGCCAACTAATGGTAAACCTAGGAACAAGTACAGAAAGATAAGCTGACTCAGCAGACAGGTCTGTCTCATCACAGGGACGAACCTAATTGTGTTAGTGTCTAGTTTTGTTTATTACGTTAATTAACGCTCCTAATGCACTCTATGTGTGGACGGATAAAAATAGCAATGGAGACATCATGAAAGAAGTTAACTCACAAAGGGAACTGGTTACACGCAACAGAAGATGACACATTTTTTGGGCATGACATGAGAAGGGGGAAGCTGGGGTATGCCGCCACAACGGAGAGACAAGGGGGCTATGAGAGAAGATTCTGGGCAGTTTGACATCTTGGCATGGAGGATTATCAGTATCAGAGAGCAATACACGAGGCAGAAGGCTATGGAAAGGCATGGTCACATGAGATTATCCCTGAATGGTTTGTGGGAGGAGCACGTAAGGAATTATTCCGATGTGGCTTCAAAGACTTCAATGTTTATTGTCTCTACTTCTATCCTCTTTTTCTTCTACTTCTGTCCTCTATTGCTAGGAGTGCCAATCAATAATTTTGAATTCATTTCTGATATGTCAATGGCCTCAAAAGTGCTCCATCATTTGGTGTCTCTGTATATTAAGTATACACTTACCAGTGTGTTAAAGTTCCTTATATGAGAAACAAAGAATATTAAAACTGTAGGCTTCATTACAGTAGATGACTATAGCAAGATGGTTGGAGACTGGCTTTCTCGCCTCGTAGAATACTCTAGCTGCACAATCCAACCAATCACGGCTATCTCGCCTAGTAGAATACTCTAGCTGCACAATCCAACCAATCACGGCTATCTCGCCTAGTAGAATACTCTAGCTGCACAATTCAACCAATCACGGCTATCTCGCCTAGTAGAATACTCTAGCTGCACAATTCAACCAATCACGGCTATCTCGCCTAGTAGAATACTCTAGCTGCACAATTCAACCAATCACGGCTTTCTCGCCTAGTAGAATACTCTAGCTGCACAATTCAACCAATCACGGCTTTCTCGCCTAGTAGAATACTCTAGCTGCACAATTCAACCAATCACGGCTAACTCGCATAGTAGAATACTCTAGCTGCACAATTCAACCAATCACGGCTATCTTGCCTAGTAGAATACTCTAGCTGCACAATTCAACCAATCACGGCTATCTCGCCTAGTAGAATACTCTAGCTGCACAATCCAACCAATCACGGCTATCTCGCCTAGTAGAATACTCTAGCTGCACAATTCAACCAATCACGGCTATCTCGCCTAGTAGAATACTCTAGCTGCACAATTCAACCAATCACGGCTATCTCGCCTAGTAGAATACTCTAGCTGCACAATTCAACCAATCACGGCTTTCTCGCCTAGTAGAATACTCTAGCTGCACAATTCAACCAATCACGGCTTTCTCGCCTAGTAGAATACTCTAGCTGCACAATTCAACCAATCACGGCTATCTTGCCTAGTAGAATACTCTAGCTGCACAATTCAACCAATCACGGCTATCTCGCCTAGTAGAATACTCTAGCTGCACAATTCAACCAATCACGGCTTTTTCGCTTAGTAGAATACTCTAGCTGCACAATTCAACCAATCACGGCTTTCTCGCCTAGTAGAATACTCTAGCTGCACAATTCAACCAATCACGGCTATCTCGCCTAGTAGAATACTCTAGCTGCACAATTCAACCAATCACGGCTTTCTCGCCTAGTAGAATACTCTAGCTGCACAATTCAACCAATCACGGCTTTCTCGCCTAGTAGAATACTCTAACTGCACAATTCAACCAATCACGGCTATCTCGCCTAGTAGAATACTCTAACTGCACAATTCAACCAATCACGGCTATCTCGCCTAGTAGAATACTCTAGCTGCACAATTCAACCAATCACGGCTATCTCGCCTAGTAGAATACTCTAGCTGCCCAATTCAACCAATCACGGCTAACTCGCCTAGTAGAATACTCTAGCTGCACAATTCAACCAATCACGGCTAACTCGCCTAGTAGAATACTCTAGCTGCACAATTCAACCAATCACGGCTATCTTGCCTAGTAGAATACTCTAGCTGCACAATTCAACCAATCACGGCTATCTCGCCTAGTAGAATACTCTAGCTGCACAATTCAACCAATCACGGCTATCTCGCCTAGTAGAATACTCTAGCTGCACAATTCAACCAATCACGGCTATCTCGCCTAGTAGAATACTCTAGCTGCACAATTCAACCAATCACGGCTTTCTCGCCTAGTAGAATACTCTAGCTGCACAATTCAACCAATCACGGCTATCTCGCCTAGTAGAATACTCTAGCTGCACAATTCAACCAATCACGGCTATCTCGCCTAGTAGAATACTCTAGCTGCACAATTCAACCAATCACGGCTTTCTCGCCTAGTAGAATACTCTAGCTCAGTGGTTCTCAACCGGTGGGGAATTCCCCCCAGGGGGGAGTTTTAGGGTTTCCAGGGGGGAAATGAAGATCCTTTCAAGATCGCGTTAATACAAGAAACGATTACTTGATATTGCTTTTCCCTTCATACTTTACAGTTATGCAAGTCTCATCCTTCTAATATTCATTTTATAAAGTAAGTAGACCCACAAATCATGTTTTATGTGGATGTCTATTCCTGTTTTAACATATTTACCTTCCATTTTTACGTATAATGTGTAGGGGTGGGGGGGGATTATTAGGTAGGAAATATGAAAGGGGGGGATGACGTTTTGAAAATATGGTGAAGGGGGACACGGGCCAAATTTTTGATAGGAAGGGGGGGGGGGGGCGGGGAATGACGTTCTTAAAATATGGTGAAGAGTTGCACGGGCCAAAAAAGGTTGAGAACCACTGCTCTAGCTGCACAATCCAACCAATCACGGCTATCTCACCTAGTAGAATACTCTAGCTGCACAATCCAACCATTCACGAATAAGTCTATAAAGGATTAGCATCGTTTGTCTGAGAGCCTGTACTCCATCTGGGTGTTAAAAATGACAGCAGAAGAAGAAGCAGTATAGCATAATAGAACCAAGCATTTTTACGTGTTCATAATATATTAGCATGATTATTGCAAAGTCGCAAAGACAACATATCACAAACACCAGAAAGAGGCAGTCGTCATGTTTGGCCACAATATGAGAAGGCAACAACTGAACATGTTGTGACAACTGGACAGAGACATAGAGGAACAGATCGAGAAACAATTCTTGACAGTCTTGTGTCATGGCACGGAATGTAGTTAACACATGAAATGAATCCATGTCGTGAGAGATCGCAATTTGTGGAGAGACATGTTTACTCACGCCAGTCAGCAAGGCAGTTGATGATGATGATGATGGATATACTAGACCCAGCATTACCTTCCGATGTGCTTGTTTGACTATTATTTGACCCATGCTTGGTTAGATTTTTGAGACAACTGATGCTATTTCAGTAGCTGGGTAGGAGGTCTATGCATGTTCCATAGTTGTGGACTTGCTGGATGATAGATCCGTTTAATGTAGACATCATGTTAAGGGTGTCTAGTTGACCGTTGACCTCACAAAGTTCATGTCGTCATTTGGAGGTCACAAGTTCGAACCCAGTATGACCACTTATTTTTTTTGCATATCCTATTTACAGGACATTGCAGTTAACACCAGCATTTTTCAGCTGCTTTTCTTGTCTTGGCAAGTTTTACGTTCAGTAGATTGCCATTGTTTTCTGAACGACCGCCTCACATATCTTTCCGTAAGAAACCAACGCGACGCGATCTACTGCCGAATCTCGCGCAGCTATGTTTCGTACGTGAGCAAACGGGCTTACGAATAGCATCATTAACACCTTCGCCATGGAGATCGGCCTGATCACTATAGCTTTCAATAATTGAATTGTTTAGTGTGTCTTTTAATCACTACTTCTTTCCTCTGCTTCTGTGAATGCCAAGCAATAGCACCGGGGACGGGGGGGGGGGGGGGGGGGGGGTAGAATTTTAGGATTTCCAGTGGAGTGGGTCATTAAGATTATTTTAAGATCGGGTTAATACAAGACCCGATTCCTTGATATTGTTCCCCCGTACATACTTTACAGTTCTGAACTTCTCGCCCTTCTGAAATTCATTTTATAATGTAGATAGACCCGCAATTCAGGTTTTATGTAGACATCTAGACTTATTCTAGCATGTGTTATTAAATATAGCTTCCATTTTTACGTATGCTGTGTAGGGGTGGGGGGGAGAGATTTATAGAGAGGAAATACGAAAAAAAAGGGGGGGGGGACGTTCTGAAAATATGATGAAGGGGTGCACGGGTCAAAAAAAGTTGAGAACCACTGGCATAGACCATCATTCGTTACAAACCAGCCAAACGACAGCAAGTTTACGTTGACCTAGGCTTGTGTCTAACGGATTACTTCTGGCGTTGACATTCCAGTGTGAAACCGTTTTACGTGGCGGCGATCCTGGCCAAAAATTCTGAAAGCCAATTTGGTGGCTTTAGCTATTACTATCTAGTTTAAAGAGAAGATAAGGAATTTGTGATGCTTTACTGGATTCTGACCCAGACAATCGTTATGTTAATCCAATTTGTTCGAGTTATACGGTTTAACTCCTTCTGTTTCAGAAATTCTGAGTGCTCTGTGGCAGTTAAAATCCCCCTGTCGCAGAAGGCCATTATTTTAACTCTTATTAACCTAGGCAATTATTACACTACACTAGCATCTGTCTGGAACACAAGTAGATAAGAACTGGATGCGATGCTTGGAGCAACTACCGAGTGCACTGAAATAAACATAAGTTAAACACCAAAAAAACATTACTCTGTTTGAAAATGGGCCAACGTGTAATGACTTTGTAAACTCTTTCAAAACAACGAAAGCACACTCATCTATTTCTCATAGCAGATACCAGATGTGTGTATGTTAAAATGTTAGTACCATTACATACTGTAGGTTTGAGTGCACAGGGAAACAGGTGGCCAGTCTCTCGCTCCATTAGCGAACGTCGAGAAGTGGCATTGAACCCTCGTTCGACCGCGCTAATGCCTGCATCAGTGCAATATGTTCACCATCAGGCCAACATTCCCATCATATTCTCCTGCTAATGTCGGATAAATGGATTATGTTTCCATGTGTCATCTCGGTGGCTTTTGCCGTGGATGTAAGTGTAACTGTCTAAGACCTCGCACTGTAATGACATTATCTGCCATATATCTACATTTACGTCCAGTAGCTGATTTCTATAATGAATACTCCCGCTCTGTGCCTCACTAATATTTTGATTTTAACCAGCTCTGTGGCTTAACGAGTGGTGAAAATGCGTTTAACAATACCCCGACAAATTGAGTCCACGGTCCTAAATCACGGTAATTTTGGAAGCAGGCAGTTTTGCGTTGATTTTGATGCTATGAGTTGTTGCGTTCAGAAATCAATGCCAAACTATTGAACAAAAATTGTATAGTAAATCATAAACAACCAATAAATGCTGGCATTGACTGCAGCGTTCTGAAAAGGAAATGCAGCTAACTGTCACTAACACTTCACTTTACTGACAGTATCTTGCATATGACTACATTTACGTATAGCAGCAGATTTATATAATAAATGTTACCTTTCTGTGTCTTTATGATCTTGTGTCTTTCAACGGTGTTGCCACGTGCATCCCTTAATATAATAATTCTCTACAATAGTTCTCGACATTTGTATTCTACATTAGTTCTCTACAGTAGTTCTCTACAATAGTTCTCGACAATAGTATTCTACAATAGTCCTCTACAATTGTTCTCGACAATAGTATCCTACAATAGTTTTCTACAATAGTTCTCTACAATAATTCTTAAAATAGTTTTATTTTTTAAACAGTAGTTCTCTACAGGCGTTCTAGAAAATAATTCTAAGAGTTTTTCATCACTACAGTCTTATTAACATAAAACAAAACAATGCCTTGTAAAATGACCACAAATGTGTATTTCAAATAATCGATACAATATTGCCTATTTTTGCATATTTCAATATGATTGCATACACATTTCTCATTACTTTTAATTGATTGCATGCACGTCGATTATTATGTATAAATGATCACATTGCACATTTCTCATTACTTTTAAAATGATCGCATGCACAATTCTCATTATTTTACATTATTATATAGACATTTCTAAATATCTTAAAAACTATTTTAATATTACTGTCTGCAGATTTATCATTATTTTACAATGATCCCAAGCACATTTCTCATTATTTTAAAACGACTGCATATACAATTGCCAACATTAACGTCATGATTTAGTTCTAAACATTTAATATTCACAGAAAGGACTGATACGATTTAAAATTGCAATAATAGTACTTTTATATATAATTAATTATTTCACGCATGAAACAGAAGCATGCTCCAACAGATAGCTAGCAACGGTAGAGTACAGGCTAGACGTTCTTTCGCATGCCGGCCTGATGCTAGTGGGTTCGATTACATCAAGGCGAATTTTATTTTTGTAAATGTGCCCAGGGCTCCCATGTCGACCCAGCCTAAAGTGAATAGCAGGAAATTGATAACAGGAAATTGATAACAGAAAATTTATAACAGGAAATTGATAACCGGAAACTGATAATAAGAAATTGATAACATGAAATTTATAACAGGAAATTGATAACAGAAAATTGATAACAGGAAATTGATAACAGGAAATTGATAACAGGAAATTGATAACAGGAAATTGATAACAGGAAATTTATAACAGTAAATTGGTACCAGGGGATGTCTTGGAAAGTAAAGGCGACGGGACATAGATCACCTCAGCCACAGTGACCATGGGCCTATACATGTATGTCTAGCAACACATGCCAAATTACTTTACTTACTATTCTTAACTGATTCACTGCCGAAGGATAATACATCGCCAAATGCGACTACTCGTGTGCACAGAACGACGATATATTGCAATTCCGGGATCATTGTGTTATTTGTTTTGTTTCGAGGTATCTTCCAAAACTTTAAAGCTCAGTTAACGAACATTAACATTATAATATTTACCATTTGATTATGTACCATGTTTGGTATCTTTTTTTTTTTTTTTTGGTACCATGTTTGGTATAAACTTACTTTTTATATGACACTGGATAAGTTAAGAAAACAGATCCGATGGTGTAGCAATAACTAGCAAGTTTATTTTGATAGACATATAAACATCACAACAAATTTCGTCTGTAATCTGACGGGTTCTTCCCAAGCTAAAACTCTTAAACTCCGCTAGGGAAATGACAGTAATCCCTCAAAGGTCGTCAAATTCCTAATATCGACAAGAAGACAAACACGACAGCCTGCAACATCTGAACATGGAAGAGAGCCGACTGAAAAATAGCATATTGTCTCGAAGATTGAAACGCTTTATTAAATTCACAGGGGCTTAGTCACAACAGTAATGGGGGGTTGGAGGGGGAAGGAGAGAAGAGGTAGGGTGTGTGTGTGTGTGTGTGTGTGTGTGTGAGTGTGAGTGTGTGTGAGTGTGTGTGAGTGTGTGTGTATGTGAGTGTGTGTGAGTGTGAGTGTGTGTGTTTGTGTGAATGTGTGTGTGTGTGTGTGTGTGTGTGTGTGTCCGTCCTTGAAAGCTATAAAGAGAGTTCCTGCATTTTTTTTTGCGCTCGCTCGCTTTGACCTCAAGCGTAATCCATACACACTATTTCTAGTAGTGAAGGACTGAATTTTGAGCGTCGATTAGCTTTCCCTATTAACAGTGTCCCTCGCCATAAGGCGAACTCACTCCGACGTCAGAGGTACTTGTAATTTACATCTCCAAGTCAAGGACGACAGGTCACCATTTTAGTCCAGCTGTCCGGTGTAGGGGTTGAACCGCTTAGCATGGCATCAGCACAACGGATGTTTAAGAACACACGTTCTTACCCATTCGGCCATGCCGACCGGCGTTCTTACATGTTACATAGAACTAATGTTAAAATACTGCTGCGAAACCTGAACAATTAGTAAACAGGCAAAAATAAAATTCATGGAAGCTTTGGATGTGTGGTTTTATAGAAGAATGATCACCATTTTTCACCATTTTAGTCCAGCTGTCCGGTGTAGGGGTTGAACCGCTTAGCATGGCATCAGCACAACGGATGTTTAAGAACACACGTTCTTACCCATTCGGCCATGCCGACCGGCGTTCTTACATGTTACATAGAACTAATGTTAAAATACTGCTGCGAAACCTGAACAATTAGTAAACAGGCAAAAATAAAATTCATGGAAGCTTTGGATGTGTGGTTTTATAGAAGAATGATCAGAATTATTTGGACAGCCAAAATTAGCATTCTGGAAGTTTTGAGGGAAACTGAGCTGCAAAGACAACTTATCATAAACATCAGAAAGAGGTAGTCCTCATTTTTGCCTTCGTTATGAGAAGACTAAAACTGGAACATGTCATGGCAACCGGAAAGATTTGCGGAAAGAGAGATAGAAGAAGACAGCGGGAGAAGAAACTTGACAGTCTTGTGTCATGGCATGAAAGGGAGTCAACATACGAATTGATCC
>OY992878.1:30937048-31134548 GCA_963921405.1 Cepaea hortensis
CCTACTATTCAGCATTTGTAACATTTAGTGAATGTTTCTAGTTTATTCGTAGCGGTTTTAATAGTTGCCCGCGATTCTGATCCATGCAACATTACCGATTTAATGTTTAAGTTAAATATTCTGACTGTGGTACACTTTCTTTGGATAACAAATATTGAAGTGGTTTGTGGTAAATTACGATCTTCCTGTTCGTCTTCCTCATTCACACTAAGACCGTCATGTCTCTAATAAAAACATTGGTTAGTCTCAGACTCATTATCATCATCAAAATATTCGTCCATTTTTGCCGTCAAGCGTCGTCGGGAGGAATACTTGCCGTTCTAACACCTGATGGGTGGCACTGATTAATGTCATTCTGTGTGATTGTACAATGTCTTTGTTGTCGGTAATCCATTTTCTTCTTGGGCATACTGTTGCTCTCGTGGCAGCCCTTCTTTTATGTAACTCCAGTGCTAGTGGTTGACAGTGTTGCATTCTAACTAGATGATCGATCCGTTTGATTTTCTGCCTTTTAATATAATAGATTCATTATCCCTAAATAATATCAAAGTCCATTAAACTGTTTATAAAACTATGTATCTATGCCCACCCCTACGAGACATGTTGTGTTTGTCTGTTTAAGATTATGAACCCCTCCGTGGTTTATGAGCCTGTCTAGCTGGGCATCGGAAATCATGCAGCACGTGTTGGTATGAGTTCCACTGGCCTTCCATTAGATTTATCTAGACTACTCTGTGAGATAGCTGCCGAGTGTGAATAAGAGAGTAAGGTAACCTTCTGAAAGTGTCATCAAGATGGTGTCATAATTTGACTCTACATTTTTGAATGTGTCATCAAAGTGGAGATGTTTGGATGAACACTTCTGAAAGTGTCATCGATATGTTTTTGTATAGATGCAAATTTCTGAAAGTGTTATCAAGAGGGTGTGATGTGATTTTGCTATAAGTTTCCAAAAATGTCATCAATATCGTGTGGATTAGCTTTCCCAAATGAATTGTCACACACACACACACACACACAACACACACACACACACACACACACACACACATACATACACACATGCACCCACCGTCACATACACATCAGAGCGTTCATTTATTTCACATCTACCCACACACACACACATTCACCTACACGCCCACACACACACACACACACACTCACTCACCCACACATACACATACAAGCACGTTCACTGACAGAGTTGCCCGGGATACTCACGTCTCTAGCTGTCAGAACTGGTCGCTCTAAGAGGTTTGAGCAAGTGCTGTCCTTTTTTGCTTGGACTTAACAGAAATCATCAGCCTGACGATCACACAGCTCAGGTTGACACTTTGACAGCTGCTCCAAGATATTTCTGCCAGGGTCATTATAGGGTAGCAGTTTGTTTTTAAATTTCATAAGATTTTTACAAACCTTGATCCTAATTTGAATACCCGTTAAAAGATGGCGGCTGGAAGAGCTCATTCTCTTCCAAGTGCAGGTTCGATATTTTAACATGTTTATAGCCAAATTACGAAACTCTCTTGATAACACTTGCAGAAGAGTATAGTCAATTGACAACACCATCTTGAAGACACTTTTAGAATTTACAGCAGGATTTATTTAAACACCCTCTTGATAATACTTCCAGAAGTTTACAACCACAAAGCCGGTGTCCACACCACAGTCCACAAAGCATAATTTCTCTTGTCTGTCTCTGCTTCTTTTCCCATTGATCTCTGCTCTGATGTCCATGGTATGAGGCGCAGGTCTTTCAAACTGTAATGGAACTGCTGAACTTAAAATTACCCAAATTCCTTTTTTATGGGTGCGTTTTAACCCGTTTTGAACTGGAGCGTAGTCAATACACGTGATATTACTTCTAGTGCAATGGACTGATCTGATGTTTGTGGATTAGCTTTCCCAATTGCCAGTGTCCGTCGCCATCAGGCGAAGCCACTCCGACTTCCGAGGTACTTATATTTTATATCCCTAAGTCAAGGATGAGAACTGAACATTTCTGTAAAACTGACCAGTGTAGTGGTTAAATCCCATAACTCGGCATCACACCGGAAATTTAAGAGCGAGCGCTCTTGCCCATTTGTAATTGCCTAATTAATCAAAACCAGCTAAACATGTTGGGGTTGATTGCGACGTCCCGTGTAGAACATGCAATTACCATTTTTAACCTACGTCTATCCTCATGAAACAATAAGTCATTAATTAAACATTGCAGAATCAAACCAATCAAATCCGGGAAGGTTAACCCTGTCAACAAATGCCCGCAGAAGTAAGGTTGTGTCGGCCTAACGGCGCAAGAACGCAGCTCTGCTGTAAACAGGCACAACGCAGTCACATCCGAAAAAAAAAACATCCGGATGAACGCAGAAAAAGAAGAAGAAACCAATCAAATACTGAACGTTAACTTGCCCAGGAATGAGTCAAATAATACTGGCGTTGACTGCTACGTCATGCAAAGATATGCAACTAACATTTTTTTTTTAAATCTGGGACACCATGTCTCGACTGGGATTCGGATAGACCACGCCCGTCCGACAAGCATGCTCGCTAGCCATTGCCACACTACGGGCTCACGGGTACAATAAAAAGAGTAACCCCAGCCCCGTGGCATGGACTTTCTGTGGGCACGCGAAGTGTTAGGATCATCAAATGTGTTATCCCAGCGGGCCAGTATTGCAGTGACATTTGTTTATTCCTAGTGCTTCCTGTAAACTACGAAAATTCGCTAACTGCTGCCTGCGCAAAACATAAGGAATAAAATGATATGATAATATCACCAATGTGGAGCTCATGGAGAGAACTAACATACCAAGCACCAAGGGGTGAAGATAACTAGAAAAGCCTTAGCCTGGAAAATACAGAGCAAAATAAATAAAGAAAGACCTAAACACCCAAAGAGAAATGAACAATATGCGAAGGGCAATGGCACAACTGCATGGGACAGCAATAGGCTGGTGAGTTTATGGTGAGCTGGTTAAAGATCAATCCCCAAATGAGAGAAAGAAGACACAAGAAGAAAGAAGGATAAATTGTGTCATGTCATTTCTACTCCATTCCATAGTCTTCCGTGTGAGCTTGTCAACATCGTTCTTCATTCAATTCCACACGCTCCGAGTGTTGTTGAGGTTATCGACGCCACAAGGACAGACCCTGGTAATGGCTATCGGCTCTTTTGATAGCCAGTCTGTTTCGGTCTCCGGGGACAAGGAGACGGATCTTGTCCACACAGGCAATTTGTTGCTAATTCGCTAGTCACGTGACACGCAGACTTCATTGTTTGTCTGTCTCATTCCTAGAAATGCAACCTTCATTTAAAGGAACATCAGGGCTGTGGGGGGGGGGGGGGGGGAGAGAGAGAGAAGAGGAGAAGACTGACTGTGACAACATACCAGCCAATGAACTTTATTTACAATGAATTTAAATTTTTTCGCGTAGGTCAATTTGGCATTCTGATCTTCCGAACTCATCATTCAGGCGTTATTTACGTTTTTACAATTTTCACATTACATGTATGAACGCACTATCAGAACAATTATTTTGAAACGCATAAATAATGCATCGTACAATTATATAGACACAAAGAAGATACTAAAGCACACAATTACTCGTACGTAAATACAAAGTAACGAAACATCACACAACTACAAAGTCGTAGAGAAATATTTACTCACACAATTACATAGTCGCAAATAAACAATAGTTCAGACAACTACATAGTCACAGAGGAATAATATATCACACAATTACATAGTCACAAAGAAATAATAGATCACACAATTATATAGTCACAAACACACACACACGCACGCACGCGCGCGCGCGCGCGCACACACACACACACATGTAAGAACATGTCAAAGCAGAGATCCACTTTAGATGTAGAAGTATCGGATGTGTGGTCCAAGTCCTTTTATGTTCCAATTTCAAAATTATCATCAAGGAACAAGCTGAGCTAACGCAAATTCTGGTAGACATGCCCTTTCATCAAAATGTCGACATTTAAAGCAAAACAGCAATCGATACTTGTATTAACCTGATATGGAAAAGATAGACAAAAATTAACAAGAGAGACAGGCGCTTTTTGGGAGACAGCGGCCAAGTTATAAACGGATAAGACACGCTCGATGGGGAATAATTCCATTAATGGCCGCCATCTGGAGAAGGAAGAGATTTGGAAGTAATATAGAACTCGTCACATAACCAACTCTCAATAACAGTGATATACGAAAGATTTTAGAGTTGTATATTCCCCAAAATAGAGTGTGTCACGGGTGATCTGTACTTTCACAAGAGAGTTATAAGTTGATTCTTGGAGGTAAAGTTGTAGTGACAACTACATAGCGTCGGTAGTATATAACATAGTTATATTTGTTATTTCTTATTAGCGATGTCTACTTATCCACCAATCCATATATTTATACAATCATCCATCTGTCAATGTCTACATGCCCGTCTGCTTATTCTTACACCCACCCATCCATTCACCAACTCACCAGCCCGCTCATCCACCCATTTATGAACCTATCCATCTAATCACCCACTAATCTATTCATTTACCCATCTACATACCTACCCATCCACTCATTCGTCGGGTCATACAACCATCCATCTGTCCATGCATCTTTACCAATCGACCAACCCGCCCATCCACCTATTCACCCACTCATCCATCTACTCATCCATCCAACTGTCTATCCACATAACTACCCAACAATCCATCCATTCATCTATTCGCCCCTCCAACCCTTTACGTCTGTGTGTCAATGTTTCTGCTTATCTGTCTATCTGTATGTTTGTCTAATTATTTAGGTATTATGTGTAGTGGCTGGCCGAGTGGCTAGATGGCGGATTCTCCTCCGGGAGGCAAGGGTTCGCATCTTCAGTAAGGCGTGTATTGTTTTCTGCCGGGGACAAAAAGAAAACCCTAACCTGCACAGTTTGCAGCGGCTGCACTAGCCAGGCGGCCTTTATTCCTCAGGCTCAAGACCCCCTGCCATACACCGCAAGGTATGATATAGGCAGTTTGTGACAGACAGTTTTATGTTTATCTGCCGGAGTTGTTGTCCTACATGTTAGGTAATGTTATAACACAGGTCTTATGGCATGTCTTCATACTGTAGAAAACACAAAACAATGTAAAGATCTACTTTGGCACACCATAATACGAAGTGGGTAAACGGTGTTAGTTACATATGTTTATACCAATCGACACTCGATGGATGATGTGATAAATATCACTCCGATCATTTATTTTTTAAATTTTCTATGACGTTTCCTGGTACCAAATTTAGTTTGCGTCGACCTTGGAGTCCATGGCAACGGAATATGTTGCCGCGTCCATTTCTAAAGTAAAAGTAAAAGGACCAATTTCCGCGCTCTGATGCGTTTTTGGTATTTGATGCTAGCCCTATAGTTGTGCAAGCCAGTCGGTACTCGAGGAGTTATGTGGTGAATATCACCGCGGCCGCCATTACTTTTCAGTTCATTTCCTGGCAGCCATTTATGCCCGGCAGAACAGGGAGCACTGGTAGAATTAAAGAAGAGCGCCACTTCTGTTTTGAATTCGAACACATGACCAATGGGCGGGCAGACAAGCGTGGTAGCCCCCGCGCTACCCCGACTATCGTGGTTATAATATTCTAGGACAAGATTGGTTAGATCAATAGTCAGTATATAAATCATGTGGTAAGCACGACCTCGGTGTAACTTTAACAGCCCAGAGCAGGTTTGTTATATACTGTACTGTCAGAACCAGTGTTTCCCAACCTTTTTGGTGTTATGCCCCACCTAAGCCTTTCTAAAATTCTTACCCCCCCCCCCCCCCCCCAACATATGCATCATTTTTAATATTCAAAAATTGAAATGTTCACTAAAGAAACTTGAATTTTTTTTTAGAAGTGCTCACGGTTCCCAGAGGGGCCAGAGTCCTTCCCCCCAGGTCCCGCGTCCCTGTGTGTCGGTTGTGTTGGGTGCATTTTTTTTTTTTTTTTGGTTTGCCGGTTACCCCAGACAAGCTGGTTCCCCCGCCTCCCCCTTTTTGTGTGGACCCTTAGTCTCACTGTGAGCTATTGCCCTCAGTGGTCCACCAGGCCCACATCTAAGGTGAAGATATGTGATGGGTTTTTATTTGATCATCCCGGCCCCCGATCAGACCAGGAGCACTACTGGGGAGAAGAGCAGCAAATGCACCCGATCCTAGCCAAAGGACCGATAGGTTTTAGGAAGAAATCACTAGGAAATTATTGAGCAAACACAGTAAGCAAATTTTCAAAATATATAATGGAGATCTGAAATTCAAGTACAAAATAATTTTAATGAAAGATTTTTCTATATTATTCTAATTATTAGTAATTATTTAAATTTAGTGAGATCCTTGCGCTTGATGCTTGCTGCAAAGAGATTTTATGTCAGGTTCTAATTTAGTTAACTTCAGTCTCAAGTCTCCCCGTTTTGTTATATCCAGCCAATTTCTTCCATTTTCGAATTGCCCCCCATAACAATCGAATTTCCCCCCTGTGGGGCGTGGGCTCCACGTTGGGAAACACTGGTCAGAACTGTAATATAAGCAATGCTATCTACAGGGTGTACTTTTAATGAGTGTGCAGTGTTTGAAAATATTGCCTGTCCAAGTTTTGTATTTATCTATTATATTGCATGAACTTACAGAGGGTGAATACAAAACTTGGACCGGCTATATTATCATACACTGCACAATCATTAAAAATGCATCCTGTACAAACTAAAACAATTAAAAGCCTATATGGATTGGGACATATAAAACAAACAACAACAAACACACACAAAAACTTCAGAGAGTTAAGTTGAAATGAGTGTAATCAAGAACCGCTATCACAACACTCGGGACATGCTTATTCGTGCCCAGTCTTCATCTTCGACTTGTGGTCATCTAAATATTTTAATTGGAGAACCACCGGCGTGTGAAATAACCCCATCTCAACCACGGATCCTGCTCTATATGTACGACGCAACAATTATGTTGAACAATGTTCCTGTTCTACATTTCCGTCATTGACCCAGGTGGTTGTGTTGGCTTTGCATGATTATAATGACATCCATTCATCTATTTCAGGGTCCGCCTATTGCTCTATTACTCAGTCTTCTGTAGATCAAGTGGCTGTACGTGATTGTGTTCCATCCCTGGATTTGATTTTGCTTGTAGGTCAAGGGCCAATTCAACTACACACGGATATCTCCATGAGTACTTTAGTCTTATCCTGTCTATCACACGATGAGAGTTTCTGCACAATGCACAAACTACTTTGCTCTAACTAGAGCCTCATGTGTATACGAGAATCATACATGCTATCCATACATGCATGCATGCATCCACCCATCCAACTGTCCATCTATCCATCCTCTATCCATCCATCCATCTCTCTGTCTGTCTATATGCCTTTCTGCTTATTCATCTACACATCGGTCCAATCACCAGACCACAGAAAATTCACGAAACTATCCATTTGTCCATCCATCTATCTATCAATCTGTTCATCTATCCGTTTGTCCATTCATCCATCTATCCATCTGTTCATGCATCCATCTACTTATCTGTCCGTCCATCCATGCATCCATCGATCTATTCACACACACACACGCACACCAATCCATCCATCCTTCCATCCATCTATCAATCCATCCATCTATCCATCCACAATCCATCTATTCTTCTGTTTATCCATACTTCTATCCATGCACACAACCACCCATCTATCCGCCCCTCTATCCATCCATCTTAAAAGTCGCTTAAAAGTCGACAGAGTCGACTTCATTGCACCGGGTTTATCCCATATGGTACAGTCTCTTTCCGCAGCGCGGAAAGCGTCGCATAAATCACAAACTCCGTAGCTCCAGCGACGACACCCAGGAGTTTCCGACAAACATCCATCCATCGTATCCATCACTCCGTTGCTCTGGCGAAAATCCAGTGTGTATACAAGAATCATACATACTATAAATATTTGTATGTGGGTAGGTGGGTGTGGACGGCGCCATGTTGAATCTGCTCCGTAGTAAAAGTCAAGGACCTCTTTACAGGCCTTAAGGGCATTGGGCATTGATGCTAGACCCCATTTTATGGTGAAAAAACCGGCAATCAATGGGTGATATTGTCAGTATCATGCCGGCGGTGGCCTTTACTTCCCAATACATTTCCTGGCATCCGTTTTAGGCTAGCTCCACCTGGGAGTCAAGTCAATTAAAGAAACATTCGAATCCGCCACGATGCGGTTCGAATGTATGTCCACCGGGCCGGTAGGCAAGCGACTAACCGCTACGCTACAACAGTTCCCTGGTCTGCCCTTTAATATTGTTAAATGCCGAGGGATTATTAAGATGCACACGAGTTTATCTGAGTTTTTCGCCATTATCAGTGTAGACTAAACATCCGATTCACGACCACTTGATTTTGGAGAATATAGCATACTTTTCTTATATGTAACATTCCACACTGTCTCGCCGTAAATTGAATCAGGTCTGAATGAGCTTGAATCGGGCATAGTAACCTCTGACCTACCCGCTTGATGTCCTTTTCTGTGTTCATCATTATGAGTTACAGGGTGAATTTTTAATGACTGTGCAGAGTTTGAAAATATTGCCGGTCCAGGTTTTGTATTTACCTGTTATGTTGCATGAACTTTGCAGAGGGTAAATACAAACATTGGACCGACAATATTTTCAAACAATGCACAGTCATTAAAAATACAATCTATATCAAACCAGCACACTGCCACATTCATAGCAACTAAGACGCAGATCCACTTCAAAAACAAGCGGGATCTCTACAATCAAGCAATTTGCATATTGCTCACGAAACACTGACAAACAATTTATGACAGTGGCAGGACGTTCTGATCAACCCCAGGTTGTTTTCGTAGGCAATTTCGTGTTCAGTAGTTTGCCATTGATTTCTGACCGAGAAGTCAACGTTTAAGTCCAAATGATAAGGTGTTTCATGAAACAAAAAGCAATCAAATACAGAGGTTCTAGACAAAATAGGAAGTACTAAACGAGTTAATGACAGAAATGAATATGGGACAAGTGAAATATTTTAGCCACGTTAAAAGACAACATTCTTATAAAAACCATACTGGAGGGTAAGTTGAATGCAAGCGAGCTAAAGATAGATAACGAAACAACTGGAAGCTAACATCAAGAGATAAACAATCAACAGCCTGACATAATGTACAGTCAAGGCGAGATACAGACAGTTTGTGAGATCCAATTCAGTCAACCTTCAATGAGGAGACGGCACCTGATTGATTAACAGGGTGTTGTTGTTGGTCCCGCTACTTCACCATCAGCGAATCGGGTGGTTAAGAGCTAGAGTAGTGTTATTCTGTGGGCCACGTCGGTTGTTAAAGGAAAAGTAAAATCTCCATACAAGTTTCTGACAGAAAAACTGACAAGACTGTCCTGATTATATACAAATATGCTTGTTATAAAATATCGAGGAACTTCTTATCATGATTTTTAAATAGCGAAAAGTAGACAACAAACTGTAAAATCTACGGTATCGCGCGCACGCACGCACGCACGCAAGCACCCACGCACGCACGCACGCACGCACAAACACACACACAAAAGAAAAGAAAAGAAAACAAAAGAAAAGAACAAATACATCCATAGAGCGGAATATTGAAGAGGGTTAGTTATTAAAGACGATAAAACAAAGGAAATTGATATATTTTGGTCACTTGAAACGTCATGAAAGTTTGGAGAGAACAATAATGGAGATGTATATGCCTGGAAAGAGAGGAAGAGGAAGGCCAAAGAGAAGATGGGTGCAGGATGTGGCGGATGATCTTCAGATGGGTGTATTGGACGCAGGACATCTTGCTTGTGATCGAGAAGTTTTCCGGAAGGTTGTTATGGCAGCGAGGTTCTGCAAAGGACATGCTACTGAATGAACGAATGAATGAATTAACTGACGAAAGAACGAATGAATGAATGAATGAATGAATGAATGAATGAATGAATCGTACGTTTACAGCAGGTTCGAGGATCTGTGTGTGTGTGTGTGTGTATACGTGCGTGCGTGCGTGTGCGCGTGCGTGCGTACGTATGTGCGTGTGTTTGGGTGTGTGGCGGTTCTATCCGGTTTTACCTGTTCCTTTTCAGGACAATTCCCTTTAACCATTTTAAGTTACGTCGACCTGCCAGGGCAGGTCAATTATATAAAAAAAATGCCCTCCTCGTTGGGGACTTGCAAAACCGCTGGTGGAAACAAGCCTGCTAGCCATTACCACAGCAGTGGCTCCATTAATAATGAACATTACAGTTCAGTTTTTCTAAAGGCCACTTCTGGTGTCCTGTGTGTTAGAATTATAAATTTAAAGTCGAGCTTAAGCAATGCATTTTAAATTATTATTACTGATCATGATTGTGCGGGTTCATTCTACAGAATGGTCATTAATAACACACATAGTATTGATTGGCGTTCAAAGAAGGAGCAGAACTATAGTTTTCAAATTGTATGTTGTCTAGTGCGTCCTCTAATCTGTACTTCCTTCTCCTTCTATGAGCACCAAACAATATTATGTGTGTTTATGTATGGACTGTTTCAGTGACCTCAAAGGGTTCCCCACTGATATCCTGTGTAATACAAAAATGTCAGTTGGACTGTAAAATTGACTTCTTGTCCGGAAAGCAATGGCAAACTACTAAATGTAAAGTTACCTAGTAAATTAACTCGGGGTTTATAGAATGTTATGAAAAGAAAATTGTTCTGTTATTACCATAAACTAACTTCAAAACACCAACGTGTCAAAAGGTGGTGATTTAGCAGATGACGCAGATTTAACAGAAATATATTGCCAGACATCGTTTCTTTCCTGGCCAAGACTGACTGGTTTACTCCATAAGCTGCATCTGTCTCACGTATCCAGCGACCGGGGTTTTAATTCCAGATAAGACCAGGGGTTTCTATTTTGGCAACTGCTTTAAAATAAGGCGTTTCATTCCTCAACCTTTCTCAACTGCCTCTCTGCATACAATGTTACAGATTATACGTGAGTTGGCAATAACCTCTCCGACTCTTACTTACTTACGTCTTTTCTTCTCTTCCTTCACCACTGCCTCCTCCTTTTTCTTCTACTTCTTTTTCTCCTCCTCTTCCTACTTCTTCTTCTCCTCTTCTTCCTACCTCTCATTCCTACCTTCATCTTATTTCTTTTCTCCTCCTCCGTCTTCCCATTCCTCTATTCTTCTATCCTCCTCCTCCTCCTCCTCCTTCTTCTTCTTCTTCTTCTTCTTCTTCTTCTTCTTCTTCTTCTTCTTCTTCTTCTTCTTCTTCTTCTTCTTCTTCTTCTTCTTCTTCTTCTTCTTCTTCTTCTTCTTCTTCTTCTTCTTCTTCTTCTGCCTCTACCACAACCACTACTTTAAGCATTGCCATCTATAGGCTCCATACATGTAACTTTAAAGGACCCAGTAACAACACACCGTGAGACATTTTAGGCAATGGCCGATTGTTTATCAAGTTGAAGTTTGCACACTGCAGAGTCGTGACTAAGGCCAAGTCTATCGGCACCGTGGTCATTAGTTTAAAATGCGCATTTTAACAATTGTCTTGGACTTCTAGGTGGACCCAGTCAGAGAGGTCACCAGAAAATGTTTTGGTATTTAACGGCGGTCTGTGCAATACTGGCCACATCAACCAACAAGACGTAGAGAATGACAAGATGTATGAAAGGAGATGGATAAGAAGGAGCCGGCCCTTTATGCCTAATATTTAACTCTTTGAAAATAAAGACCGTCCGTTCCTCGTTAGAACACATACGTTAATTACTTCAATAAACGTGGGATAGTTTCATATTTCTGACATCACAGTACAGTTTTAGTTTTGGATGAAACTGGTTGATTATAAAGTTTTATAACTGCCATAAGCTGATGGTTACAGCAATTTATATTAATGTAATGCCATACATGTAAAAGGCGAAACAATACGGCAAAACAAACAATTCGCTTTACTGCAACAACATACACAAGATGGTCAGTCGTGTTGTATCATGGATGCCAACATTTACTGGAATGTTCGTGAATGGAGTGGGAGTCAAAGAGGTGCAGATAAAGAAAATAACATGTAACGCGTTGTAAGTCACAGTTAAAGTAATATATAAATGACATGTAGAACCGAGAATCGAAAAATGAACCGTGAAATATAAACTAGATACGAGGTAGGGTACGAACTCTGTTGAAAACGTCCACGAATAACACCAATTAAAACATATCTTCAGGGATGTGTTTTGTCATCGGATCGTGTCTCTCCCTACAAGGAAGGAATAATAATGGAGATCAAAGAGAGTATAAAAAAGTACTCTCTTGGATATCAAGAGAACAGGCACAACGGTTGCATCAAAGAAAAAGATAACCCCAAAATGTGATTTCACAATAGAAGGGAAATTAGTTAATCAAGGTGATAGCTGTATTTTAAAAAATAGGGACAATCGTAACATCATATGAAACATTCGTGGTAGAGATTAAAAGCAGAATATGTTAGACAAAAGCTCCATTTCAGAAAATGAAAAGTGAAAAAATAAAAAAGTACATTATGCTATCAATAACTATTATTGAATGTAAGAAAGACAATAATAAAATGTTGTTTATGAACATATAAAAGGATTTACAAAGAAGAAAAACAATATAACAGGAAACGGTTGTATCAGAGGAAAAAAATGGAGACATTATAATTAATAACACTGACATAATAAAAATATGGACAGGGTACACATAAAATGTATTCTGGGACAACAGGGTCAATAGACAAACATTATATAATACTCAAGATGGACCAAAAATATTAACAGCTGAAGTAGAAAAGGCTATTAAAAAGATGAAAGAAGGAAAGGCAGCAGGTCCTGACAAGATAACAACAGAGATGATAAAATCCTTATCCAGCTTCGGCATTGAAACTATCACAGAATTATGTAATGATATATATAATACTGAGTACATCCCCAGGGACTTAAAATCATCCATTTCCATCACACTACCGAAGAAGCCAAGAGCTGTTGATTGTGAGGATTAAAAAACTATAAGCTTAATGAGCCACATAACTAAGATACTACTCAATGTCATACAAGACAGAATTTAACATAAAATAGATGAGGAAGTAGCCGAAGAACAAGTTGGATTCTACAAAAACAGCAGCAACGGAGAAGCAATTATCTGTTTAAGGATGTTACTTTAAAAATATATAGAAGTGCAAAAAAGTGTATATGTTTGTTTTATAGACTACAAGAAAGCTTTTGATAGAGTACAGCATGAACGACTAATTACGTGCCTTCAAGATACAGGAGTAGACGGAAAGGAATACCTCCTAATTGTTCTATGATTCATTATCGAGTACTTTAGCAGCCCTTGTTAGTGAGCTTGCTTCTTCACATCTCGAGATCAAGTAGGATGTATTAAATGATTTCTGAGGTTATCAAGTGGTTTTTGAGGAAAATGCAAAGAATACCATGGACAGAAAGAAAAACCAATGACCAAGTCATACAAGAAACAAATGAAGTCGGTATACTGCTTAGAGAAATTAGACGTAGACAATCACAGGATTTTTGTGCGTTTGTTTGTTTGTTTGTTGTTGTTGTTGTTTTTGTTTTTTGTGGTGGGGGGGGGGGGGGGAATACGTTATGGGAGCGAAGTTGTGCAAAGGACATGCTACTGAATGAATGAGACGAAACAAATTGGAAAACTTGCAAGATTGAGGGGACGAGAACAAGAGGAATACAGTGGAGTAGATACTTGGATAGCTTGGCCACGTGGCATGGTCGACAAAAACACTGAGCTGATCCACGACTCTGGTGATAGCGTCAGATGGCGAAATATGAAAGCCTACGCTTGTCGGCATAGGACATGATGATGCTCAAATGATTTGCTAGTTTCTCGTGCCATATCGTAAAGCTGTCACGAATCTGCCCCTTCTGAGTTATTATATCTCTTGTTCCATTAATCGCTTAATCGTTATGATCATCTTTATTTACAATAAATAATCATTGTTCTCTCCTCCTGATGTGGCCCCAAACGTTTGCTGTAGCCACATTGCAATGTTCCAGTGACTATGTAAAAACACACCAAAATCGCATTTGGATGATGGGTACACACAACACAGACACATTTCAATATATTAATTATTAAAAGTCTGAGCATAATATCTGCATATTTAAAGATTCAACATTAGTGGGGGAAAAAACAGAAACAACCGACACATTAATATAATTTTTTTTTGTTTCGCATATCCTTTACAGGACATTGGAGTCTACGCCAGTGTTTTTCAACTGCTGTTGATGTCTTGGCAAGTTTTACGTTCAGTAGTTTGCCATTGCTTTCTGAGCGGCCGGCTCACATACCCCTTAAGACACGAACGCGGCGAGAATCGCTACCGATTCTCGCACAAAGTTACGTTCCTCACATGGATATACGGGATTACGGAGAAAGTCGCTAATGCCTAAACCAGGAAGACCGGCTAATATAATTTACACATAGTAAATAAAGCCATGGAAGAAACATTAAAATAAAGATAACAAAGACAACACGTCAACAATCCTTTTCCAAACCACATGGCGTACAAGATGTATAGTCCCAGGCACGTATTTCTAGAAAAATCTGGTGTCAGGGAATCAAGCAGACGCTATCAAACCTGCTTCCTTTAGCTCCCTAGATCAGGGAATGAAGCAGATGATATCACACCTGCTTCCTTTAGCTCTCTAGATCAGGGAATGAAGCAGATGCTATCACACCTGCTTCCTTTAGCTCCCTAGATCAGGGAATGAAGCAGACACTATCACATCCACTTCGTTGACCTCCCTAGATCAGGGAATGAAGCTGACACAATCACACCTGCTTCCTTTAACTCCCTAGATCAGGGAATAAAGCAGACACTATCACACCTGCTTCCTTTAACTCCCTAGATCAGGGAATGAAGCAGACACTATCACATCCGCTTCATTGACATCCCTAAATCAGGGAATGAAGCAGACACTATTACACCTGCTTCCTGTAACTCCCTAGATCAGGGAATGAAGCAGACACTGTCACACCCGCTTCCTTTAGATCTCTAGATTAGTGAATGAAGCAGACACTATCACATCCGCTTCATTGACCTCCCTAGATCAGGGAATGAAGCAGGCAATATCGCACCCTCTTCCTTTAAATCCCTAGAAATGTTCTTGTGTCAACTTTAAACTTGTTTGACCATGTCTTTGGAAATACAAATCCGCATCAAGATGGTGTTTCGAACACAAGACCGCCCGTCCGGCAGGCAAGCGAAATATCCACTGCACTACTGCGGCTCCCGTGAATTAAATAACTTTGTATTAAATAAAAAACCTTTGCAGAAAACAGACGCCGTTAAAATAACATAAACATGAAAGAAGACGAAAATAACCATTGGAAGCATAGTTTTAATTAACAACAGACATGTTTACATTAATTACATGAGAGCCGGATAACTCAAGTATTCCTTACATGAAACTGAACAGAAACAGCGCTTTCATTGCATCTGCTATTCAGTTTTCCTGGATCTACATTAATCAGTGTTTCAAATCATGTCTTTAATATTGTGATTTCTGTTTATTGTATTAAAGCAGGAAATATTTGCCTAGAGGTCTATCTGCGGCCTGGAAAAAAGATTTCAATATAGGTTTTGTCAATAGCTGGCGTTATTTATAGAGACCATGTTTTTATGTGTAAACAATTGCTTTAGCCTTTTAAGTAGGTTCAAGGGAAAATTCATCATACTGGAAATAATGAGCACAGACGGAGTATCGTAAGACAAAACCCAGTCTGCTGGAAAACATGTAAAGCCTATTGAATGTTCGGAACCGAACCAAAGGAAAAATATTTGCTGGAGAGTGAAGTGAAAAGTAAAGTTAAAATTATGTGAACATGTGTAATGGAGAAGAGACAAAAAGATAAATCTAATCGAAAATAGAAAGGCTTGTTTAAGAGTGGCTTTCTGAATGCACTTTGATTGTGTTCAGTTTATCATAAAAGGTTGGCTAGATATAATGAGAAAGAGATAGTCAAAAATAGAGACAGAGAAAGAAACGGAGAGAGAAGGAATAGGGAGAGATAGAGAGACGGAGGAGAGACAAGGATAAAGGGGGAGAGGTAGGCAGACAAGAGAATAAAAATATATATATATTAGGCCGAAGAACAAGTAAAAGTAGGAAATAGACAGAGATGAACGAAATTAAATGTGATAGATAAGTTTATGTATGGAATGTGAACATTTATACATTTATTTTTTATTTATGCCGTTATGTGCATAGACACTTTATTTATTGTGGAGAGTGCCCGCTTATGGGCTTCATGTATCGATATTCCCATGAACTCTGATATCCCTGCGTCCATCGTTTACGTTGTCGGGCTCTTCCTCTGCTTCTCTCTGGTCTACATCATTGCTTGTTGTGATATACTGTTAGTTGGTAACCTACTTGCATGGCCAAACCATTTAACTTGCTGTCTTCTAATAAAATCTAGTGCAGTTATAGTCCCCACTTTAGTCCTGATTTCTTCATTTCTGATCGTATCTCATCTTGATACATTGTATTAATTTATAGACATAGTCGTGATTGTCAGGGGTCGTTAGGATTGGTCTTAGCTCTGATGATCTGAGATCTGACTTCTGGAGGTCTAGACCTCCGATCTGTTCCGAGCTCTCCAGTTTCGTGTATCTAATATTTAGAGGCCGGACTCCCTGTTCTAGGTGGTACACGACTCTCTCCGTAATCCCGTGTACTCTCGTGAGTAACGTGACGTTGCATGAGAATCGGTAGTGGTTCTCTCCGCGTCGGTAACTTACGGGTATGTGAGCTGGTCTCTCAGAAATCAATGGCAAACTACTAAGCGTAATCTTGCCAAGAAATCAACAATCAGCTGAAGGATGCTGATGTTGGCAGTGATGTCCTGTAAAGGATATGCAGAAAAAAAAATATTTAGAGTCTAAGCTTGATGTTGTAATTACTATCCAACTACCATACAGGTCTTCGACTTCTTCGTCCTCATTATGAAACCACTGACTAACAACACATCTCACTACAAAAACATTGCACAGAACACATTTCATATTTTTATAATTGATAGTTTCACTTACATCAGTAGGATTGCAATTCGCAGCCATATTCACTCATTTAAATACTATTCTAAACGTATATATCTCTAAATAACAAAATCTACAACAACTCTAGTGGCAATGATGTTTGCCATCGCCTACATCGGGTTGTCGATCCGTGATCTTCGTCTCTCACGGTGTCCCAGCCCCGACTAACATATTTTCAACTCTTGGGTTAATCGTCTCGTACGCCACGATTAAACCACGCACCATCATTGACATTGCCCCACTTGGCTTCTGTAACTGTTCGACCTGTGATCGAAACCTCGAGATTGATCACATCAATCTCTACACCGACCTATGGTCAGCAGACGCAAGCCAGTTTTCTGTCTCAGGCGACAAGATTGTCAGTGTATCGGATTTTAGAATCATACCTCGGAATCGTCAAGAGGATTCACAAACAATAATAATAATTTACAAAATAACCTTATCAGCATCATCAAGTGCCATGCCGACTGGCGAAGGCGTTCATGACTCTCCACAGATCTCGGCCTTTGGTTTTCTGGATCAACTCTGCTGATGATATTCCTCCATGCCACCGTCCCAAACCATCCATCATCATTTCACTTATTTGACATGTTTACTCGGTTTTCTTTCGGCCATCAACTTTAAGATTTCTTCAGATAACCTACTAAACAAAATACGCTGTGAATAAATAATGTAAGACTTTCAGCAAGCATTATCGTCGTTTCCTTCTCAACGATCGTTTCTGATGTTGCCATGAGACACTGCAATGTAAGATATCGTGCTTTAGATTTCGTTGCGTCCTAATAAATCATGTCTTTTCCAAGATAGTTCCTAAGTTAGATTGTAATTGTACTGTAGCTCCTTCTATGTCCTCCACACACAGACAGACTTGTAGGCGGAAAGGCAGGCAGGTAGATGGGCAGACAGACAGGTTTCAGATAGGCTGGAAGACAGACAGCCAGTCTAACAGACAAAAAGCCAGACAGACACACACAGAGATAGACAGTTGGGGGAGAGGGGATGGATGGATGGAATTTTTGATGTTTGGATGAATGGATAAATGACAGACAGGCATCAACTGTATTTGTCTAATTATATTTTTGATGTTTGGATGAATGGATAAATGACAGACAAGCATCAACTGTATTTGTCTAATTATATTTTTGAATGTGGGCAAGTTGTTTCTGTTACAATTACGCTTCGGGAAATATGGTTTCGCTTCACTGTGTTAATGAGAAACATGAATGAAAATGGAAAAGGTACCCGAGCTGCTGAGAAATATGGGAATTTTCACGGCTGTTTCCCATATATTTTAGAGCAGCTTCACAAGCCTATTGATCGGTCTGTGAGGGTTATTGATGGCAAGAAAAAGTGCGAACGCAAATATTAATTCCCTCTGAATGAGCACGACATCTGTCCCAGTAGCTGCTTCCCTTGGTGGGACAGACAAGGGAGACAACAGAAACAAGATTGCTCAATGTCAGGTAGGAAGAAAGAAACTTAGGAACCAAGCAGGAATCAAATAGGGATATGTAACGAGGTGGAAAATTGAACGGAGATGTAGTTACTAAGATGTGACATCAAGGTAGTGAGTGTTAAAGTGATTTGAACATAAAGGAAATGCACATGTTTTGTGAATAAACTAAGCGATAAATCTATAAAAGACGCAGGGTGTACGTTGAGTTGAGTTGAGTTAAGAACCGACATCACTGCACTTCGGACATTCCCATATGTGCTCCGCCCCCTCGTTCAACAGCCAGCGAAGAGTCATACTACTAATCGTTTCTACCGCTATCTGATTTAAAGTTATGGTCTTCCCTCTCAGTTTTGAGATTCTTCCAGAACCCCTGCCGATCCAACGCAATATAATTCTATCCACATCCGAGTTCTCAAACTGTTCCCCCGCCTTCTCCACCTAGTCCCACAAACTCATGACCACCCACCCCCCTCTCTTATCCATACGCAATCTACCACCAAGAGGTGCATTCCCTGCCAGCATAGCATGTTCATTCTCCCGCACCCCCACATGACCAGGGCAAAGTATCCATATAATTTTCACAATCTGTGACCTCTGAAGCGATGATAGCCATTCCACACGAAACATTCCTTTCTCCACCCTAAACATACTCGTTGAATCCCTAATGAATAAAATATGTGTTGTAGTAGTCTCCTCTAGCCAACGGAATTCCGCTGTTACTGCCTCCATGTCCATTCTCATGCTGGAGGTCGTAGTCGCACATGCCAGACTCTCCTTTTTCAAGACTCGCCCATTAGCCTTTGCAATAAAGTCCCAGCCACTACGTCTGTTTCTCATGACTGACCCATCAGTGCAGATGACTATGTCACATTGATGTGTGTTACTTTGGATCAGTTGTTGCACTTCAAACTCAGTGCGGCCCGCTGCCCATTCTCTGCACTCACGACCCAGTGTTATTATTACATTGTGCCAGTCCGTCGTGTCTTCCGGAACTTCAACCCACCCTCTTTCACGATTGATGGTCTCTAGATCCCACACCTGACTTATAGAAAGTTCTGCCTGTGCCACCCAGGACCTGCCTCGTCTTAGTCTATGACCCTTGACCATATCCATTGCTGCATGCAACGGGTGATCCCTGTCTGCGGCAACTCTCAGGTATCATTTGGCCTGAAGGACCCTATGTCTATCCGTCATTGTTGGTAGCGTCAGGATATGTCTCATGCATATAATTGGTGTGTCCTTTGTGCACCCCAGGATTACCCGCATGGCAGCATTCTGTATGCGCTCCAACCTTTCAAGCTGTCTCTTTGATACTGTCAGCAGCCCCAAACCATACTCAATGCCCAGGGTGCACGTTTCTACACAATGTGAAGCTTGTATCAACAAAGAGAAGTTACGGAAAGTGAATAGTTCTATCTGTTTAGCTTCTCTGCTCACCGACAATGAAACTGTGATGACAGCAATTAAAAGAAAAACAAACTTAACACAAACTAATTTAATTAAAACCTGTATGGATTGAATCAAGTTTAACGACAAAAGTCATAATATTATTTTAATTACTAGAACTAATTCGTATACCAACATATGGGAACAAACAGACTTATCCACCAACAATTCAGTATTGGAGATGATTGGTTATTAGAATAAACACATATGAGGTACATGAAATATGTTGGGCATTTTAGAAATCGTGAATTTTTAGAAAATATAATTTTCGAGAGATATATACGGCGAAAAGGATAAAAAGAAGACGGCTGCGTAGATGAATTTCAGATGTTTGGGAAACTCGTTGGCGAAATTGTCAAGCCGTCTGACTCTGTTGACTTCCACACATTTCGTTGGGCTATACAATCTTCCTTTTCCTTTTGTATTCATTTGTATTTTGATATCTTTATCTGTTACCCTATCTGTGTCTATATTACTATCTGTGTCTACATTACTATCTTTGTCTACATTACTATCTGTGTCTACATTACTATCTTTGTCTACATTACTATCTGTGTCTACATTACCATATGTGTCTACATTACTGTCTGTGTCTACATTACTGTCTGTGTCTACATTACTATCTGTGTCCACATTACTATCTGTGTCTACATTACTATCTTTGTCTACATTACTATCTGTGTATACATTACTATCTGTGTATACATTACTATCTGTGTCTACATTACTATATGTGTCTACATTAATATCTGTGTCTACATTACTATCTGTGTCTACATTACTATCGTTGTCTACATTACTATCTTTGTCTACATTACTATCTGTGTCTACATTATTATCTGTGTCTACATTACTATCTGTGTCTACATTACTATCTGTGTCTACATTACTATCTGTGTCTACATTACTATCTGTGTCTACATTACTATCTGTGTCTACATTACTATCGTTGTCTACATTACTATCATTGTCTACATTACTATCTGTGTCTACATTACTATCTGTGTCTACATTACTATCTGTGTCTACATTACTATCGATGTCTACATTACTATCTTTGTCTATATTACTATCTGTGTCTACATTACTATCTGTGTCTACATTACTATCTTTGTCTACATTACTATCTTTGTCTACATTACTATCTGTGTCTACATTACTATCTTTGTCTACATTACTGTCTTTGTCTTCATTAATATATATGCCTAAATTACCATCTTTGTCTACATTACTATCTTTGTCTACATTAATATCTATGCCTGCATTACCATCTTTGTCTACATTACTATCTGTGTCTACATTACTATCTTTGTCTACATTACCATCTTTGTCTACATTACTATCTGTGTCTACATTACTATCTGTGTCTACATTACTATATGTGTCTACATTATTATCGTTGTCTACATTACTATCTTTGTCTTTATTACTATCTGTGTCTACATTACTATCTGTGTCTACATTACTATCTGTGTCTACATTACTATCTGTGTCTACATTACTATCTTTGTCTACATTAATATATATGCCTAAATTACCATCTTTGTCTACATTACTATCTTTCTCTACATTAATATCTATGCCTACATTACTATCTTTGTCTACATTACTATCTTTGTCTTCATTAATATATATATGCCTAAATTACCATCTTTGTCTACATTACTATCTTTGTCTACATTACTATCTTTGTCTACATTACTATCTGTGTCTACATTACTATCTTTGTCTACATTACTGTCTTTGTCTTCATTAATATATATGCCTAAATTACCATCTTTGTCTACATTACTATCTTTGTCTACATTAATATCTTTGTCTACATTACTATCTTTGTCTTCATTAATATAAATGCCTAAATTACCATCTTTGTCTACATTACTATCTTTGTCTACATTAATATCTATGCCTACATTACCATCTTTGTCTACATTACTATCTGTGTCTACATTACTATCTTTGTCTACATTACCATCTTTGTCTACATTACTATCTGTGTCTACATTACTATCTGTGTCTACATTACTATATGTGTCTACATTATTATCGTTGTCTACATTACTATCTTTGTCTTTATTACTATCTGTGTCTACATTACTATCTGTGTCTACATTACTATCTGTGTCTACATTACTATCTGTGTCTACATTACTATCTTTGTCTACATTAATATATATGCCTAAATTACCATCTTTGTCTACATTACTATCTTTCCCTACATTAATATCTATGCCTACATTACTATCTTTGTCTACATTACTATCTTTGTCTTCATTAATATATATGCCTAAATTACCATCTTTGTCTACATTACTATCTTTGTCTACATTACTATCTTTGTCTACATTACTATCTGTGTCTACATTACTATCTTTGTCTACATTACTGTCTTTGTCTTCATTAATATATATGCCTAAATTACCATCTTTGTCTACATTACTATCTTTGTCTACATTAATATCTATGCCTACATTACCATCTTTGTCTACATTACTATCTGTGTCTACATTACTATCTTTGTCTACATTACCATCTTTGTCTACATTACTATCTGTGTCTACATTACTATCTGTGTCTACATTACTATATGTGTCTACATTATTATCGTTGTCTACATTACTATCTTTGTCTTTATTACTATCTGTGTCTACATTACTATCTGTGTCTACATTACTATCTGTGTCTACATTACTATCTGTGTCTACATTACTATCTTTGTCTACATTAATATATATGCCTAAATTACCATCTTTGTCTACATTACTATCTGTGTCTACAATACTATCTTTGTCTACATTACTATCTTTGTCTACATTACTATCTGTGTCTACATTACTATCTTTGTCTACATTACTATCTTTGTCTACATTACTATATTGTCTACATTAATATATATGCCTAAATTACCATCTTTGTCTACATTACTATCTTTGTCTACTTTACTATCTTTGTCTACATTAATATCTGTGTCTACATTACTAACTACATACGTGAATGATTCGGCCTCTTGAAGTCAGATGACACCAATGTAGGACGGGTTATCATTTCGTTGATGTATTCTCATTATTTGTGTTTTACCTCTATCCATTTTGTAACTTAATTGTTGTGGCCTCCCACCAACTGTTTTTACTTATCTTACATCTGATTTCGTGTGTTGGACAGGAGGGCAATGTCGCCAGTGAAGTCCAGATTATCGAGCTGCTTTGTTAGATAAGTCCATTGAATCCATTTCTGAGAGTTCTTGCTGTTGTCTTCATAATCCTGTCTATGGTCGGTAAGACCAACAGAGGTACTGGAAGGCAAATCTGTTCCATTCCTACCCTTATTTCGAATGCCTCAGTTTTCTTATTGGAGGACGTTGCACCTCTCTCTCTCTCTCTCTCTCTCTCTCTCTCTCTCTCTCTCTCTCTCTCTCTCTCTCTCTCTCTCTCTCTCTCTCTCTCTCTCTCTCTCTCTCTCTCTCTCTCTCTCTCTCTCTCTTCTCTAAGTTGCCTTTATTTAGTTTGGGATTTTCTGCGGGATCTCATAAGGCCTCATCAATTTCCTAAAAATATTCCCTATTAATGCTTTTAAAGACATTTTCAAAGTCCCCATATCCAACATAAAGTTTTGCGTTCAGTTGTCTGTTATGCTCTGTCATCATTCGCAATGAGACTTTCTGTTCAGTGCAGAATCTTTTTGTTCGTAAAGCCGATGCCTGTTCATCAACTTAGTCGTGTATCAATAGCTAAAGTTCCGTAGAAAGAATTTGCTGTGGTTATGTGAAGTCTTAGGACCATCACAGTTGTGTAATCCCGGATACACGAAGAAATAAGGAGTTAATATGTTATTCCTGTAGCGAACGACTAGAGCCGCCATCAATCGCTTGCCATACTGCACTCATGCATTGCCAGCGTTACTTCTTAACCGTTACATAAACACATCCATCATACCCCTGGCTAATGATAGAGAGATACATTTCGACAGACTTTTATAGTGGCTGGAGCTCTACATGGGACAAACCATTGAATGAAGAGCAGCAACGCAAATACTTATCGCTGCCATTATCATCACGTAACACGTCGATACGCATGGACGATGGCAGTTTTCCATGTAAGACAATCATCAAAATCTCTGATCAGCTTTGGGTTCGTGTCTAGAAAATACCGTCTCTGGGGATACAGAGTTGGGCTCACATTTTCGATGGCCCAACAACACATTAAGAGGTAGATGTTTACTGTTACATTGGCGATATGCTATCCCATATATATTATATATATATGACAACTAGCACCTTGCCGTCTTGACAGACGATAGTTTGTGCTTCAGAAAGGCATAATAACTTTTACCCATGGCGGTAGCGAATGTGACTGATAAGGCCAATTCGCGCTGTAAATGTTCGTTCACAGTGGATGCATGTGAACACGTGGTCATTTCCACCATCATGCACCTTTTTACGTCTCACACGCTCGGTGTGTGACTTATCTGTAATAATTTTCTCCTTTGTCTTTATTCCATTTCTGATGTTTGCCCTTTATTCCATTTCTGATGTTTCTGATGTAACACGTCCAGCGGCGACTTGTTTCCAATGTGCATTATCAATGCCTGTATCAAATATGTCCCGCTTACATACATCTTTGTATCGTAGTAGAGGCCGACCCTGAGATCTCTTACCCATCTGTACTTCACCAAAAAAGATGTCCTTTGGTATTCTACTATCATCCATCCTCCTAACGTGTCCTATCCATCTAAGTCTACGAAGACTGAACATGGAATAAACCGTCACACAACCTGATCTTTCCAATACTTCAGTATTTGTGATTTTGTCTTGCCACTTAATACCAAGAATTCTTCGCAGACACCGCATATGAAAGCTGTTTAAACGTTTCTCTTGGTGTGAGTAAGTTGTCCACGTTTCACTGCCATAAAGAAGAGTACTAAGGACACAGGCTTGATAGAAAAGGACTTTTGTTTTGGCAGTAAGCTTCCTGTTCTCTCAGACTCTTTTTCTTAACATGTTCATTGTTGTTGCTGCCCTACCAATCCGGATGTTGATTTCCTGATCTAGGTATAATTTGCTATTTACCACTGATCCTAGATATGTACATATATTTCAGGTATCAATTTACGATCAATAGAGACAACAGCCATTTTGGTTCCAGCGAATAAAGGAGACGGATGCGTTAAGCCTCCCCTTGCTGGGGAGGGCAGTTTAGCCCTAAAATATGTCATTCTCTGCATCAATTGGTATTTTAAATCTACATTAATAATATGTATTTATGTATTTTGATAAGGTACACATACCATTGTGTTTAATTAAGAATTGGTTAAAATGATAAATCAACAATTCTTGTAAACTAGAGTCTGATTGATTTTTACTACTAAGGGCCATGCTGTACCACGCTGTCCAATATTTCCTATGCTTTTACAATTTCATATTCCTATGTTTAACTTATTCTATGCATTGTGAAACTATCTCACTATAAGTGCTTAGAATCTGCAAATTATCTATGTTCTATAGAGTATTCAACTCTAAAGTACATTTTCAAAGAAACTTTTTCTCCATTTGGAAGCAAACTACTGATCACACATCTTATAAATGTACGTTTATGTTGGGGAAATTGTTTTGCTAAATGCTAATCTGTAACTTGCACTAACGTGCCAAATTTTGGTACAATCTTCTCGTTAACATATTAGTAACCACTCAATATCGGTGATGGACATGTAAAAATTTACTGCCTCCAGCATTATTATATATGATTATTATTATTATTCATATATGAGGAATGTACATGTAACAATTTCATAAATATGCTAGGAAAATGCCATGTGAGGAATAGATAATCCCATGAAAGAAAGAAAACGCGTGATATAATCAAACCTTCAGCCACACCACATCAAGGGTGGTGGACAACTGGAATAATATTAGGTTCCGAACACTTATCAGGCTGTATAAATCATTTCTAATAAATAAGAAATTTTATGGCAAAAGCAGCAATGGGTAAATTATATCACAGCGTTCACAAACCCCATGCGTCTATAGGTAGGCGGGAAGAACAGAATAGTTATCCTGGTTTTATGGGGTGGATAATGAGAAAATCGAAAAACATTGGCTCCACCATTATTATGTACGATTATTATTATTATTCATATATGAGGAATGCACATGTTTGTTTTTCTCTGGTAGGAGATTTATTTATATATATTCTGTCATGATTGTTACTTTGCTGTTGGGAATATACATTTTAATGTTACCTATGGGGACATGATGATGTTGATGTAAGAATCATTGTGCATGTCAGTACATAAGAAGACAATGTTGAATAGCCTTGGCCTAATGCTGATTATTGAGAAGGAATAGAGACGAGGAATCGGAAACAAAAGAGCCTATGTCTGGACTGTCAAAGTATGACAGATGCAATATCAACATGTTTGGATGGAAAGAAGGGCTTCACTTATCAAATTGTCCCAAGTAACAACATCAGAATAGAACATCGAGTGAAAAGATGTCTGACTCACAATAAGAGCTAGAATAGCTGAACAACAAGCGATGAAGGACATTGGAACGTGGAGAACCCACTCTTTTTACCTTCTCCTTCTTTGTTTGTAAATGTGTTGTGAAAATGTTATCACACCACAAAATATTAATGCCTGTGTTGTATTTTCTTGTCATCCCTATCTCTAGACAGGACAAGTGGTGGTTTAGATTCTGTTGGATATATCATCAATCAGGATCCTGGGTCAAAAGCCTGATGCAAGTGATAAAAGGATAACCGGTCTTAAACCTCGTCTGGACCTGACAACTACATGTTGACAGCTGTACTCATTAGCTTCCAAAGCCAGCAAAAAACAATTTCGAAGACGACAGACAACGTTATTGATGAAGTCCTACTTCAGTAGGAATATCCAGGATGGACTTCAGTATCTAAACATCGACAAAGATAAAGATCTACAGAGTAACTGACAACAGTGTATCGTCTGCTTTACTTCTGAGAAGTACCACCTTAAGCTTCATCACTCAGCAAAATCAGTGAAACTATGGGATAATCCTACAAGTTTAATCAAACTAACAACAGTGAGACTCTTCAACTGTCGGTTGGATTCCCAAGTTAATATGCAACAATGGATAAGTCTTCGAAAGAAAGTCTCACAGCAGCAAAAGTCAAACATAGGTTCAAGACACTCAACACGAAGTTCTAGATACGAACACCAACTCAAATAAATTGGGAAGACACTGAACTACACCAAGATAATAACAATGTCAACACCAGGCCATAAATCTTAACACCAACTGAAAGACTCACGTCAACAACAGCAGGTTATAGACCTGACTACCAACTGAAATATACCATAACAACAAGTTCAACACAGGTCCTACACTTGAATGCCAACCCAAAGACACCGAATGAAGCTAGTGGAGTAAATATGTATACACACGCAGCAGAAAAATCATTGGACTGTTTACGACTTCGTTTGTGTACTTGAATTATTCATCTTCGGATACACGTATGTGCAGATCAAAAATGGACATAGTCACAGATGCTACCAATAATGACTCAGCCATACATGTTTGTACACTGGACTAGATAGCAACGACTAACTCTTTGCTGGTCCAATGTCAGCCTAAATGCCATGACTTGGTGGGTGTAACATCTTTGTGAACATAATTGGGATTCGGATATCAGAAGCCGAGAAGCTGAAAGGCTGTCATTCTTTTCAGCGGATATGGTGATATAGGGAAGAACCTTGTGCCAAGCCTCAAGATGCATCTCCTGAAGGTATGACCAACTTAAGGCCTCAATTTCACAAAGGCACCGAGCCTCCTTGCAACAGAGTATTCGAAAATTCTAGCCCCACGGAGGGGATATGTGATTGTGTGTAATTTCTATTCTTGGATTATGGAGTATGATTTGCACCAGCCAATTACCAGTGGATATACATATTAGGAACACAACTGAGTGCATTTATTTCGGTACCCAGATAATGGGAATAGGATCTAATATACATTGGAGATTAACTCTGAACCGTACAACAAGAGAGTAAAGGACATTAAACAACTAATTAATTAGTTTAATATTATGTAATGAATGTAGTATTTAATTTTGTGAACACATGCCAATGTTTTTTTTTTTTTTAAATCATTAAGGGTCAAAGGTTTTGGGAACCAACTGATATGTATTGGTGGGTTTTTGATGATGTTGAATTTTGGGGGAACAGGGGGTGGCACTTTTTAATGTGTCTATGATCAGTCATATTTCATCCCATGCCTGTTCCAGTTTTTCAGTATGGTCAATATATGTTTGTGATTGTAGACTGCTGTCATATTTCATGTAAATGTATACCAATGTCATATTTCAAGTGAATGTATACATATGTCAAGTTAGACATAGTCAAGAAGCTCACAATGGACAATACATTTGTCTAATGTTACTGCAGATCTTGATTTAATGCCTGAACTGTTTGTCCAAAATGTTGTTGTTTACGTCAAGTACTCGTTGATGTTTTCTCAACAGAGGTTGTTACATATGTTGTAAACAATCAATGTCCTCTAACACTATATACAAGTTAACATGGTGACAAGTGGGAATGGAGGCATACTCATGAATACAGTTATAAACAGGAGTGAAGTATTTTCCTTCTTGTGTTTATGGTAGAGTTCCAGGATCACCTCAAGTGGCTAAAATTAAAGAGAATCAAACTTAAATCCCCCATTTTGGGATCCCCTAGATTAGCCAATATTCTCTTAGATATAAAATCTACATCCCACAATTGGATAGACTTGTACATTTTCAAAATCAGTTCCCATGCGGGTTCCATCCTATAACTACCTAGCCGGTTCGATCCCATAACTACCTAGCCGGTGGGCGGTCTTCTAGCCCCTACGTTTCCGCCGCTCATTATAATTAATGATAATATATATTTCATGTTTAATTGTTTCCGGTTAAATAAACAGTGGTTGCATGGAGAACTGTGTGAGAATGATGCAGTGCTGTTACATTTGATATATTTAAGATAAGGCTATTGTGTTTCTCCAACGCACGAATGTATTCTTGTAGTGCCTGGGTGCACAGAGGAATAAGTAGTCAGTCTTTCCTTCCTGTGGCGAACGACGAGAGCTGCCGTCGTGCACTTTTCCGACTGCGTTTATGACATTGTCAGCGTACCCTCTTACCCGCTGCAGCAAAGCCAGAGATATGACAGAGATACGTTTCTAAAGCCTGTTGTGGGGGTTCAATAAGTCTAGAAGGATCTTTTACCAGATCGTTTGTTTCACTCGCCTTGAATTCGAGAGTAGTCTATTCACGTGCTACTACTTCTGGTGCACTGGCCTGATTTTTTTCTCTATTACGTACCGGTGTCCTTCGAATTCTGCCGTACTTTTAACACTAGTCAACAACCAAAATATACCGGATATGAAAATATCTCATCTCAACTAATTTTGGTGTGTTAAAAATTAACATTACATTAAAAATGTTGATTGGCTCTAGTTTACAAGATATATGCTACAATTTTATTTAATTGATGTCAATTTTTATTCGACACAACTGTTGCCGAAGTGGTCGCTCTTTTGCTTGGACTAGATGGTGAATACACCAAGTAATGTTGCTTTCTCTGTGAGTGGGACAACTGGGCACGAATTGACCATTACATCAGAAGACATTGGTCAATGAGGCAGTCATTGTATCCTGTCAGTAAAAACATTGAGAACCCAGCACTCGTCGATACCAGCATGATTGTGTTGTCACCCTTGCACATAAACCCAGGTCTCATTAAAATGTTGTCAAGGCAATGGAGAAAACAGCAAAGGCCTTAAAATGCCTCATGAGAAAATTTCCAAGACTGAATTTAGCTAAAATAAGACAGGAAGTATTTGTTGGTCGGCAAATTCGAAAACTTCTTTCTTATAACAAGTTTCATTACGTATTGCATGGGACTGAAAAAGTAGCATGGCTAGCATTTAAGTCAGTGGTGGACAATTTTCTTGGAAACAACACATCTGATAATAACATTGAAATTGTAGAAAATCTTCATCTGAAATATAAGAGTCTTGTCTGCAACATTTCTTTATAATTGCATTTTCTGGATCTCATCTGAATTTCTTTACGTCAAACAGTGGAGCTGTCAGTGATGAACAATGTGACCGATTTCACCAGGACATTGCTGCTATGGAGACAAGGTATCAAGGCAATTGGAGCCCTCCAATGCTTGCTGATTACTGTTGGACTGTGACAAGAGACAACTCATCGATTGACTTCGAGAAGCAATCAAAGAAAGCTCGAACTGCGACTGAATAATGACGGAATGGGTTCAAATGTCCTTTCTAATATTTGTTTTTATTTCTTCTATCACTTTATGTTCAAATATCAATTAATTGAGTATGTAAAGACAATTTGTATAATGCTAAAGTATAAAGACTAACTGTTCATCCTATAGAATTAAACAAGCATACATTATTTCAATTACTGTAATGTAAATTCGTCATTAAAAAAAAAAAAAAAAACCCGAGTCAATTGGCGAATTTAATTATGATATTTGAAATCAGCATGTTAAAATCAATAAGAAATAGTGTATTTAAATTCTAATAAAATAATGTTTGAAAGTTTGTTGACTGGTGTAATTTACGTTCCCAAGTCAAGGGCAAGAAGTCAACATTTTATTCCAACTGACCTGTGTAGGGGTTGAACCCGTTACCTCGGCATCAGCACACCGGAAATATAAGAGCGAGCGCTCTTACTTTTTCGTCCATGCGGATCTCTACCTAATGTAAACCCAGAGGACAGGTACACGACAGCAACAACTCCCTCTCGTGCTGTCTTTTCTGTCCTAGAGCAGTCGCAGGTGCCCAGAACTATTGTCATGGTCAATTATTTTAGCAATGAGGTTGTTTCTGAAGCATCCTGACCTAGCCATTTCTTAGTTGTCTATCTTGATCTGTTCTCTTTAATTCAACAAAGGCGACTTCATTGCACTGGATTTTATTCCTTGTGGTTTGTTCTCTTTGCGCTGTGCGAACCGCCTATAGCGTTGGAGGAACTCCGTGGCTACAGTGACGACCCCTAGGAGTCAAGGAGAAAATTGCACTACTGACCCCAATGATAGAGTCTGAAATCGAACCTACGACCTTAGGAGCGCGAGACAGGAGTCTGAACCACTCGGCCACGGAGGCCATTTCCTGTTACCACCCTTTAGCTTTACTCCTTTATTTTGCCCTATAGTACTTGGGTGGGTATTTTTTCAGTCCTGGAATTTGACCAAACCATGACAGCTTTGGCTTATTCAATTATTGTAAGATGTATTCTTAATCTCTTTTATTTTCTAGACCTTCGTCAATTTTTTAATGCAGCAGTTTCGTGAATTGTTTCGATAACATCACATCTCGAATACCTGACTGCATTTCTAATAATGCTTATCGATTGTCCATAATTCAGAATCGTATAATTCAACTGGCCAGGTAAAGAGAAATCTTTTCCTTGAATCACATTGTATATTTCTATTGTATATACCCAGGGGTAGAGGGAAGAAGCAGACATTGTAAGACACTGTAGAGAAAGGAAATATATATATTACAGGACACGTAACAGATATTACGTGACCTCCCCCAGGATTCAAACCCACCGCCTCCTCATCAGGACAGTGCCTCGCAGAAAGAACATGTGTGGCCACCTGAACTTTCAGTTTATATTGTCTAGTGACATATAATTTCTCAATTTCTACGAATGATAATCAATCAATGAAAAGAGAATTGGTGAAAGAAATAAAAAAGAGGCAAGTGAAATATTTCGGCCACGTTAAAAGACATAACGCTCTTATAAAAACAATACTGGAGGGTAAGGTTGAAGGTAAGCAAGCAAGAGGTAGACAACGATACAAGTGAGAAATAACATCAAGAGATGGACGAACATCAGTCTGACAGAATGTACAGTAAGTGCGAGAGACAGACGGTGTAGGGGATCCATTGCAGCCAACCTTTATTGTGTAGACGGCACCTGATTGATTGATTGAATCAATCGTCATCACCATCATCATGTGCCCTGCCAACCGGAGTAGGCGTTTGTGTCTCTTCACAGATCTGTGTCCTTGGTGTTCTGGATAAATTATGTCGATAATATTCCTTCATCCCACCGTCTTAGTCCATCCAGCACCGTGTTATCTCGATCTGCCTTTGCCTCTTCTCCAGCTGATCTTTCCAATCGTCACGCGGGTTTCTCTTGTCTCTCTTATCTTCATATAATCAAAGAACCATGTGTGTCACTTTTTTGTGTTGTATGTAATGCTTCTGCCTTCATTATCCTGTTTTAAGCAGTCGTTGTTAGTTACTCTGGCAGTCCCGGGTATTCGCAATTTTCGCCTCAGGAACAGCATCTCCGTTGTTGCCAATCAATACCAGTCAATGTATTTCGCATGCTGTTTAATTTGCCTCAAGGATTGCCCAACAATTAATATTTCATGGCATGGATTCCACCATATACCACTTGAGACGGAGATCTGTGAAGAGACACCATTAACTGTACCAGCTGGCAAGACACTTGAAGGCGAAGATCCTTCAATTCTTTTACAATTCCTTTCACAGAAAATAAACCGAGTTCAGAACTATTGATTTCTTTTAACATGAACTGCCATGGCCTCAAGCTTTTCTATGTCGCTATTTGTTAAGTTGTGGCAAACGACATTAGTACAAGGCAGTTCGATCTGTCTTCTCAGAATGTAAATATATTTTCTCAAACTAACAACAGGGCATTGAGTGCTCTCTTTACTTACACGTCTCTCCTTAAATTAAACCGTTTAGTTTGCTTCTTGTGACCTCAGTGTGTCCAAAGCTGGTACTGGATGGGAAGCAAGCAAAGCTGTCCTGACAGTAGTACTCAGAACAGAGGACTAGTGACGCTACTGCAGTCCAGCAACAATGATCAATCTTTTCCTCGATCTGGGACGCTTGAGTACTGTCTGGAATCGGTTAAGTTACTATTGGTTCAAGCTCACTGATGTATGAAACTGTCATTTAAACTGTCATTTACTGCCAATATAGTACCTTGCGGTGTATGGCAAGGGGGGGGGGGGGCTTTGAGCCTGAGGAATTAAAGCCGCCTGGCTAGTACCCCCAGGCCAGGCAGATCAGATAACACTGGGGAAGAGTGTGACACAGGGACCAGTACTAGTATTCGTGATGACGGAGTTAATCCTGACTGTTACCAAGGAAATCCCCTGTGTCAGACTAATGAAAAGAGTGAGAATATGAACGTGGAATGTGAGACGTCTTATGAGGGGAAGCTTAAAGTAGTATGTGATGAGATTGAGAGGTTAAATATTCAAATTTTAGGAATCAGCGAACATCGCTGGAAAGGCAAGGGACATTTTACAACTGAAAATGGAAGTCTTTTCATTTATTCTGGTAGAGACGTCGGAGGCCAGAGTGGAGTGGCATTTTGTTTAGATAAAACAACTGCAAAAGCTTTACTGGTATATAACCCAGTTAGTGATAGAATCCTCACTATTAGACTTAAAGGCCGTCCCAAAAAACAAAAAACAAAAAAACAAAACACTCGTACAGATATATGCACCTACTTCAACAGCAGAGGAGGATGAAATTGAAGATTTTTACAACACACTGCAAGACACATTAAATAAGATTGGTCATAATGATATAGCCATAATACTGGGAGATCTTAATGAAAAAGTGGGTACAGGAAGAGCTGAAAATGAGAGACATGTTTTAGGAAAATTTTGATTGGGAAACAGAAATGATGCAGGTGACAAATTAATTGAATGTTGCACAGAAAATGAGTTAATGATAGCCAACACACTTTTTAAACAACACCCAAGAAGACTCTTCACATGGAAGTCCCCGGACAGTATTACCAAAAATCAGATAGATTATATTTTAATACAAAGAAGATGGAGATCAAGCATAACATCTGCAAAAACCCTACGGAGTGCAGACTGTGATACAGATCATCAGTTACTAGAAGCACATCTGAAATCAAAACTCAAAAAGCTTACCTGAGGACCAAGGCCACTTCATTTTGATCTCACAAACATACCAGATGCATACACCGTAGAAGTTAGGAGTCGTTTTGGGGTCTTGATGTCTTTACAAGAGGAAATGACACCTGATGAACTGGCAGTACAAGCTAGAGATATCTTGATAACTGCATCCAAAGATTTAATTCCGACCAAGAAAAAGCAACTTAAGCCATGGATTACATCAGACACATTAGAATTAATAAAACAACGAAAGGAACTGAAACAGAAAGGAGGTGAATCCGATAACAGCAGGATGAAGTATAAATCTTTAACTCGAGAAATAAGAAAGAACATAAGAAAGGGAAAAATCAATATATACAAGATTGCTGTACCAGAATAGAGCAATATCATAAGGCTGGAAGAGATTACGAAATGTTCAAAGAAATGAAGTTATTGACAAGAAATGTTCACCCTCAATTGAATGTTATCTGTGACAAGATGGGAAATACCTTAACAGAATCTAGACAAATTCTAGAAAGATGGCAGGAATATTGCAGTGGAATGTATGATATGAGTGACAGTGTGGTTGTGAATGAGATACATGAGCCACCGACAGCAGAGACAGAACCTGAACCCTCATTAGATGAAATTGCATGGGCAATAAAGAACCTGAAGAATGGTAAATCACCTGGATGTGATGAGATACCAGCTGAGCTAATTAAAGCGGGAGGAGAAGAAAGCATACAAATCTATCACGCATTATGTAGAAAGATATGGAAATATGGTATTTGGCCAAACGATTGGAAGAGAACTATCTTCATTCCAATACCCAAAAAGGGCAACCTGAAATTATGCACCAACTATAGAACTGTTGCCCTGATCAGTCATGCAAGTAAAATTCTACTAAAAATCATAATGGAAAGACTTCGTAAGAAAATGGAAGAAGAAATTAACGTAGTTCAAGCTGGATTTAGACAAGGAAGAGGAACAAGAGATCACATTCTCAATATGCGATTAATAATAGAGAAGTGCAGAGAATTTAATGTAAACCTATTCTCATGTTTTGTGGATTATTCAAAAGCATTTGACTGTGTACAACATCAGAAACTTTGGGAAATCATGAGGAATATGGGCTTTCCACCACATGTAATACAACTCATAAGAATGCTCTATCTAGACCAACAAGCAACGGTTAGAATAGATGGCGAGACAACAGATTGGTTTGACATCAAGCAAGGAGTCCGTCAGGGATGTGTGCTGTCCCCCTATTTGTTTAACCTGTACGCCGAAAATATAATGAGAAATGTAAGAGATGATATAAACAGGGAGCTATATGATACCCTAAATATTGGTGATCATGACATACCAGAGATTCGGTATGCTGATGATACAGTATTGCTAACCACAACAAAGACTGGTATAGAAAATCTAATAGCCTCAACCCAATTGAATAGTGAAAATCACAACTTGTATCTCAACATTGCAAAAACAAAGATAATGCATACAGATAAAACCACTATGGAGAAAGAAATATATATTAATAAGTAAAAGTTGGAGGTGGTGGAAAATTTTGAATATCTTGGGTCATTGATTACCAACAATGGTGACACAATGAAAGAAATTAAACGACGACAAATCAATTGCTCTTCAAAGACTAAAACAACTGAATAAATTATGGAATGGGACAGACAGAACTACAAAAATTAGATTTTTAAGAGCATGCATCTTTCCCATTGCAACATACGCCTGTGAGACCTGGACACTTACTAAACAAGCTGAACAGCGCATAAATGCCTTTGAATATAAATGTTATAGACGAGTTCTAAGAATATCTTGGGTAAAGAAAAGAACAAATGCATCCATACTTCAAGAGCTGAATATTGAAGAAGTTTGGCTATTAAAGACGATAAAACAAAGACAATTGAAATATTTTGGTCACTTGAAACGTCATGAAAGTTTGGAGAGAACAATAATGGAGGCGTATATGCCTGGGAAGAGAGGAAGAGGAAGGCCAAAGAGAAGATGGATGCAGGATGTGGCGGATGATCTCCAGATGGGTGTATCAGAAGCGGGACATCTTGCTTATGATCGAGAGGTTTTCCGGAAGGTTGTTTTGGGAGCGAGGTTCTGCAAAGGACATGCTACTGAATGAATGAATGAATGGCTAGTACAGTCGACACGAACTGTGCAGGTTGGGACTTTCTTTTTGCCCCCGACAGAAGAAAATCCTACACCTTACCGAGGATTCGAACCCGGGTTTCCTGACGGAGAATCCGGCGTTCTAGCCACTCGGCCAGCCGCTCCTCACTGATGCATATATAAATAATTTCCAGATTTTCTTGTTGGCAAATAACTGTTATGTACCATTAGAGTTCTCAAGTCCCGGAGAGCTACTTCACGTTACGGCCGACGTGGTGAAGGCTCTGTGGGCCGAATAGAGAGTGAAGCAAAACAGAAGACTGATTCAGCGAGGAATGAATAGTAGTCCTGAACGAGGCTCAACGCGTAAAGAACAATGTTGGCTTACTTTCTGATTGTTCTTCAGACTGCCACTGGAACCGTCAGCCTGGATACTCTTATTTGGCAAATGAAGAAAGGAAAGAGCATTGTGGGAATGTCCGGAGTGCAGTAATATTGATATTTAATTTCATATTGCATATGTTTGTTCATGTTTTAAACTTGTGATGAAAACTAACCGATGCCTAATCCCGGACAATTATGTATGTGCTTTGTTCACTTATGACCAATGTTCACTCACACATCCCATTATGCTCTCCGTCAATATGAAGATTCATCAACATGTTTGCACACTCCATGGCACATGAGCTTGCAAGGGAAAAGGAGACTTCTGTACCTCAGTCCCCGTGTTGATGTACTTTAGTACAAGATCGGGAGATTGGTAGTGCAGGGTCAGGAGATAGGTAGTGCAGGATGGGGAGTTAGGTAGTGCAGGGTCGGGAGATAGGTAGTATAGAGTGGCGATATAGGTAGTACAGAGTGGAGATATACGTAGTACAAGGTCGGGAGATGGGTACTACAAAGTGGGGCTATAGGTAGTACAGGGTCGGGAGATAGGTAGTACAGAGTCGGGAGATAGGTAGTACAGGGTTGGAAGATACGTAGCACAGGGTCGGGAGATAGGTAGTGCAGGTTCAGGAGATAAGGTATAGGGTTGGAAGATAGGTAGTACAGGGTAGGAAGATAGGTAGTACAGGGTCGGGAGATAGGTAGTACATAGTGGAGATATAGGTCTCTACACGAACTTCTCTCCGTTAAATGCAAGTCCCTTTCATGACTCATGAAACATACAAGTCACTGCATCTGGCTTAAAGATTAAAACTCAATGTTTCATAGTATTTCTTAACAAATAAAAATAAACCCGACCAACATAGTAAGGAATTCGGATATGTTGTCTTCAACTACCCACAGATAATGACGAAAACATAGGGACTACGGGTGCATGCTGGACATCTCAATAAGATCTCCGCTGTTAGGATTCAGGAAGGCAATAATTAAAGGAAAGGATCCCTTTCCACACATCAAGCTTATTTATCTCTTCTCTTATATAGAAAATATTGTATTGTTTTGTAGCGAATCAAGAAACGTGAACGGGCAAATCAGGAACAGCTTGAAGAGAGCCGAGATGTGCTTTCTAAGACAAATGTTGTGAACACGTTGGACTGCACGAGTTGCTAACAAGGATTGCCTAGAACCGGCTGATAAAATAGAACATTATATACACATATAAGAAGGCGTGACATAGAAATAGAAGGAACAATTCTTAATCAAGTGGATAATTTTAGATACATAGGGGCATTTATAACATCAGATGGAAGATGTACAACAGAGATTAAGAGCAGAATAGGGCAGGCAAAGGCCGCATTTCAGAAAATGAAAAGTATCTTGTGCAATAGGTCACTATCACTGAGTGTAAGAAAGAGAGTGCTGAAATGCTATGTAGAACCAGTTTTGCTGTATGGCAGTGAATCTTGCAATGTAAATGAACAAAGTGGAAGAAATTAGAAGCAACAGAGATGTGGTTCCTGAGACGAATGTTGAGAATTCCTTGGACTGCCAGAATAACTAACCACGACTGCCTGAAACAGGCTAATGAAACTAGAACACTATATACAACAATAAGAAAGAGACAAACAGCTTTCTTTGGTCATATAATGAGAAGAGAGGCATTGGAGAACATCGCGACAACTGGAAAGATCGAGGGGAAGAGAGGCAGAGACAGACCAAGAGAAATGATGCTGGATGGATTGAGACGGTGGCACGGAGGAATATCAGCAGCAGAGTTGATCCAGAAAACCAAAGACCGAGATCTGTGGAGAGCCATGAACGCCTACGCCAGCTGGCTGGGCACTTGATGATAAGAAGGCGTCAAACTTCGTTCTTTGGAATATCATGAAAAGAAAGGAATAGGAAAACATTTCACGACTGACAAGATCAGAGGTTGAAGAGGCAGGGGAAGACCGAGAGAAATGATCCCAGACAGACTGAGACGGTGGCATACAGTATTATCACCAGTAGAATTGACCCACAACACTAAGGCGCGAGATGTGTAGAGATGCGTGAACGCTTACACCATCTGGCAGGGTGCGTGATGGTGATTGAGAGACAATTGACGCCACCATAGATTGCATGCAAACATTCCATGGGAAGAATATAAAATTCACGCCGTTGTTGAACATGCGAAAACCGCTTTCATAAGAGGCAATTACGGCGCTTTTAGTGTCAGTGACAACTATTTCGTGTAAAGAGAAGAAATTGCGCAATGTGCGGAGTGATAGATTTAAACGGCTGTTTAGTCTGGCATATCCTCTTCTTTCCTTTTCTTGTTTCACTCTAGGTGACAAGATATGATAAGAGTTCTGAAACTAGTTCTAGTATGTGCATCACACAAACACCGGGGGGCATTTATTTTCTCGATGCCATTTATCCATTTTTTTTGTTTTTGCTGCAGGGTGTTTTACAATATCTTTCCCGCCATCTCAAAGTTTCTGTTAGATACCCGAGGTTGTGTAGTGGCTAGATGGGGGTCTGTCGGTCTGGTAGTCATCGGTTCGAATCCTTATTGGGGCGGATTAAACCTTGGCTCCCAGGTAGATCCAGCCTAAAATGGGTACCAGGAAATATTTTGGGACGTTAAGGCGGCCGATATATCCGTGACCACAACCCACTGACCGCGTGGCGATCGGCCAAATATAGATCTAGCAAATATGCTAATTGCGTCTTAAAGTGTGTGAACATGTCCGTTACGTTCATGTGTTAACATCTTTGAGTGCTTACCATGTCACGCTGTATGTTGGCAATTGTAATACGTGCGAAAACCAGTTTACTTCCGGCGTATGTCAGAAAAACTAACGCTTGTAATACTTGTTAGAACAATCTAGTGGCATGATCTTTTAAATTACGTCACGATAAACCCCATTATTTGTTTCTTAATTGTGTGTGATTTACTACGCAATATTTTTTAATGTTCAGTAGATCGCTATGGCTTTCTGAACGAACGACGTCCATACTGTCGAAATCAACACATAGATGTATGTTTCCAAATCGTCTGTGACTGTCAAACGCTCGACTCCATGTGGCGGAGAATTGTGACATGCTTTCACTGCCCATAAGCCACAGTGCTGGCTCTATTATTCTACCGCGACACATCTTCTGACTTGTAACGTCCCACCTGTCTCCCCTTGTCGTGCTGTTCATCTATTTTAGACATAAATAAATAATATAAATACATTCTTCCTATGCAGTTTCCCGCCATGAGACTGTGAAATGATAGCGTCATTGCATATTATAGACATGTGAGCACAGAGGAAGAGGTTGCCAATCTGTCCCTCACATTGGCAAGTGACGAGCCCAGGCGTCCAAACCGCGTCCGACCATGCTCATGATATTACCATAGCAGTTCCAATATCAACCTTGCAGACCTGTTATGACTGTTGTAGAACATCTGTTACTTCTATTGTAGTTATTATTCTTTGGTGTAAAATTCAGACCAGTCACCGGTAATATAAAGTACTAGCTGACCCTGCCCGGCTTCGCCCAGACCCTGGTGGGGAGCATCTCATTTAATTCATATAAGTAGTCATATAATAAGTTCTCGTTCCCGTTACCGACTGACTGACTGTCTGTCTGTCTGTCTGTCTGTCTGTCTGTCTGACCCGGCCCGGCATTGCCCAGCTCCTGGTGTGGAGCATCTCATTTAATTCATATAAGTAGTCATATAAGTTCCCGTTCCCGACTGTCTATCTGTCTGTCTATCTGTCTGCCTGACCCTGTCCGGCTTCATTAAATTCATACAACAAAAAAAGTAACTTAAAAGAACGTTCTTCTACACACCATCCATTATTTTTAATGAAAACTCTTTCTAATCACCTGCATGACTACAGTAACTTCTTAAGCAAAAAAAGATGAGTTACAATGTTATGCATTGTGCATCATTTTTATGAAAACTTTGAAAATGCCTTACAGATTGTATCATTATTTATTATAACTCATATGCCGGTACATAACTATGGACAAAGAGTTTATAAATCTTTGAAAACGATGCCACAATATGACTATAAGTTATACAGAAAAGTTATGCCCCTTGAAATAACTTTTACAGAGTTAGGTCCCCTGAAATATATGAAATTATGATGAAAAATGAAAAATGAAATAATACTGAGTAAGCAGGCGATTTCACACTAACAAAATATCACAGTTGTCAGCTCTGGAATGAAAGGAAGGCGTGTAGAAAATTTCATCTCAATCGGATGGGCCGTTCGCGAACAAATAAAGGCCATACATACATACAGACATAAATACAGACGCACAAGTCTTTTTTATATATAAGATAAGGATAATAATGTTGAAAATTATCAATTGTTTCTAGTGCCACATGCATTTTCTATATTGTTGACATCTGTCAATCATCCAAATAGCTTTGTTGACATCTGCCCAATCACCCAACTTGCTTTGTTGCATCTACTTTCAATGTCAGCCGTGATTTTGTTGTTGATCAGATGTAGTTGTGCTGACTAAGTATGTGGATTCCCTTATTTTCTGCAGCTATTGATTGTCAATATAGTAATTGTTTTGTTCCTATATCGTAACGTGCCACCCTAGACATGTAGTTTATCAAAGCTGTCATTGTTTTGTTGGTTGGCGTTTTGAGTAATGTGAGTTGGATCAGTCAAGCATGATAACTTCTTTTTGAATTATTGTACGTAATGCATTTTCGCTATATCTATTTAGAGATAGTAATCGTGGTCATCATCGTTATTATTATCATCACCATCATCATCATCATCATCATCGTTACGATAACAATAATTGCTATTTTATCGTTATTATCATTACCATGATCGTTGCCATTACAATCGTAATAATTATAAACATTATTAACATCCTCGTTATAATCATTATTATCACAATTGTTATCATCCATCATCGCCATTATCATCATCATTGTTATCATCACAATTACTATCTGCATCATCAATGTTATCATCTTCATCATATTTATCTGTATCAAAGTTATCACCCTAAACGCAATCGTTATAAGAATTACTATTATTATCACCATCGTTATCATTATCTTGTCGTTATCATCATCATCATCATCATCATCATCATCATCATCATCATCATCATCTTTATCATCAAATCATTATCACCAACATCGTTATCATAATCACTGTTACATCATCATCGCTATTATCATCACTATCAGCATCATCGGTATCATCATCATTACCAAGTCTCTTGACAACTGGCATAGACAATAAAGCTTCTCAATAATAACTACCGTTCGCAATCATTCATGTACATTCTTATATTTTTGCAATATGCTTCAATTATTACTGTAATATGTCCTAGTTATTGCTGCGATATGCTTCAATTATTGTTGCAACATGTTTTAGTTATCGCTGCAATATGCTTGATGTTATTTTTGCAGTATGTTCTAGTTATTGTTGCAACATGTTCCAGCCATTGTTGCAATATGCTTCATATATTGTTGCAACATGTTCCAGCCATTGTTGCAATATGCATCAGTTATTGGTGCATTATGTTCAACTGATTGTTGCAGTTTACCTCATTTATTGTTGCAATATGTTCTAGTTATTGTTGCACTTTGCTTGAGTTATTGTTGCAATATTTTATTTTTGTTGTTGCAGTGTTTTTTTTCTATTATTGTTGCGATATGCTCCAGTAATTGAAACAAGTTTCAGTTATTCGTATAATATGTTCCAGTTATTGTTCCAATATGCTCCAGTTATTTTTGTAATATGTTCCAGTTATTGTTATAAGTTTCAAATATTCGTGCAATATTTTCCAGCTATTGTTACAATATTTTCCAGCTATTCTCTTCTCATAACAGTAACAACGTTGGTGATTACCTCCCTGTCTGTGTCCGAGTCTATGTCACGTAAATTAGATATTTCAAAAAAGACGAATTTTTCCAAATAAAAAGACATGTTTCAGTTATTGTTGCATTATTCTTCAATTAATATTGCCATATGGTCGTAGCTCGCATGGAATATACCTGTCAATGTGGTGTATCGTTTTTTCTGAACCTATTGATCTGTACATGATTAGCTCTTATATATAAGGCTGTCCATGATGGATATCAGACAGTTGACCTTTCATATTTACTCACGCAATGCTTGGCTGTCTGATCGTCTGGGATTCACTGGCAGCAATATCTCACTGTGGCACAATAGATCCTTTCCTGATGTTGTGTACAGCTGTCAGTTTTCTCACATGCAACACACACATACACACACACACACACTCACTCACGCACGCACGCACACACACACACACACACGCACGCACACACACTGATCAGACCAGTTGTGCTGTGTGGCTCTGAAATCTGGAGTACAACGAAAGGAGACGAAGCCTTGTTACAAACCTTTGAGAACAAAATTTTAAGACGCATCTTTGGACCCATTAGGGATACACAAAGTGGAGAGTGGAAAAGAAGAAGTAACAAAGACATTTATGATCTGTTTAAGTCCCCGCTAATCACTGGTATCATGAAGGCTAATAGACTGCAATGGCTGGGGCATATAGAAAGAATGGAAGATAATAGGGAACAAAACTCGCTTACACTCAGGAAATAAATGACCGTAGACCCCGAGGTAGACCAAGAAGACGGTGGAGAAATAATACATATACAGACCTACAAGCACTTGGAATCAACGACTGGCAAGAGAAGGTCCAACAGAGAGACGAATGAAGACGGATTGTCTCTGCAATGGCTCGGAACGCTGAAGAAGAAGAAGAAGATGCGCGGATAAAGGATTGGAGAAAGTACCATGCGGGGATAAATGATGGGAGCAAGTACCATGCGGGGATAACGGATGGGAGAATGTATCATGCGGGGGTAAAGGATGAAAGAAGTACCATAAGGGGATAAAGTGTGAAAGATGTACCAGGCGGGGATACGCTGTAGTGTAATATTAAATATACCCGAAAAAATACCCAAAGAGTATGATATCAACAACGAACTGTGTCTCTATCAGCAGTGGGAGTGGGGTTGTGGTGAAATGAACTGTCAGGAGATCGTTCTACAAGAAGAGCGATTCCCCCGTAGAGCTTTACGATTTACTGTGTATGTGTGTGTGTTTTTTTCAGGGCGTTGCATTAAACTCCAACCCCAGGTTGACTAACTTAGCAATTTTACGTTCGGTAGTTAGCCATTGCTTTCTGAACGAAAAGTCATCATTGGAGTCCAGCTGACTGGTGTTGGAAATTAACAGACTACAAGTCTGCAGTCAGCGCAAGGAGGTTTACGCGCACGTACTTTAAACCTCGCGGCCACGATATAACAAGCACCATCAATGGAGATGAGAAGACGCAAGGCAACTGAGCACAACAGAAATAACTGACAGACAAGTAATCTGCAACAAACTACAAAACCCAGAGGTTGTCGGCCTTTGCACGTCGGATAAGACATAAATAGCCAGTAATTATTCATGATGTCTTGGTGTAATATGTACTCTAGTACAGGAGACGGAAACCTGTTTGTGGGATGGTACCGAGTTTAAAACGGTTTAACAGGCAAGGATATCGACTTTATTGCACCGGGTTTCATCCCACACGGCTCAGTCTCTGTCCGCAGCGAGGTCTGTCAAATGCGTCGCACAAGTCACGAGCAAAGGCGAAGTGGTTACGCCGCGTGCCCTGCGTTCCGAAGGTTGTGAGTTCGATTCTGTTCTACGTCGTTCTATTCACAAGTGCAATATTTTTCGGATACTCCTGAGGGTCGTCGCTAGAGCTACAGAGTTCGTGCACTATGCGACGCTACTGGAAGACCTTTATGTGGAAAGAAGAACGAACAAGTTGGGATTGAACCCGGTACTAACCCCTTTAACTGGCATGTGTATGCGACAGCAAAGTAAGCTATAGAGTTTGTGGTGGGGGTGGTCGAGACAGAGAGGAGGGATACGGCGGAAATGAAACTTCGTCTGGGTCAGTCATTGTTGCTCCACAGTCATTCCATTTATATCTGAAAGCGCATTCTTTCCTCCAGTGTAAGAAAATTCGTTGTAATGAGATGTAAAGTTTGTAATGATATTATATATTATGTTTCAATTCAGTCACTATGCCATTGAAAATAGTTCTTCGCGCCACGCTTGGCACACCAGCCGTTGGTTGCCGACACTTGCTCTAAATGATTTAATGTGACTCTTGTATTCTTGGTATGGTGCGCAAAGCTGTTGAGTCGGTGCTATATGATAAACAGTATATGTCACTGTCATAACGGATGACAATAACATTGTGTCATGAAACACATAAATAGAAGTTTACTAAAATGACGGTCGGAAATAGTTGGAGAGACACGAACAAGTAATAGTATTTCGATTGAAAATGGATTGCTGTAGACTTCATGGTCACTTGTTTCGTACATACTCATTGTTCATTGGCACCTTGCCGTCTTGACAGACAATAGTTTGTGCTTTAAAAAGGCATAATAACTTGTACCTATGGCGGTAGCAAATGTGACTGATAAGGCCAATTTGCGCTGTAAATATCCGTTCATAGTGGTTGCATGTGAACACGTGGTCATTTCCACCATCATGCACCATCTTACGTCTCAAACGCTCGGTGTGTGACTTATCTGCAATAATTTTCTCCTTTGTCTTTATTCAATTTCTGGTGTTTGCCCTCCATGAAACACGTTCAGCGGCGACTTGCTCCCAGTGTGCATTATCAATCATGTCCCGCTTACACACATCTTTGTATCGTAGTAGAGGCCGACCCTGAGATCTCTTACCCATCTGTAATTCACCAAAAAAGATGACCTTTAGTATTCTACCATCATCCATCCTCCTAAGATGTCCTATCCATCTAAGTCTACGAAGACTGAGCATGGAATAAACTGTCACACAACCTGATCTTTCCAATACTTCAGTATTTGTGATTTTGTCTTGCCACTTAATGCCAAGAATTCTTCGCAGACACCGCATATGAAAGCTGTTTCAATGTTTCTCTTGGTGTGAGTAAGTTGTCCAGGTTTCACTGCCATAAAGAAGAGTACTAAGGACACAGGCTTGATAGAAAAGGACTTTTGTTTCTGCAGTAAGCTTCCTGTTCTCTCAGACTCTTTTTATTAACCTGTTCATTGTTGTTGCTGCCTTACCAATCCTGATGTTGATTTCCTGATCTAGGGATAATTTGCTATTTACCACTGATCCTAAGTATGTAAAATGGTCTACCATCTCTAGTTCGGCGTCGTCAATAAAGATTGATGGTACCCCATGTGCACCTTGTGACATAATCTGTGTCTTCTTTTTGCTAATTGTTAAACCAAATTCAGAACAAGCATTGGAGAGTGCAGATAGTAGACATTGCAATTCTTCCTGAGAGTGGGTCGTAACTGTAGCATAATCTGCAAAAAGCAACTCTCTGATCAGTACCCTCCTTAATTTGGTCTTGGCCTTCAATCTCTGAGCATTGTAGAGACCGCCATCTGAGCGTGAGTGATTGTATATACCGTCATCCTGATCACGAAAGGCATATTTCAGTAGAAGTGAAAAGTATATTCCAAAGAGGGTGGGAGCTAGTACACAACCTTGCTTAACTCCACTCTTGATTTCAAATTCTTCAGAAGTTGCACCACCAAACTTGATTATACCCTTCATGCCTGTGTGGAACGATTCCACAATGGACAGAATAGTTGGTGGGCAGCCAATCTTCTTTAGTGCCTTGAACAGACCCTCACGACTGACCAAATCAAATGCCTTTGTGAGGTCGATGAAATCAATAAACAATGGCTGATTCTGTTCACGGAATTTTTCTTGCATTTGTCGCAATGGATATACTACATATATACTACGTATATACTACATCGAAACTAACCAACTATATAAATACCTCCAGTCTGAAGATAACCGAGCATGCACCTCGAGAATGCATTACTTGCACACTATGAGATCCAGAATATGATCCTGGATCGTTAAGTCCATGAAAACTTAAGAGATCTGATAGCTCTTTGGCAAACAGCAATGTCTATATCCCAATCCGGATTAGACATCCATGAAAGAGTGTAAGAAACTAAACAGTTAGGTAGTTCCGTGGACGATACTGCCACCGCGGTATGGATTTCTTGTCTTAATATAGGGTGTATTTTTAATGACTGTGCAGTGTTTGAACATATTGCCGGTCTCAGTTTTGTATTTACCCTCCGTACAGTTCATGCAACATACTTGGTAAATACAAAACTTGGACCGGCAATATTTTCAAACACTGCTCAGTCATTAAAAATACACCTTGTATGAAGTGTGCTAACCATGATGGCATTGTAGTAGCTGTGCTGTAAGAGCACATAATGTAATACACGGGCACACGTGAAATTGCGAGTGCGGACATTTACATAGGTAGGCAAGTGTCGACATCTAGATTAGTAGGCACGTGTCGACATCTACGTTAGTAGGCAAGTGTCGACATCTACGTTAGTAGGCATGTGTCTTCATCTACGTTAGTAGGCATGTGTCGACGTCTATGTAAGTAGGAAAGTGTCGACATCTACGTTAGTAGGCATGTGTCGACATCTACTTTAGTAGGCATGTGTCGACATCTACTTTAGTAGGCAAGTGTCGACATCTAGGTTAGTAGACAAGTGTCGACATCTACGTTAGTAGGCATGTGTCGACATCTAGGTTAGTAGGCATGTGTCGACATCTTTGTTAGTAGGCAAGTGTCGACATCTACTTTAGTAGGCATATGTCGACATCTTTGTTAGTAGGCACGTGTCGACATCTACGTTAGTAGGCAAGTGTCGACATCTACTTTAGTAGGCAAGTGTCGAGATCTACGTTAGTAGGCAAGTGTCGACATCTACGTTAGTAGGCATGTGTCGACATCTATGTAAGTAGGCAAGTGTCGACATCTACGTTAGTAGGCATGTGTCGACATCTACATTAGTAGGCAAGTGTCGACATCTACGTTAGTAGGCAAGTGTCGACATCTACGTTAGTAGACAAGTGTCGACATCTATGTTAGTTGGCAAGTGCCCACATCTACATTAGTAGGCAAGTGTCGACATTTTTATTAGTAGGCAAGTGTCGACATCTATGTTAGTAGGCATGTGTCGACATTTACGTGAGTAGGCATGTGTCGACATCTATGTTAGTAGGCAAGTGTCGACATCTACTTTAGTAGGCAAGTGTCGACATCTACATTAGTAGGCAAGTGTTGGCATATATGTTAGTAAGTAAGCGATGGAATCTACATCAGCAGGCAAGTGCAGACATTTACATCAGTATTCCAATATAGACAAGTACGTTAGTGGGTTCATGCAGACATCTACACCACTATGCGAGTGAGGATGTCTCCGTCATTTGGCGAGTGTGGATATCTACGTCCATAGGAAAGTACGAGCAGCTACGTGTGTAGGTGAGTGTTGTCATCTGCCTCATAAGGAGATCTTGGATATCTAGGTCGGGAGGTAAGTGCTGGCAACTACTACAGCAGGTGGGTGCCAACATCTAAGCATTTGGCGAGCATGGACATTTAAGTCAGTAGGCAACTACAGACAAGTCCAATGTCTAGGACAGACTGCGAGTAAGGACATCTACGACAGCACACGAGTGAGTGGCACATGTGGGAACACCTAAAACAGCACACGAGTGAATAACAAGTGTGTTGTGGACACCTACAACAGTACACGAGTGAGTGGCAAGTGTATAGACACCTACAACAGTACACAGGCAGTGGCAAGTGTGTGGGCACCTACAACAGTACACAAGTGAGTGGCAAGTGTGTGGACACCTACAACAGTACACGAGTGAGTGACAAGTGTTTAGACACCTACAACAGTACACAGGCAGTGGCAAGTGTGTGGACACCTACAACAGTGCACAAGTGAGTGGCAAGTGTGTGGACACCTACAACAGTACACGAGTGAGTGACAAGTGTTTAGACACCTACAACAGTACACAGGCAGTGGCAAGTGTGTGGACACCTACAACAGTACACAAGTGAGTGGGAAGTGTGTGGACACCTACAACAGTACACGAGTGAGTGACAAGTGTGTGGACACCTACAACAGTACACGAGTGAGTGGCAAGTGTGTGAACACCTACAACAGTACACAAGTGAGTGACAAGTGTTTAGACACCTACAACAGTATACAGGCAGTGGCAAGTGTGTGGACACCTACAACAGTACACAAGTGAGTGGCAAGTGTGTGGACACCTACAACAGTACACGAGTGAATAGCAAGTGTATGGTGAACACCTACAACAGTAAACAGGCAGTGGCAACTGTCTAGAACCAAAAGAGAACAGTGGCAACTGTCTAGAACCAAAAAAGAACAGTGGCAACTGTCTAGAACAGACTGAGAACAGTGACAACTGTCTAGAACAGAATCAGAACAGTGACAACTGTCTAGAACAGAATAAGAACAGTGACAACTGACTAGAACAGAATGAGAACAGTGACAACTGTCTGGAACAGAATAAGAACAGTGACAACTGTCTAGAACAGAATAAGAACAGTGACAACTGTCTGGAACAGAATAAGAACAGTGACAACTGTCTGGAACAGAATAAGAACCGTAACAACTGCCTAGGACAAAAGGAAGTCAGTGACAACTGTTTTAATCACAAACAGGACAGTAACATCTATCTGAGACAGAAGGCGTTAATTTAATAACTTAGAAACAGTAGATTACGCTGGCATCTATATGGAGCAAATAAGAACAACAATAACAACAAAACAATAGCAATAATAATAATAATAATAATAATAATAATAATAATAATAATAATAATAATAATGACCATGTCGATGATGATGATGATGATGATATTGTTACTGATATTGATATCATTAGTATTAATTATGTAAGGGAGCTTTTAGACAGGAAAAAAGCAGAAAATAAAAACCGAGACGAAGAAAATAGATTGTTAACTTACCCAATTAGAAATTCAGTACCACAACACAGCATATTTTCAGCACGATCCCTACTCACACACGAGACAAGTTCCTACTCTCGAATGCAACACTGCTCGCTACGCTAGACCCGTCACATGGCAGCGAGAACCAGGGCTCACTTGTTGGTCCTCGCCGAGCTCTGTCAACCGCGGGAATTTGGTGTTTGCTGTATCTTCGTAATTCTGCAGTGAGATTTTCAGAGTGTCTTTAAAGCGTTTCCTCTGGCCGGTTTTTATTTTCTGCTTTTTTCCTGTCTAAAAGCTCCCTTACATAATACGAATGATATCAATATCAGGAACAATATCATCATCATCATCAACATCATCGACATGGTCATTATTATTATTATTATTATTATTATTATTATTATTATTATTATTATTATTTCTATTGTTTTGTTGTTATTGTTGTTCTCATTTGCTCCATATAGATGCCAGCTTAATCTACTGTTCCCAAGTTATTAAATTAACGCCTTCTGTCTTAGATAGATGTTACTGTCCTATTTATGATCAAAACAGTTGTCACAGACTTCCTTTTGTCCTGGGCAGTTGTTACTGTCTTTATTGTCTTCTAGACAAATGCCTAAGGAAGCTACTGAAGATTAAATGGCAAGACAAGATTCCAGACACTGAAGTCCTAGAAAGAGCGTCCATGCCCAGTATCCACACTCTAATGATGAAGAATCAGATTCGCTGGGCTGGTCACTTGACTCGCATGCCAGATCACAGGTTCCCTAAACGAATTTTTTTACAGCGAACTGCGTTGTTATAAACGCTCCCAAGGTGGCCAGAGGAAACGCTTTAAAGACACTGAAAATCTCACTGAATGCTTTTGGAATTCATCATGACACCTGGGAGGCTGCAGCCAGAGACCGAAATTCGTGGCGTGCATCATTACGCAAGGGTGCAGTCATATGTCAGGCAACCAGGACTGCAAGAGCTGTGAAGAAAAGGCAGGACAGAAAAACCACTGCAGGAAATCCTCCTTCAGAAACGTCAAGCATTCTTTGCCCACATTGTCAAAGAACATTTCGAGCCAAAATAGGCCTTATCAGCCATCTTAGAACCCACGGCTCCATACCTTCAACCTCACTGGGTGAAATGAATGGTCATCATCATTCTTGATGGACAAACAACAACAATTCTGCATACGGCGTTCGAAACACAGCTGCGGGGCGATTTAGCAGCATACCGCCTTGCGTTGGTTTTCATACAAAGGTATGTGTGCCGGTAGTTCATAAAACAATAGCTAACTACTGAACGTAAACTTGTCAAGATCTCACAAACAGCCAAAGCATGATGGGGTTGGCTGAAACGGCCTGCAAAGGATATGCTACAATCTAAAAGCTTTGTTGGAGCTGCGGTAACGCGGGGGATGGCTTATCTGTCGGCTCGGTGGTCATGTATTCGATCCATTGGACGTGGGACTTCATTTTCCTTGACCTCGGCCCTATAGTCGATGCAGCGGGTACCGTGAAATGTTCTAGAAAGTGAACCGGTCGATGTGGTAGACCACGTGACATGTCACGTGCTGATTGGTCTAAATATATAATAGCGCTATATACCCAATATGTCACATGGCGTGACAAGAGATCCTTTGCAGATGTAGTCTGTGAAAGTCGCGTTTTGGTTTCGTAAGGGATGGCTTTCAATACAAATGGATGTCCTTAAACGTACTATAGTCTCCTTCCATTGGTCACACCAGGAAACTCAGCGCAGTGCACGAACTCTGTTGTATTGGCGATGATCCTAACACACATATACCAGAATCACACCTGCTCGAAAACTTGTTACGTGGCTTGATTTTCTCATTTAAAAAAAACTTTGATGGACAACCGTCCATTTGGCTTGTTTTTGTTCATTTCCAATTGCGAGAGATTTGCACCTTGCGCAAATGGGAAGAGTTCTTCAAATTGGATACCCATGAATAAGGGCTGGGTATACGACTGTTCGTTATTTCATACAAGTCCCAACAGTTAACAACGCTAACCAAGTTCCACACATTGTAGAGGTGGACGTCATAACCTGCCACTCCATCACCTAGGTTGCTAAATATAAAAAAAGCATTGCAGTATTTGTGTGGACATAAGATTAAATATGCAGAGCGTGGCTGTAACGATTGTTACGTCGTTACGCTGACAGTGACATAATAGCGGTCGGAAAAGGGTTGAATGTTAGCTCTCATCGCTTGCTACAAGAGACACAGAAAGGCCACCGGTCCTTTAGTGAACTCAGGTCTAAACAACGTGACAGTTCTAACATACAAACACAACAGGTGCCTGCAACTGGATTATTATTTTAGGACTGAAGACCACACAATGGTTAATAAACCATGTAGTAACTGAGTAACGCTATTTCCTTGACCTTGTCTATAGACGTATGAACCAACCAGTGAACATATAGAAAACAGAAGCTACATGTTATTACGGAAGTGTTGAAGATGCGGATAGTCCAGTACACAGCAGATATAGAGTGTAAGACGACAAGGTGCACGGTGCCAATGTAACATCAGATATAGAGTCTGAGAAGGCAAGGTGCAAGGTAATAATGTAACACCAGATATAGACGATGCGATTAATCCAGTACACAGCAGATATAGAAGTTACGGTTAGTCCATTACAAAGCAGATAAAGAAGATTCGTTTAGACAAGTACACTGAAGATATAGAAGATACGTCTAGTCAAGTACACAGCAGATATAGAAGACACGCTTAGTCCAGTACACAGCAGATATAGAAGAGACGTTTAGACAAGTACACAATAGGTATTGAAGATACGGTTAGTCCAGTGAACATCAGATATTGAAAATACGTTTAATCCAACACACAGCAGATATAGAAGATACGGTTAGTCCAGTACACCGCAGGTAGAGAAGACACGTTTAATCCATTACACAGCAGACAGTGAAGATACGTTCAGACAAGTACACAGCAGATATGGAAGACACATTTAGTCCAGTAATAGGCATATATAGAAGATACGTTTAGACAAGTACACAGCAGATATAGAAGATACCATTAGTCCAGTATGCAGCATAAATACGGTTAGTGGAGCACACTGCAGATACAGAAGATGTGTTTAGACAAGTACACAGCAGATATAGAATGCTCGTTTATTCCAGTATACAGCAGATATAGAATGCGCGTTTATTCCAGTATACAGCAGATATAGAAAATGCGATTAGTCCAGCACACCGCAGATACAAAAGATGCGTTTAGTTCGGTATACAACAGATATAGAGCCTAAGACGGCAAGCTGCAATTTGCCAAAGTAACACCAAATATTGACGATACGATTTGTCCAGTACAAAGCAGATATAGAAGATATGGTTAGTCCAGTACACAGCAAATATAGACGATGCATTTAGACAAGAACACAGCGGATATAGAAAATGCGTTTACTATTAGTCTAGTACACCGCAGATATAGAAGATGCGTTTAGTTCAGTATACAGTAGATATAGAGCCTAAAATGGCAAGGTGCAAGGTGCCAATGTAACACCAGATATAGAGTCTGAGACGGTAAGGTGCAAGGTAATAATGTAACACCAGATATAGACGATGCGATAAGTCCAATACACAGCAGATATAGAAGATACGGTTTGTCTAGTACACCGCAGATCTAGATGATACGTTTAGTCCAGTACAACGCAGATGCAGAAGATGCGGATAGTCCAGTACAAAGTAGATATAGAATATAAGTTTTGTCCAGTACACCGCAGATCTAGAAGATACGTTTTGTCCAGTTCACCGCAGACATAGAAGATGCGGATAGTCCAGGAATTAGCAGATTTAAAAGATGAGGATAATCCAGTACAATGTAAATGTCCTAATAGTTATGGGCAACAAAACCATGTTCATAACTAGAATTAAATACCAGAAATATATTCTTAAAACAGCTGCTGAATCAACACAATTTAAGAACTTGCTATGCGAAAATACACGGAGAACCACTGTATAGTAGGAGGAAGCCAAATTGACCAGGAGTACAGGTGATCATAGACAGCTTGAAAATCAATAAATCAATCAATTGCAGTGTCCAAAATAAAGCTGGGCTGCGAGGAAAATTCAACAAGTTGTGTTTTGCTTTCATTGTTGTTCGTCCAATTCTTGATGTTTTCGTCAGACTTGTATCGCTACCTAACTCTTGTTCAAACAATGTTTTCCTGTTGTGGATTTTAACAGTTTAGTTTAGTTTAGTTTAGTTTAGTTTAGTCGACGGATCAACATCACGGCACACGGGTGTAACCCATTAGTGCTCCGTTCCACTCCTAACTCAAGCCTGAGTCCGGAGAATCTCAGCTCAGTGCACGAACTCGTAGCACCGGCGAGGATCCTGAAATACTTTGGGTAGATTTTTAACTCGAAATTTTGCCCGGCAGCGTAGTTAAACTACACTCTTTCGATTTCCAACTGCCAAGGGATTTTTTTACGTGGGAACAATACACACGGGCGTCCAATCTCCCTACCCAGAGACCTGGGGGAATTTTTTTACTAGAAATCCACGTTAAAAAATCCCGGCCCTCAAGGGGCTTGAACCCGGGACCTCCAGCACTCGAGGCGGACTCCACACCTCGAGACTACTCAGCCCACTGTGGATTTTAACAATATAAGCAAAATAATAGGTTGGACTATTAATTGCCTGGCACATTTCGCAGCATCCCGTCAGGTGCATACTGCAGAAGTTATTCAACAGCAAGCAAGTAGTGAAAACATCAAAATGTACAGTACACACGTATATTCCCAAGGTAATTAAACTCGTAATTTTACACTGACAACGATGTCGTTTTGTTTACACAACACAGGCCTGATAATGCGGATCGCATCTGCTTCTGCGCGCCCCAACAGTTGTCCGTGTTATGTGTTTAGCAACACACGTAGGGAATTATCCTATTGAATTATGTGATTACAGAAATTGGCGTGCTTTTTCGGACGTGAATAATTTTGAATCACTAGGTTTTACTAAATCTTAATATTCTTATTCTTTTTCTTTTTCTTCTTCTTAAGAATCCATATTAAGTAACTTTTTTTTTTTTTTTTTTTTTTTTTTTTTTTTTTGCGTATCCTTTTACAGGACTTAGCTGTCAACAGCAGCATCTTTCAGCTGTCTGTTGATCTCTTGGCAAGATTACGCTCAGTAGTTTGCCATTGCTTTCTGAGCGGCCGGCTCAGTATCCGCAAGTCACGAGCGGGGGTCGAACCACCTCAGTTCTCGCTCCGCTGCGAGACTCTGCGTGATAAACGGGATTACAGAGAGAAAGTGTTGTAACCCCACAGCCAGAGAGACCGGCTATTAAGTAACTGGTTTGTGTAAAATAACTGGCTTGTGTTCCATTCCTGTGTTTCTACAATTTCTTCTGGTAATCTGTGCGATGATGTGTGGTGTCATTTTAAGCTGTAAGTCTAACTCAAGCATTGAGCTTCATGGTGGAATAACAAATCACGTCTCGATTTTATTCCTTTACAAGTGCTTGTAAACATTGTTTGTATTGCTTATAAACTTGTTTTGAGTTAGGACACTAAGATATTATGTTGCGTCCATTTACAGCGAAAAATGCGATATCTGTGCCTTCCTGTCGAGAGATCCTACTTCAGCACATAGTTTATTCAAAGCAAGTTCCACCTGTTCATTTAAATAAAAAAAAATTAAAAAATTATATCACACAGTAATTTTAACCACTGGAACGATACACCTCTCAGGAACGTTGACTTCTTGTTGAGATTTAAGTTTCCTAATTTCTAACCGCCGGTCTCCGTGGCTAAGGTCTTGCTGACGCGATTGGTAAGCTCGTTTAACCGCGTTCGAAACACAGCTTCCACCAATTTGGCAGCAGACCGCGTTCCGCTGGGTTTTAATAGGTTGGTAAGGGAGCCGGTCGTTCAGAAAGCAATGGTAAACTATTGAAATTAAACCTTCGAAGACATCAACAACAGCAGTAACATGCTGATGTTGACAGCGATATCCTGTAAATAGGATATGAAATAAAAAAGAAGAGAATTTCTAACCACACTGATAATTGTTCATTATAATTGTTCATTATAATTGTTTAACTATAATTGTTCACTATATATGTGTGTGCGTGTGGGAGAGAGAGAGAGAGAGAGAGAGAGAGAGAGAGAGAGAGAGAGAGAGAGAAAGTGGGTGTCAGAGAGAGTGAGAGAGTGAATGTGTGTGTGCGCACGTGCATGCGTGTGTGTGGAGAGAGTGATTGAGCGAGAAATGGTGAGGGAGTGTGTCAGTGCATGCATTCGTACGTGTATGTGTGAGAGTGAGTGAGGGAGTGTGTGCGTGCGTGCATTCGTGCATTCATGCGTATGTGTATGTAAGAGATAGTGTGATTGAGAGAGTGAGTGTGTGTGCGAAGGATTGTGTGTGAGAGAGTGAGAGATTAAGTGAGTGAATGAGTGAGGAGTGAATGAGTGAGTATGTGTGAGTGAGTGAATGAGTGTTAGAGTATGTGTGTGTGTGAGTGAGTGAGAGAGAGAGAGAGAGAGAGAGTAAAAAGAGTGAGTGAGTGCGCTAGGGTAAGTGAAACATTGAGTGATAGCGTGAGGGTGTGTGTCTGTCTGTGTATGAGTGAGAGAGAGAGAGAGAGAGAGAGAGAGAGAGAGAGAGAGAGAGAGAGAGAGTAAGAGAGTTAGATGTAAAGTGAATGAAGATGGACAGAGTGAATGAATGGGGGAAATAGTGAGAGAGAGAGAGAGAGAGAGAGAGAGAGAGAGAGCGAACGAGAGAGAGAGAGAGTGAGACAGTGGGAGAGTTGATGTGTTAGTGTGTGTGTGTGTGAGCGCGCGCATGCTTGTGAGTGTGTGTATATGAAAGAATACACAGACAGAGAGAGAGAGAGAGAGAGAGAGAGAGAGAGAGAGAGAGAGAGAGAGAGAGAGAGAGAGAGCTGAGCAGATGCATGTCATGTAATACGCGTGTTATGTAACTCGCGAATCCATATGTTTGTGTATTCACATCTGTCATGTTATCAGTTAAATACCATTTGATTTTATCATGTATAATGTAAACTCATGTACATTACTGTAGTTTGAGTGAGAGACAGAATCAGTGAGCGTGAGAGTGTGTGTGCGTGTGTGTGTGTGTGTGTGTGTGTGTGTGTGGGAGCATCACTATTTTTACTTCACACACTGTTTATGTACACATTTTTCTCCATGTTTAACATTTTGATGAGACCGCTCACGACAATTGTCAGTGTATGTGTGTGAGTAAAGTGTGGGAGTTTGTTAATACTAGTATCAATGTTCACGTGAACCATTTTGTATGTGTCTAGATGTGAGGATGTGTGAGTGTGTGTGGAGGATGTGTGTGAGTGTGGGGATATGTGGGTGTGGGAATGTGGGTGGGGGTATGCGTTTGGATGGGTTAAGGTGTGTGGGTGTTGGTGGGTAGTGATATTTGTGGGTGTTGGTGGGATGTGTGGATGGATGTGTGGGGGTGAAAGTAGGGGCGTGGGAATGGGTGTGGGGGATATGTGTATGGGTGGAGGATATGTGTATGGGACGGGTGCGGGGGATGTGTGTTTGGGTGGGGGTTATGTGTGGGTGGGTGGAGATGTGTGGATGGTTTGGAGAAGAATGTGTGGGTAGGGGATTGTGTGGGTGGATTGGGGATGTAAGGGCGGGTGGGGAGAAGTGTATGGTGTGTGGGCTTGGGATATGTGTGCGGTGTGTTGGTGGGGGATGTGCAGATGGGAGGTATGTTTGTGGTGGTATGGGTGAGGATATGTGTGTGGGTGAGGGATAGTTTGTGGTGTGGGTGATGTGTGTGGTGGGTGCGGGGAATGGGTGGGGGATATGTGTGGGTGAGTAGGGGGTGTGTGGTGGTTGGGGGAAGTATGTGTGGGTGGTGGGGATGTGTGGGTGGGAGATGTGTGCGTGGATGGAGAATGTGTGGGTGGGGGTGTATGAGTGGCTTAGGGATGTGTAGGTGGGTGAGGGATGTGTATGTGTCGGGATGGGATGCGTGAGTGGGTGGAGGATGTGTGTGGGTAGGGGTATTGTGATCGAGAGATGTTTGGTTGGGGGTGGGTGGGTGAGGGTGTGAGGGTGCGTAGTGGAGGATGTGTGCGTGAGTGAGTGAGTGTTGGTCGATGGGTGGGAAATGCATGTGTGGGTGGGCATAGGTGCGTGGTGTGTTGGTTGGGGATATTGTGTGGGTGGGGTATGTGTGTGTGGGTGGGGGTATGTGGGGTGGATGGGTAAGGGTATCTGTGTGGGTGGGAATATTGTGTGGTATATGGGTGGGGGATATGTGTGTGGTGTGTAGGTGGGGATGCATGGTGGTATGTGGGTGTGGGATGTGTTGGTGAGGGATATGTGTGCGGTGTGTGGGATGGAAATATTACGTGGTAGAGGATGTATGTGATGTGCGGGTGGGGGTGTGTGTGATGGGGGATTGAGTTAGGGTATGTGTGGGTGGGTAGAGGATGTATTTGAGGGTGGTGGGGTGTGTGTGAGTGGATTGGGGATGTATAGGTGGTTAGGGAGATGTGTGTGTGTCGGGGTAGGGAGATGTCAGTTGGTGGGAATGTGTGTGTATGGCTTGGGGATGTGTGAGTGGATTTGCGATGTGTGGGTTGGTGGGGATGTGTGTGCGTGGGTGGAGAATATGTGGTCGATGGAGATGTGGCTGGGGGATGGGTGGTTGGAGGTGTGGGTGGGGGAGAGGATGTGTGGGTTAGGATGTGTATGTGGGTGGGCGTGGGATGTGTGGATTGGTGGGGGATGTTTGTGGGTGGCGAATGTGTTTTGGTTGGGGGAACAGGTGAGGTGCAGTGTGTGTGGGTGGGGGATGTGCAGGAGGGGGATGGGTTGATTGGTGGGGTATGTATGTGTCCCTGGGTGTGTGTGTGGGTAGGTGGGGTTGTGTGTATGGATGGGGTGATGTATTGGTAGGTGGGAGATGGGCCTCATAACATGGTAATTTGTCTTGATTATGTTTACAACATTCATTTCACAATGTTTATGTTTCTTCCTATGTAAATGTATAATGCTCTTGATGAACGAAAGACGAGTGATTGGAAGGGCCGAATGTAAGACGGGCCTGCGTGCCCAATTTGGTACCCTTTTAAAATAAAGTTGATTTGATTTGATTTGATTTGATTTGATATCACCTCTCCTACTCCAGCTGTGAGTCAATGAGGTTGCATGATGAACCGGGCCTTCTCCAACAAAATATTCACAAGCACCACAAGTGGAAGCGATTGCGGCCATTTATATGAACACTCCATGGGGGTTAGTACTTCAGAGCTCTTACACTTCAGATGTGTTGATGCCAAGGCAGCGGGTTCAACTCTTACACTGGTCAGCCGGACTAAAATATTAACTTGTCGTGATTGACTTTGGGACGTAAATTACAAGTACCGCTGAAGTCGGAGTGGGTTCGTCTGATGGTGAGGGGCACTTGTAATAATAAGGAAACCTAATCCAAATGCAAAAATCAGTTTAGAGCGCAAGAAGTAGTAGCACTCGATAGACTACACTTGGTTTCAAAGCTAGCTATTGCCCCCCCCCCCCCCCTCCCACTAAAATAAACCCCTTGATTTGAGTCATAACGTTCTATGCAATCGTACCCACTGTGGGTTGCAATTACTTTCTGTGAGAGCAGTTTCCAAACATGGCTGGTTGTTCTACTCATTGTCCTTAAAATTGCATTTTCTGCCTTGCAGCTAAAGCAATGGTCAGTTGGTCAAACTGTTCAGTTTATTCTTCTTCAGCGTTCCGAGCCATTGAGGTTCTTTGCTGCAGATACAATCCGTCTCCATTCGTCTCTCTGGTTGACCTTCTCTTGCCAGTCGTTGATTCCAAGTGCTTGTAGGTCTATATATATATTATCTCTCCACCGTCTTCTTGGTCTACCTCGGGGTCTACGGTCATTTATTTCCTGAGTGTAAGCGAGTTTTGTTTCCCTATTATCTTCCATTCTTTCTATATGCCCCAGCCATTGTAGTCTATTAGCCTTCATGATACCAGTGATTAGCGGGGACTTAAACAGATCATAAATGTCTTTGTTACTTCTTCTTTTCCACTCTCCACTTTGTGTATCCCTAATGGGTCCAAAGATGCGTCTTAAAACTTTGTTCTCAAAGGTTTGTAACAAGGCTTCGTCTCCATTCGTTGTACTCCAGGTTTCAGAGCCATACAGCACAACTGGTCTGATCAGTGTTTTGTATATTGTGATTTTGGTGTTACGAGATAGCGCATTTGATTTTAGTAGATGTTGTAGCGCATAGTATATCTTATTTCCAGAATTGATTCTAGTTTGTATTTCTTCCATTATGATGTTGGAGCAGTTGAAGATTGTACCCAGGTATTTGTATGTTTCCGTTCTTTTAATGGTCATATGATCTATTTGTATGTAGCCAGAGTTTTTAGCCATTCCATCTCTTGAAATTACCATATATTCTGTCTTATCTTGGTTGATAACCAGTCCCATCTGTTGGGCTTTTTCCTTTAAGTGAGTCAATATTTCCAATGTCTTTTGTTCATTTTCCCCTATAATATCTATACCATCTGCATAACCAAGCAGCTTGGATGTTCCTCCAATATCACATTCTTCCTTTACCTTCCTTACAACCTTCTCTAGAGCCAGATTGAAGAGTAGCGGCGATAGTGCATCACCCTGTTTCAAGCCAGATGTTATTTGGAAAGGGTCTGATTTTCTGCCTTTATATGTTACTATATTATAAGTATCTTCCATGCATAGTCTGGTCATGTTGATTAACTTCCTTGGTATTCCAAATTCCTGCATAGCATTCCATAGACTATTCCTATGGACACTATCATAAGCATTTTTAAAATCCACAAAAATGTTATGGAGATCTGTTTTATATTCCCAATTTTTCTCGGTTATTTGTTGTAAAATAAATATCTGATCTATTGTTGATCTGTTTTGTCTAAAACCCGCCTGGTAGTCGCCTAATATGTTCAGTTTATTCACCTCAGTTAATATATGACCACCGATCTCCGTGGCGAAGGATTTCCGGACGCGGCTAGTAATCCCGTATACCAGAGTTTCGAAACACAGCTGTGCGCGATTTGGCAGTAGACCGCGTTGTGCTGGATTTTTTTTAACGAAATGATACGGGTGCCGGTTGTTCAGAAAGCAATGGCAGACTACTGAACGTAAACTTTCCAAGGCATCAACAACAGCAACAAATGCGGGTGTTGACTACAAACGTCCTGTAGATGATATGCAACTTAATAAATACATGACTATCTGCTAACTGAACTGTTGTGTGTGGCCGGTTCTTCTCTGTGCATGAGAGCATTGGATGTCAAGTAATGAGCTATGAGTCTTAGTGACACTTGACAAAATTCACTGCAAACGAGCAAGGGAAAGACACACAAATAAATATCTGGATGGCCAGGCTACATGGTAGTATAATTGGGACGAGTGCACACTTATAAGTGTTCTGTACATTCCTAGTGATATGACAATATTGTTATTTTAATGTTGTGAGGGATAAATACAGTGTATATTTTTAATGACTGTGGAGTTTTTGAAAATATTGCCGTTCCTAGTTTTGTATTTACCTTTTATGTTGCATGAGTTCACCAGTGTGAATACACAACTTAGAACTGAAGTATATTCAAAAACCCTACAGTCATTAAAAATACACCCTATATTAAATTGAAGCTTTATCATGCCCTGTGGTGTTTTTAGTATATGGTGGGTGCCCCATATTTTTATAGATTAATCGGCACTCAATGTGTGGTGCGGTCAACACCATGAAAACCGCCTTTATTTCCCAAGGCATTTCCTGGTATACATTTTGGCTTTTCCTATATGGGAACACGTGTCAATTTAAAAAAAAAATATATCCCAGTCTCGATGGAGATTCGACCACTTGACTACAGGGCCGGAGGGCAAGCCAGCTAGACATTGCGCTAATTCGGTCTTCCGTGGAATGTATACTAAGTCAAGTAAAGAACTGTTTACACGTCTGAAGGAGTACTGCGTATATGGTGGTAGGGCCTATGTTATAAACCAGTCGGCACTCAGGGCGTGATGTGTGGGTCAGTGCCTTTACTTGCCAAGTCGTTTCCCTGTACCCATTTTAGGCTGGGTCAACCTGGGGTCCAGGTCCATTTCCAAACTTCAATGCGGACTGAACCCATGTACACCAGGTCGGCAGGCGACCTTCTGTGGAATGTTTACTGTATATGTGAACATCTTTGTATGAAGTGCTTATCCTTTTACTATTACTCAGATATATCAATTAGCAAGCCCTTTGATGCCACTTGGACAGTTCATAAATAAACACACATGTTTTGTTTGTCGCTCATGGTGGCAGACGATAGCTTGTTACGTTGTGCTTTAAAAAAATACAAAAAAGGCATAATCTCTCCAACCCATGGTGGTAGTAAACGTGACTGAAGAGACTAATTCTCGCAGTAAAATCTTCATCCACAATAGATGCATGTGAACATATGGTCATTTCTGACGTCTCACACACTCGGTGTGTGGCTTATTTGCAACCATTTTCTCCTTTGTCTTTATACCATTTCTGATCTCTCTCTCTCTCTCACACACACACTATCTCTATCTCTCTCTCTCTCTCTCTCTCTCTCCCTCTCTCCCTCCCCCACCACCACCTCTGCATCGGCTACTTGCTACTATGATGCAGGATCAATACCTGTATCAATCATGTCCTGCTTACACATATCTTTGTACCGTAGTAGAGGCCGACACCTAGATTTTTTACTCATCTGTAATTCACGAAAACTGATGTCCTTTGGTATTGCGACAAGCGGCTGATTGCTTCTACGTTGCAGAAATCAATGCCTGTATCAATCATGCCCCGCTTACACACATGTGTGTATCGTTGTAGAGGCCGACACCTAGATTGTTTACCAATCTGTAATTCACGAAAAACACGATGTCCTTTGGTATTCTACAGTCGGACATCCTGGCGCTCATAGAAGTAGACGAAAGTATATAGACTAGAGGACGCACTCGTCTATAGCTTTCAGTTTTATGTTGTATTGTGCGACCTCAATGCTCCTAACAATACATGCGTGTTTATTTATGACTGATTTTTTTTTTACTGCACCATATCCTTCCAGAGCACCCATTATTTTTGTTACAGTTATTTTATCGTTATCTGTGGATTTTTGTTACAGTTATTTTATCGTTATCTGTGGATTTATGTTTGTTACAGTTATTTTATCGTTATCTGTGGATTTATGTTTTCTGATCTCTCTTATCCCCGTCTCTAATTCAGATACGAGGTTCTTTGGTCCCGCGACTCTCAATCTGGCGCATGTTATCAACAAATAGATCTTCGATATACCCTCCCAACCTATTTAATTGGTTTTTCTCGTGAAGCAGCATGTGGCCAGTCTTGAATACCGAATGCCCGTTTCTGTAAGTGCAAATAGTTTCGTTTATTTCGTTATGTATTTCTGTCAAATTGTTCGTTGGTTATATTTAATTTGATTATATTTGCTTTCTTGGCAATGATATTATGTGCTTATGTGAGTATGAGTGGACATGTATGTGTATGTGAATGTGTGTGTGTGTGTGTGTGTGCATGAGAGTACACAGAGCGTATTTCTTTGTCAATTTTTAGGAAGTATAGTTTCCATTTACTTACAAACCCCCCCCCCCCCCCCCCCCCCGACAAGATACTATCTGTCATCAATGATTGATATTCAGTAGAATATTGTCTTGCATTTATTTTTTAAAAGCCATGATAGGCAAGACATTATCTGTCGGTCATGTTGCATTCGTTTTTATTTGATTATTTCGTTTTTTCATCTTTGGTCCATGGATTCTAATTTTCACTATATTGCTACTTATCTCAGAATCCTAGGATGTAATTCTCCGCATCTCAGTATCACAGATACTCAGTATCACAACCTGGGATTCTGAGATTAGCAAATAATTTGTAACATTTTCGTTTTCTCTTCATAGTTCTCATGTTTTCATCTTTTTAATCTTCTCATGCCGTTTTTATGTAGTTAGTCACTGTAGGGTCTTCTCCGTGACTATATGTTGTGTTAATGTATCCATTTGTTTGGTGATAAAGGCTAATCGCCGCAACGTCCTTATATTGTTAGTAATTCTGTTCAGTAAAGCTGCGTTATTTTGTGTTATTTTAAATCGTTTCTACTTCCACAGCTTTACCGCACTTCCACTAATTGTATTCATACTATTAAGCAGTACAGTGTTAGGACTCATCATGATAATCATGTTAACTGGCGTAAGCATTCAAGCATGACAGATGTCGGCCCCTAGTGCTGTGAAGCAATTTCACTGATGATATTCCTCCGTGTCACCTTCTTAGTGTACTCATTAACATCTCCAACCGTCTGCATCTGCTCCTACTAACGCTGGTATTGCCAGAAGTCACGACGTTTTCCAATGCCTCGCTTCTCATTACATGGCTACAGACAATTGTTGTCCTCCCTCCGATTTGTTTATGAATGTATACTTTAATTATCAGTTTTAGGGGCTCTTCGTGCATTCCACTGGCATTCCGGTATTTGCATCATGCGTCTCAGCAACCACATCTCAGCTATCTTCACGCACCTCCTAATCCGTTTGTTCATTGTCCATGATTCAACGCCATATTACATAATAGGTTCTATATAAAAATGTCAGTACTTTTTCTGACACTTAATGACTGCGACTAATTCCTTAAACTACTGATTTGTTTTATTATAAAGCCTTTTCTTCGCATATTCTCCTTTTAAACTATCTCACGCATATTCCATTTGATGTTAAAAGTGTTGACTCCGGTAAGCATTTTTTAAACGTCTATTGTTATCCACACTAGAATTGCATTACGGAGTAAAACACCAATCTTGCCTGAGAACGAGCTTGTGTTGGCATCCCTAGTCAGTCGATAAATCCATGTTGACTACAAACATAATACATTGGCTGGGAGTGAGTGGGATAAGACTTGACACAGCAGTGCATGTCACAGGATTCATGCACTGTGATGGAGGATACATGGATACTGTACCTACCATAGGGGTAGATGATATATGGATAAAGTGCTTACCCTCGGATCCGTGCAAGTGACAGAGGATACATGGATACAGTGCTTACCCTCGGATACGTGCAAGTGATAGAGGATACATGGATACAGTGCTTACCCTAGGGTACTTGATAGTGATAGAGGATACATGGATACAGTGTTTACCCTCGGATACGTGCAAGTAATAAAGGATACATGGATACAGTGCTTACCCTCGGATACGTGCAAGTAATAAAGGATACATGGATACAGTGCTTACCCTAGGGTACGTGCTAGTGATAGAGGATACATGGATAAAAAGAATTCCCTAGAGTACGTGCTAGTCATGGAGGATATATGGATACAGTGCTTACCCTAGGGTACGTGCTAGTGATAGAGGATACATGGGTACAGTGCTTACCCTAGGGTACGTGCTAGTGATAGAGGATACATGGGTACAGTGCTTACCCTAGGGCACGTGCTAGTGATAGAGGATACATGGATAAAACGCATACCCTAGAGTACGTGCTAGTTATAGAGGATACATGGGTACAGTGCTTACCCTAGAGTACGTGCTAGTTATAGAGGATACATGGGTACAGTGCTTACCCTAGAGTACGTGCTAGTGAGTGAGGATACATGATACAGTGCTTACCCTAGAGTACGTGCTAGTGAGTGAGGATACATGATACAGTGCTTACCCTAGAGTACGTGCTAGTGAGTGACGATACATGGATACAGTGTTTCCCTTAAGATACGCGCTAATGATAGAGGATACATGGATACAGTGCTTACCCAAAGAAACGTGTTAGTGATAGAGGATACATGGATACAGTGCTTACCCTAGGATACGTGACAGTAATAGAGGATACATGGTTTGATTGATTGATTGATTTAGGAACCGACATCACACATTCGGGGCATTCCCATAAGCGCTCCGTCCCCATCCTCAGAAGCCAGCGAAGAGTTCCAACCCCAATAGTACCAGTAGCAATCTGATTATATGTGCGTCTCGCCTCTCCTCTAAGCGTCGTGCATCGGCTAGATCCCCTCGTCACTCCACGCTGTCGCATTCTTACCAGACCATGGTGATCCATTTGCTCCTCTGAGGTGTACACGTGCTCCCACAAGGCCGCAATCATGTCTTCCTTATCATGCATCAATACTCCACCAAGTTTTGCAGAGCCAGCCAATCTGTCCGCCTGTTCATTCCCCAACACACCAGCATGCCCCGTAGAAAATACCCAGACGATGCTTGCTAGCCCCTGAAGGATGTGTCAAGCGCAGAGCACGTGCTCCGTAGCTCCGGCGACGATTCCCTTGTTTAGAGGATACATGGATACATTGCTTACCCTAGGATACGTGCTAGTGATAGAGGATACATGGATACAGTGCTCTAGGGTACGTGCCAGTGATAGAGGATACACGGCTACAGTGCTTACCTTAGGGTACGTGCAAGTGATAGAGAAAACATGGATACAGTGCTTACCCTAGGATACGTGCTAGTGATAGAGGATACATGGGTACGTGCTAGTGATAAAGGATACATGGATACAGTGCTTACCCTTGGATACGTGCTAGTGATACAGGGTACAAGGATACAGTCCTTACCTTAGGGTACGTGCTAATTGATGACAGAGGATACATTGATACAGTTCATACCCTAGAAGACGTGCTCGTGATAGAGGATGCATGGGTGCTCCCTGGGTGGGGGGGGGGGGGGATTTTAGGGTTTCGGGGGGGGGGGGGTGAGGTTGGAGGGGATGGATTAACATTATTTCAAGATCTCGTTAGTACAAGAACCGATTACTTGATATTGTTGTACCCTCCATACTTTACAGTTCTGTACTTCTCACTCCTCTGAAATTCATCGTATAACGTATAGAGACCCGCAAATCAAGTTTTATGTAGACGCCTAGACTTGTTCTAATATATGTTGTTTAATTTAGCTTTCATTTTTACGTATACTGTGAAGGGCCTGGGGAGGGGGGATTTATATGGAGGAAGTACGAAAAGGGGGGGGGGGGTGACATTCTGAACATATGGTGAAGGTGTGCAACGACCAAAAAAGGTTGAGAACCACTGTGATAGAGGATGCATGGATGTGTCCTGAAGCACTGACCCAGTTCCATAACAAATAAAACGGAATTCCCGTTTCACGAGAATTGCTGCTCCCGACCACATGCAGTATGATGCTTTGATACATGACCTAGAACATTCATGAACAGTGTCATCAATAAATGCGAAAACAAGTGTAAATTGAATATATATTTCCTTTAAATTGGTGAACTGAAGAATACAAAGATGTTACACATTATAATTATATAGTTGTTAGCTGTTGGGTGATGATTCATCCATGAGGAATTTGAATCAATTTATCATTTCCAAACTACATATCCCCGTCCTGTCTGTTTAAACATTATTAGAGCCTTTAATATTAGGCATGTAGGCATATTACTGCACAATACTAGAGGGCAAGAGAAACAGAGATCCAAGAATCAGCTACATCACACAGGATTGCAAGAAACAACTACATCACACAGGTATGCAAGAAACAGCTGCTTCACACGGGCATAAAATAAACAACATCACAGAGGTATGCAAGAAACAACTACATCACACAGGCATGCAAGAAATGACTACATCACACAGGTATGCAAGAATCAATTACATCACGCAGTCATGCAACAAACTAGTAAATCATACAGGTATGCCAGATACATCATCCACACATGAGTTGAGTTCAGTTGAGTTAAGAATCGACATCACTGCACTCATGATATTCCCATACGTTCTCCGTCCCCTCGTTAAACAGCCAGCGAAGAATCATACTACTAATAGTTCCCACCGCTATCTGATTTAAAGTTCTCCTGGTCTTCCCTCTCAGTTGTGACATTCTTCCAGAACCCCTGCCGATTCCCAGCAATTTAATTCTTTCCACATATGGGTTCTCAATCCGTTCCCCCGCCTTCTTCATCTGGTTCCACAAGCGCACGACCACCTTCCCCTTGTCCATAGGCAATCTACCACCAAGAAGTGCAATTCCTGCCAGCCTATCAGCATGTTCATTCCCCCGCACCCTTGTATGGCCACGGCAAAATATCCATACAGTTCTCACAATCTGTGACCTCTGAAGCAACAATAGCGATTCCACACGAAATCTTCCTTTATCCACCTTACTAAGCATACTCTTTGCATTTGTAATGAATACAATAAGTGTTGCAGTAGTCTCTTCTAGCCAACGGAATGCTGCTGTTACACAGACATGCAATAAACAACTACATCACACAGACATGCAATAAACAACCACATCACACTGGCATGCAATAAACAACTACATCACACAGACATGCAATAAACAACTACATCACACAGACATGCAATAAACAACTACATCACACAGACATGCAATAAACAACTACATCACACAGACATGCAATAAACAACAACATCACACAGGCATGCAATAAACAACAACATCACACAGACAAGCAATAAACAACTACATCACACAGACATGCAATAAACAACTACATCACACAGACATGCAATAAACATCTACATCACACAAGCATGCAATAAACATCTACATCACACAGACATGCAATAAACAACTACATCACACAGACATGCAATAAACAACTACATCACACAGACATGCAATAAACAACTACATCACACAGACATGCAATAAACAACTACATCACACAGACATGCAATAAACAACTACATCACACAGGCATGCAATAAACAACTACATCACACAGACATGCAATAAACAACTACATCACACAGACATGCAATAAACAACTACATCACACAGACATGCAATAAACAACTACATCACACAGACATGCAATAAACAACTACATCACACAGACATGCAATAAACAACTACATCACACAGGCATGCAATAAACAACTACATCACACAGACATGCAATAAACAACTACATCACACAGACATGCAATAAACAACTACATCACACAGGCATGCAATAAACAACTACATCACACAGACATGCAATAAACAACATCACACAGACATGCAATAAACAACAAAATCACACAGGCATGCAATAAACAACTACATCACACAGACATGCAATAAACAACTACATCACACAGACATGCAATAAACAACTACATCACACAGACATGCAATAAACAACTACATCACACAGACATGCAATAAACAACTACATCACACAGGCATGCAATAAACAACTACATCACACAGACATGCAATAAACAACTACATCACACAGACATGCAATAAACAACTACATCACACAGACATGCAATAAACAACTACATCCCACAGACATGCAATAAACAACTACATCACACAGACATGCAATAAACAACTACATCACACAGGCATGCAATAAACAACTACATCACACAGACATGCAATAAACAACTACATCACACAGACATGCAATAAACAACTACATCACACAGGCATGCAATAAACAACTACATCACACAGACATGCAATAAACAACATCACACAGACATGCAATAAACAACAACATCACACAGGCATGCAATAAACAACTACATCACACAGACATGCAATAAACAACTACATCACACAGACATGCAATAAACAACTACATCACACAGACATGCAATAAACAACTACATCACACAGACATGCAATAAACAACTACATCACACAGACATGCAATAAACAAACATCACACAGACATGCAATAAACAACTACATCACACAAACATGCAATAAACATCTACATCACACTGGCATGCAATAAACAACTACATCACACAGACATGCAATAAACATCTACATCACACAGACATGCAATAAACAACTACATCACACAGACATGCAATAAACAACTACATCACACAGACATGCAATAAACAACTACATCACACAGACATGCAATAAACAACTACATCACACAGACATGCAATAAACAACTACATCACACAGACATGCAATAAACAACTACATCACACAGACATGCAATAAACAACTACATCACACAGACATGCAATAAACAACTACATCACACAAACATGCAATAAACATCTACATCACACAGACATGCAATAAACAACTACATCACACAGACATGCAATAAACAACTACATCACACAGACATGCAAGAAACAACTATATCACACTGGATTGCAGAAACAACTATATCACACTGGCATGCGAAAAAGCTGGGCCTACGATATGTGCAGAGCTAAAGAAAGTTTCTGGAAACAGGAGAGAAGTAAGCAAATAGATATGTAAGTAAGTACGTAGGTAAGAAAGTAAGTAAGTAGGTAAGTAAGTAAATTAAGTAAACAAGTAATAAAATAAGTAATAAGTGAGCAAGCAAACCAGTCAGTCAGTAAAGTCATCAAGAAAGTAAGCAAAGTAAGTAAGTGAGCAAGAAAGCCAGTCAGCCAATCAATCGGTCAGTCAGTCAATCAGTCAGTCAGTCAGCTATTTACTCAGCCAGCCAGTCAGTATGTATGTAAGGGAGACTTTGACACTCCTTGAGGCCTACTGGACATGCCGGGCTGGCCCTAGAGTTGTATATGAAATGGAAACAAATAGGTATTTTAAATTCCTGCGAGAAAAAACGAACTAAACATTAACAAACGTTGCACATACCTTACAAGGAGATCCACGTGTCGCGAAATACAGGTGAAAAATCCGAAATCAGAAGCACTCAATAATATAAAAAAATGAATAATAAAATAAGATAAAATACACACGAACGTATACAATACGACACACAGACGTTTCAATTCTAAGAATCTTTGTCAATGACAACACAGATAGCTGACGACAAAAACACAAACACACGACCTATCACTTATAGTGCACAACCTGATAATTCCACGTGGGGCAGAAAATGTGACTATGGCCAGCTGCGAAAACGCGTGGCGCAGAATTTAAAATGGGTTGCCAAAAAGGATTAGAGTAGCCAAAAATATGTGAACAGTCTGCTATGGAAACATAAAAATGTGGGGACAATTAAGTCTAGATATCGCGGGGGGGGGGGGGGGGGGGGGGGGAACAGCACGGTAATAGGTAGTGTAAACAATTGGGGAAGATGCCACAGTTATACTGTAGCGTCCACGACAGTATTAATTCCTGTCGGGTGGATGCATCCCAGATTGTTGATTAGCTGGCATTCAATTCTAAGTCTGACACAGCTATTTGAGAAGCAGGGTTTTAATGCGGTGACACATGCATCGTCGGCTCCATTGTGGTTGGAGGAATTGAAATGGTTGGGGACAGGTTTGTCAGCGCCATGATTGATGTCTCTGAGGTGTTCTCTAAAACGATCCGCAAGACGTCTGCCCGTTTGGCAAATGTATTTCATGTCACATCGTTTGCAGATGATAACATAAATCAGATTGCGGGATGTGCAGGTGAAAGAATCTTTCAAGGTGAAGGTGCCTCGGGGAAATGCAATTTCTGGTGTCTGAACAACGTATGGGCATGTCAGACAGTTCCTACGATGGCATTCGAAGGTGCCCACGGATGAAGTAACCGTGGGGAGGCGACTGTGCACAAGGTGGTCTCTGAGGCTCTGGTTACGGCGGAAAATTACCCTGGGGCCATTTGAGAATACCTCACGAGTGGTAGGATCCGATTCCAAGATGGACCAGTGTCTCAGGAAAATGTGCTTGATGGCATAGGCATGTGGATGGAAGGTGAGGATAAGCTTGGGCTCATTGTTCTGAGGTCGCGTATGCTTGGCGAGGGACATTTCCCGCGAGACCTGGGTTATGCGACAGAGAGCTGTCGACAAGACGTCCTCTGGGTAGGACCGTCTGCGGAAAAAGTCCAGCATTTCGTGGGCTCTCTCGAGGAAGTCATTATCATCCTGACAGATGCGACGAAGGCGGAGTAGCTGGGAATATGGGATGGAATCTTTGCAGCTTTTGGGGTGGGATGAGCTGTACAGGAGGAAACCGTGAGCATCAGTAGGTTTATAGTACACGGAGGTCGTGAGGCCTGTAGAGTTTAACTTAATGGTGGTGTCAAGAAAATTGACAGAGGTCGTGGAAATTTCTGAGGTGAATTGGATCGATGGATGGAAGTTCTTGACATAATTAATGAACCGGTTCAGTTCCGCCTCCGACATGTCAGTGAGACCTATGCCGTCATCGATGTAGCGTCGGTAAAAAGAAGGGAGAAGACCATCATAGCTGAGTTCAATCTGGTGTTCCAGATGTCCCATAAATACACATGCGTAGCTGGGTCCCATTTTAGTGCCCATGGCGACACCGCTGATTTGTTCAAAGTAGTGGCCATTGAACTCAAAGGAATTGTTGGTGAGGACCAATTCAGCGAGTCTCACAAGTGTGCGTGTAGGGATGGCTTGATCTGTGCGTTGATCCAGAAAGAACTGTAGCGCCCTGAGGCCATCAGCGTGAGGAATGGAGGTATAGAGGGAACATACATCTATTAGGAATAGTCTGTATGTGTTCCCAGGAGTCAGTTGGAGAGAGTTGAATGAAAGTAACGCATGCGTTGTATCCTTGATGTATGACGGGAGATTCGCAACTAGAGGTTGGAAAATCCTGTCAAGAAACGCTGAGATCAGTTCAGTCGGGCACGAGCAGGCAGAAACTATCGGACGTCCAGGATTTTTAAGTTTATGTATTTTGGGCAGCATGTAGAGGGTGGGTTTGCCCAAGTCGGAGTCATGGATGTGAAGTGAAGTGGCACTGGGTGGTAAGGCATCCTCACGTATGAGCTGTTTGATGGTGTTTTGAATCTTCCGGTTGTAGGAGAGAGTGGGGTCTTCGGTGCAGGGTGAATAATTGTCAGGTTTATTAAGTTGAGACATGACTTCCTCGACATATAGATCTTTTTGCCAAACAACTACCGCACCCCCTTTATCCGCCGGTTTGATGACTATGTCCTGTCTGCGCTGTAGTTGAGACAGGGCACGCCATTCGGAAGGGGATAAGTTGGAGCGTTTCAAGCGAGGGAAAGAAAGTTGCTTGATCTCATGGAGTGTGTTGGCTATGTAGAGGTCAAGCGCGTTGGAAACTCCGGGGGGTGGGGTCCATGTGGAACGGGATTTGGTTGAAGATGGAAAAATGTCTGGAAGCTGTGGGGTGGGACTGAGGACAGGCTTGTCTCTGTGGTGGTACTTGAGGCGGAGTCGTCTGTGGAAGTTGGAGACGTCTTCCAAAATGGCGCGACTGTCCATGCGGGGGCGTAGAGGGACAAAACTGAGACCTTTCCCTAACACAGCATGTTCTTCAGGAGACAGTGGTAGGTCAGGCGGTATGCATACCACTTTGGTGTGGTTGATAGGTGTCGAAGTGGGGGAAGGGACATGGGGACGTAGATGGCTAATTTTGTCTTTCTTACGTGAAGATAGACATTTATATAGTTCTCTATTGTAATGTTGAATGATGGAGGTGATCAAATGGAAAGCAAGCTGGTTGTTGAACGTCAGTAGATGCAGAGTCTGGTACAGGTTGTGCTTGGTGTCCTTGAGTTCGGAGATATGTCGTTGATGCACAGTCACTGCCAGCTTCATGTACTTGACAGACTGCTCCTGTGCCAGGCGATTGAAGAGTCGTGTCTCAGCAGGAACCAGTTTGCCTAACGAGAGATGAATGTTGCTCCGGAAGCCTTTGGGTGTAATTTTGAGCCGGAGACAGTTGTTCAGGAAATTCAAATGGCAGGAGAAGCGAGTGATGTTAAACATAGTGCGCACGAGGCTGATATGCTAGCCCTACAGTTGTATAGACCAGGCTTCACACAATGAGACCTACTGGACATGCCATGCTAGCCCTACAGTTGTATAGACCAGGCTTCACACAACGAGGCCTACATGTGCTAGCCCTACAGTTGTATAGACCAGGCTTTTTCTCTCTAGAGTTGTATAGACCAGGCTTCACACAATGAGGCCTACTGGACATGCCATGCTAGCCCTACAGTTGTATAGACCAGGCTTCACACAACGAGGCCTACATGTGCTAGCCCTACAGTTGTATAGACCAGGCTTCACACAATGAGACCTACTGGACATGCCATGCTAGCCCTACAGTTGTATAGACCAGGCTTCACACAACGAGTCCTACATGTGCTAGCCCTACAGTTGTATAGACCAGGCTTCACACAATGAGACCTACTGGACATGCCATGCTAGCCCTACAGTTGTATAGACCAGGCTTCACACAACGAGGCCTACATGTGCTAGCCCTACAGTTGTATAGACCAGGCTTCACACAACGAGGCCTACATGTGCTAGCCCTACAGTTGTATAGACCAGGCTTCACACAATGAGGCCTACATGTGCTAGCCCTACAGTTGTATAGACCAGGCTTCACACAACGAGGCCTACATGTGCTAGCCCTACAGTTGTATAGACCAGGCTTCACACAACGAGGCCTACATGTGCTAGCCCTACAGTTGTATAGACCAGGCTTCACACAACGAGGCCTACATGTGCTAGCCCTACAGTTGTATAGACCAGGCTTCACACAATGAGACCTACTGGACATGCCATGCTAGCCCTACAGTTGTATAGACCAGGCTTCACACGACGAGGCCTACTGGACATGCCATGCTAGCCCTACAGTTGTATAGACCAGGCTTCACACAATGAGGCCTACTGGACATGCCATGCTAGCCCTACAGTTGTATAGACCAGGCTTCACACAATGAGACCTACTGGACATGCCATGCTAGCCCTACAGTTGTATAGACCAGGCTTCACACAATGAGACCTACTGGACATGCCATGCTAGCCCTACAGTTGTATAGACCAGGCTTCACACAACGAGGCCTACTGGACATGCCATGCTAGCCCTACAGTTGTATAGACCAGGCTTCACACAATGAGACCTACTGGACATGCCATGCTAGCCCTACACTTGTATAGACCAGGCTTCACACAATGAGACCTACTGGACATGCCATGCTAGCCCTACACTTGTATAGACCAGGCTTCACACGACGAGACCTACTGGACATGCCATGCTAGCCCTACAGTTGTATAGACCAGGCTTCACACGACGAGACCTACTGGACATGCCATGCTAGCCCTACACTTGTATAGACCAGGCTTCACACGACGAGACCTACTGGACATGCCATGCTAGCCCTACAGTTGTATAGACCAGGCTTCACACGACGAGACCTACTGGACATGCCATGCTAGCCCTACACTTGTATAGACCAGGCTTCACACGACGAGACCTACTGGACATGCCATGCTAGCCCTACAGTTGTATAGACCAGGCTTCACACAATGAGGCCTACTGGACATGCCATGCTAGCTCTACAGTTGTATAAACCAGGCTTCACACAACGAGGCCTACTGGACATGCCATGCTAGCCCTACAATTGTATAGACCAGACTTCACACGTGGCTGATATGGTCAATATCACGTTGGCCTTCTTTACTTCCCAATGCATTTCTTGGTACCCTTTCAGGCTGGGTCTACCTGAAAGCCGGGGATTTGAACACACGAGCAACGAGACGGCAGGTAAGTTAGCTGGCTACTACGCTCACATATCCTGATTAGGTTGTCGGTATCTTTAAATAAATTACTAACGATGTTGTTTTCTTTAAATAAATTACTAACTATATTAATTATGTTATTGTTTTTTCACAAATTACTGACCATCTTACTTATTTTATTTTTTCTTTCTTTTAATAAATTACTATCTTAATTATGTTTATTTTTAAACATAAATTACTTAATATCTTATTAACGTTGTTTTCTTTAAATAAATTACTATGCTACCTAGTGCACATGGTGTTAGGAGCGTGCAGATTGCTTTTTTAAATTATATGATGTCTGACCTACTTTTATGTTGCACTTTTTAGCTCTTTAGTGAACATGTGTTTTTTTTTTTCTTTTGTTCTATGAGGTAGATTCTTGGCTCTACCATGTAATATACAACGTCATGTGACGTACTGGCTATATAAACACGTGATATATTGAGATGAGTTGAGCGGAGTCCAGAACCGATATAGCAGCACTAGGGACATTCCCATATGCGCCCCATCTTCATCTTTAACAATTAGCGAAGAGTCCCAGTAGTAATGGTATGTGTTGCAATCTGATTATGTGTAAGTCTAGCCTTACTTCGGAGAATTGAGTGTCGGCCTGATACTCTGGTCATTCCTTGCGGCACCATTATCTGCAAGCAATGATGGTGCATCTTTTCTTCCACACTATACCTACCATCCCAAAGGGGCCTGACCACATCTGCCGTAACATGCACCAGAATCTCACCCAGAGGTGCATACCCAGCCAAAGTGTTCGGCTGCTCGTTTCCTAGCACACCAGCATGGCCTGGAGAAAAGATCCATCGTATGCTCCCTAACTTTGATTATTTAATTAATGAATCGAGTTGAGTTGAGGCTAGATCCGACTTCACAGCATTCGGGGCATTCCCATGCGTGCTCCGTCCCCTTCTGTAACAGCCAGCGAAGAGTCCAATTGCAAATGTTACCATTAGCATTCTAATAAATTGATAATTAAAGTATGTCACTCTGCATGTAACATGTCTGTCTTCACCAACCTGCTCGACGAGTCCGTTACATTCACGCCATGTGTTTGACCTTTATCCTGCAACCAGACAATGCCTCAATGATTTCCTCCACGTCCATTCTCAGACTGGATGTTGTGGCATCATACACCAACATCTCTTACACTACACGCTGTCCATTAATTTTCGCTATGAACTATAAGTACTTATTTTGTCTCTTAGCACTGAGCACTTCGCGTAGATTATTATATTACCTGGGCGCAAATTGTCGTGTATCATTTGTTGCACCTCCCATTCAGCTCTCCCTGCTGGCCAACTCCTGCACCCCCGAACCAGTGCGATTATAACCTTGCACAGGTCTGACAAATCCTTCAGCATGCTCACCCATTCCTTTCCTCTCACAATGTTTTCGACCATACGCACTTCTCTGATTGGTATATGTTGTATATGTATTATATATGTTGTATGGTGTATTTCTTAGTCCTATGACCGGCATAATGGATGAATTACTTCCTAATGCTATAGTATTTCATGTTTGATATTGACTTGTGTGCTCTACAATGTGCTGGCTAGTTGAAGATCTGCTAATCTGTTTCAGGGTGAACTGCTAATTTTAAGTTGCATATGTTATAAATAATTGAAATCAATGGTAGTCTCCGTGGCGAAGTGGTCAAGCCGTTTGACTCGGGTTCCGAAGGTTGTGGGTTCGATTCCGGGCTGCGTCCTTCGGTTCACGAGTGAAATTTTTAAGGAGACTCCTGTGGGTCGTCGCTAGAGCTACGGAGTTCGTGCTTTGTGCGACGCTTTCTGCGCTGCGAAAAGAGGCTGAGCCATATGGGATAAGTTCCCGGTGCAATGAAGTCGACTTGTCGATTTTTAAGCGACTTTTTGAAATCAAATACCAATCATCGTTCAAAACCAAAGTGTTACTAACTGTGAAAGAAATCTCAAAAATGCCTCCCTTTAGGAACTGTTGTTTAATTTGCTACAGATAAGAAAAATTGATTAGAGTGTGAATATTTTAATACAACAATTTTACCATGTTCAGAACGCCAAACACTTTTGTGATAAATGTAATAATAAATGTAATTTACGATGTACATGAATTTAAACAGCAACAAAATTCGCCCTGTGTTCGTTTTTTTCTCTGTCTGGACTGAAAGTCAGAAAATCGGGGCTCAGTTTGGAAGATGCCCCCGTGGTGCGAGTTTCGCACGATGAGGCCGATGTCAAACTAAAGGGCTGAGAACAGGACTTTTCAATACTCTTGACCAGTGAGCTGGCATCGTCGTTGACAGAAAACTCTTCCATAGACACCGTTTCCTCCACCTCTTGAGACGTTTGATGTTCACAGAGTACCCCGTGTGGCTGCTGAGTATTTGAAATTACACGTGGTGTATTATGTTTTCTTCTGTTCGTGTACTGTAAACTTGTATTCCGCTGGGCAAACTCTCGATCCGGCAGCTGGATGACGGATATGGCCTTCAGCAAAGGTGTTCGCTTTTCCACTGTTTGTAAAGCGGACTGCACTACTCTCACTCCGGGCCGTATTAAGTTCTCTGGTATGCCCCAGATAAAGATACACCCGTCTCTGGAGGTGGACACGATGAACTTCATGTTCAGAGAAAAGTTCAAGCCGCTAATGCCTTTGGCGTGACCGTGAACTCTAGCTAAAACAACCCCGTGGATAAAACTGAGTATATTTACCGTCCGGTCAGAGCAAGCGCTCAGCATTAGGTTGCTTTTGGGGTGAATTTGCAGCTTCTCCAAACGAGAGTTTGAATTTGGGCAGGCGTTGAAACGTTTGAGCTGTATGAAGGTTTCGGAGTCCATGATGCTGACTTTGCCGTTGATGCGTCCAACGCCCACTAAACCTTCCTGCGGACAGACGACAATGTCGATGACTGAGCTGGTGGGATGCCGACAGTAACACGGTTTGAACAGGGGTAATATAAACCGTTGGCTTTTACACACCACCAGGGACCTGTACGGAAAGATAATGTGTTAAAACTATTGGTGACAATAGGACATTCGGACCATTGAGTCTAAATATATTGGTTGCCAGGAAACAAAGCTTCTCAAAAGACAATAATATTAAAAAACATATTGTCTAAGTTTTATGAGGGTCTATTTTATCAGGGGTCCAAGGAGCCCACTTGCTACCAGCCAAGCTGGCAACAGGCCTGTCCGCCATTGGTTCCCACTTCAACTACAACGAGGAAGAACGTTGTAACAACTCACAGCTACGAGCAGTTTAAGTCACAGAGAGTAAATTCATTTGGGCTGATAAAAACAATAATTTCAACAACTGCAACAACAATAGCAGCAACGATGCTGCTGGGCTACATAATACTTGTGCATGGTTTTCCGACGTCCTCCGTAACATCCGAAGAGATCATTTCATGGCAATGTCTGCAAACTACTTCTGCCATTTACTCCCAAAGTACTTATATATGGCCTCAACCAACTCATACAACTCCATTCTATCTCCTGTAATCTCATTCAGCTTCCCCTGTGTCTTCATCATATTATTGAAACCTGACTTTCTTCTGTGTTTCTTCGTTTATCTCTATATTATTATTATTATTATTATTATTATTATTATTTAAATATTGAGCACAACCCACTACTGGCAACGTCGATCGCATTCTGGTATGAACCAAAGGCCTATCCACGTCAATATGGAAGCACTATACTCGAGTTTCGCCCTCATTTGAGCTCGTCAGTAGTGCATATCCCTGACCGGATCCGGAAACAGTCTCGGATCACGCGTGTGAAGCGGGTGTGTAACCACGCGGCACACACTGGACACACCAGTGTGGGTTGTGCTCAATATTTAAATTTCAAATCCCGAAACAACCACATAATCAATTATTATTATTATTATTATTATTATTATTATTATTATTATTATTATTATTATTATTATAACCCCTAATGTTAAATTAATAGGATTTTCTATGAGTACAATTAACACGTTTTCTAAGTGGTTGTCCTTTCCAGCGCCAGCGTCTGTTCCCATCTCTTTATTCACTGGAATTGCTAAAGATCTTCACATAAGGACATCATTTCTTGCTTGGGTTTAGTCCTCATATTCAGTGCAAGTTCTGGTTAATGAATATTTTAAGTTCATTAGCAGTTATTTTAGCCGTTGCCGATGTTTCTTTTCATTACAGAATTAGGGATTTTACGTTAGAGTTAAATACTCTTAGCTTGATGTTTGCATAGCCTTTACAGGACATCGCTGTCAACATCAGCATCTTTCAGCTGATTGTTGATTTCTTGGCAAGATTACGCTCAATAGTTTGCCATTGCTTTCTGAGCGGCCGGCTCACATACCCCGTAAGTTACCGACTCGATTCGAACCACTGCTGATTCTCACCGTCGTCACGATACTTACGAGAGTATACGAGATTACGAAGAAAAGTCTCTAACCTCTAGGCCAGGAAGCCGGCCTTAGCTTGATATTAGATTAAAATTCCCCTTAATTTCCATATAATTCCGAGTATTATGAAGGTTTATATTTATATATATATATTGCCTTTAATATGTTAATAATATTATACAGTATCCCAGAGTGTCTCATCAGTTATCACAAAGATTCCATATCAATGCTGATTCAGAAAGTCCACAAAGCCTGAAAAAAAAAAAGAAAAACATTGTGCATATAGGAGGGGAGTTTTTTAAAGTAAGTCCCGTTTTGACCACACAGACAAACACCGATGGAATCTTGAAATGTGCATATGCAGTTCATTAGCTAGCTGTGTGATATTTTTTCACTGTCGAAATCTTGTTTGATGCTGCTTGTGAGTGATTTATAATGACTGCAAAAATAAATACTCCCGCCAGCTGCGAGGTTGGTGCTGTGATCCGTTTTTTGCTAGCAAAAAACAACCGTACTGCAGAAATTCACAGGCAACTCATTGAAGTTGATGGGCCATATGTTATTACTGATAATAAGGTTAGGAAATGGTGTCGAATGTTTAAAGAAGGGCGAACAAATATCCATGGTGACCATCTTAGCGGTCGGCCGAGTGTGGTGACAGACGATTTGGTCAAAGAAGTGAAAACCAAAACATTCAGGAAAATCGTCGTTTCACAATGGCGGCAGACTTCTACAACATTGGAATTAAGAACCTAGTGCCACGATACCAAAGATGTGTGGAAGTCAATGGTGACTATGATGAGAAATAACGTAAATGTAAGGTTCACTTTTGGCCGCATCTTTTAAATTGTATACTGGGGCTTACTAAAAAATAACGCGCCTCATATATATATATATATATATATATATATATATATATATATATATATATATATATATATATATATATGAGGCGCGTTATTTTTTAGTATATATATATATATATATATGTGTGTGTGTGCGTGTGCATGCGTGCGTGCGTGCGCGCGCGTGTGTGTGTGTATCCCAGTCGGGTCTTAGTCAGATATGACTGAGCTACCTATAACAGTAGACGGTACTACTTGCTTTCTGTTAGCACCGAATGTTGGGCGGCGCTTGCAAAACCAGACATCCCACATTGTGCCAATGGCTTCGGGCGGAAGAGCGCAATTGGGAGAGTACAAGCAATATCCTTTTGCGAGGAAATGCAATCTTTAGACAAAATGTCATGGCAGGGCAGACCAGGCCCTAAGCCTTGGTTGGCAGCTGGTCTAGGATCGAAGCTCCGACAGGCGGACAGTTAGAGCATTGCTTTGCTGATCCTGCAACTTCTGCAGCTTGTCTTGTTCCAGATATATAGGTGTTACCTTTCCTTTGGAGTGAACTAGGTAGGCCGAAAGAGGGATCGTGCTGCATGGGCAACACATGGTCTCTATATTTTAGCCCAGGCTTTGTGCTATGGAGAGGCAATAACTCCATCCCTGGTCTTAACTGGTCTCGGAAACAAAGCGAGAGGCAACTGTTACGGGTTATACGTCCTTGTCAATTGGCGTAGACATGGGGCGCCACGGGTTGCCTCTGACGGTGGGAGACACCCACAGGTGTCACTGATCAACTACCGCCCGCCTGAAGCTGAGCAGCCCTCGGCCAATTGGGTGCTGATCCGCCACAGCCTGTCTGCTTCAATGGGTGCTTGTGGCTAGGACACACTCTGCATCGCAGGCTGTAAAACAAATGCACCAGGCACTAATAAAACGAAAATAAGAAACCTCAAGCTACGGTTTGCAACCTGGAACGTAAGAACCATGTGTCCAGGATTTTCCACTGACTTGACGAATATTAACGATGTGAGAAAAACGGCTGTGATTGATGCCGAACTCAATCGTCTTAACATTGATATTGCTGGCCTGCAGGAGACTCGCCTCGCTGAGGAAGGGTCACTCAGGGAAAACAATTACACCCTTTTTTGTAAGAATAGAGGGCAGGCAGAAAAAAAAGGCAACATGGTTTGGGCTTTGCAGTGAAGAATTCGCTACTGGGAATGATTGAAATTCGAGCTGGAGGTAATGAAAGAGTATTATCCCTGCGCTTGGCAACCTCTTGTGGTTTTGCCACCATTATTACTACATATGCACCGACACTTGATTCCTCTGATGATGTGAAGGATTCGTTCTACGAGGAGTTAGACTCTCAAATCAAGGCGGTTCTAAAATCCGACTACATTTATATGCTCGGTGATTTCAATGTTCGTGTGGGCAAGGACTCGAGTTCATGGCCAGTGTGCCTTGGAAAATACAACATCGGTCGCATGAATGAAAATGGGCAAAGGCTGCTGGAGCATTGCACCAGACCTATGTATTACAAACTCCTTTTTTTAAAACAAAAGAGCTGCTAAGATCACATGGAAACATCCAAGATCTGGCCTTTGGCACCAGCTGGACTTCATCATCACAAGGAAGTAACATCTGATCCATACATTATTAACTCGAAGTTACCACAGTGCTGACTGTGAATGGATCATTCTTTTGTTGTTGCAAGGGTTACACTGAGACCAAAGAAAATCTACACAGCTAAACACAAATCTAGCCCCAGGATTAATATTATTAACACTCATGATCCTGAAAAGTGCTGTCAGTTTCAATAGCAACTTGAAGACATTTTCACTGATACCTCAGAAATTTGTACAGCAAGTGAAAAGTGGGATAAACTTAAGCACACTCTTTGTAAAACAGCAATAGGGGTTTACGGCACTGTGGATCATAAGAGGCGGGACTGGTTTGCGGTAAACAGCCAGACACTACAGCCCTTGATTGATAAAAATAATATAGCTCTTTTAAGAAGCAAGGAAAGAACAACGCGTAACATTCAAATGAGCTGAAACAAGATAGGAAAGATGTGTAAACGGCTGCCAGGCAGTGTGCAAATACCTACTGGATCAAGTTATGTGAGTCCATTCAAACTGCAAGTGATAAGGGAAACATCAGAAGCATATATCAAGGGATAAAGAAAGCTTGTGGTTCGATGATCAAAAGAAGTGCACCTCTAAACACCTTGACTGAAGAAATCATCACTGATAAGAAACAGCAGATGGATAGATGGGTAGAGCACTATTTAGAGCTTTACTCAAGTGAGACCAAGCTAGCGGATGATGCCCTCAACGCCATAGAGGCCCTGCCAACTCTTGACCACCTGGATACACTTCCCACCATAACAGAAGTTAAGTGTGCTATAAATGAACTTGCATCTGGCAAGGCTCCAGGTAAGGATGAGATTCCAATAGAGGTTACCAAGGGTGGACAAGACATACCCACTCTACAGATCCACCAGCTAATAGAGCTATGCTGGCGAGAAGGACAAGTATCACAGGATTTCAAAGATTCAAGCATCTTAACATTGTACAAGAACAAGGGAGATCGGAGCGACTGTAACAACTATAGGGTTATCTCACTTCTATGTATTATTGAAAAAGTATTTGCCAGAATTGTTCTGCGCAGACTTCAAGTCCTAGGAGATCAACTCTATCTCGAATCACAATGTGGCTTTCGACAGAACCGGTCTACCATTGATATGATATTCTCATTGAGACAAATGTAAGACAAATGCAGTGAACACAATCAGCCACTGTTTATTGCCTTCATGGACCTCACAACGACATTTGATTTGGTCAGTCGTGAGGGTCTGTTTAAGGCACTAAAGAAGACTGGCTGTCCACCAACTTTTCTGTCCATTGTGTAATCACTCCACGCATGCATGAAGGGTATAATCAAGTTTGATGGTGCAACTTCAGAATAGTTTGAAATCAAGCGTGGAGTTAAGCAAGGTTGTGTACTAGCTCCCAACGTCTTTGGAATATACTTTTCACTTTTACTGAAATATGCCTTTCGTGGTCGGGATGGTGGTATATACATTCACTCACGCTCAGATGGCGGCCTCTACAATGCTCAGAGATTGAAGGCCAAGACCAAAATTAGGAGGGTACGAATCAGAGAGTTGCTTTTTGCAGATGATACTGCAATTAAAACCCACTATGAGAAAGAATTACAACGTCACTATCTGCATTCTCTAATGCTTGTTCAGAATTTGGTTTAACAATTAGCAAAACGAAGACACAGATTATGTCACAAGGTGTACATGGGGTATCATCGATCTTTATTGATGACGCCGAACTAGAGATAGTAGACCATTTTACATATCTAGGATCAGTGGTAAATAGCACATTATCCCTAGACCAGGAAATAAACATCAGGATTGGTAAGGCAGCAACAACAATGAACAGGTTAACAAAGAAAAAATGTCAGGGAGAACAGGAAGCTTAATGCCAAAACAAAAGTCGTTGTCTATCAAGCCTGTGTCCTTAGTACTCTTCTTTATGACAGTGAAGCCTGGTCAACTTACTCACACCAAGAGAAATGTTCAATCAGCTTTCATATGCGGTGTCTGCGTAGAATACTTGGTATTAAGTGGCAAGACAAAATCACAAATACTGAAGTATTGGAAAGATCAGGTTATGTGACGGGTTGTTCCATGTTCAGTCTTCGTAGACTTAGATGAATAGGACACGTTTGGAGGATGGATGATCGTAGAATACCAAAGGACATCCTTTTCGGTGAATTACAGATGGGTAAGAGATCTCAGTGTCGGCCTCTACTACGATACAAAGATGTGTGTAAGCGGGACATGATTGATACAGGCATTGATAATGCATATTGGGAGCAAGTCGCCGCTGATCGTGTTGCATGGAGGGCAAATATCAGAAATGGGAAAAAGACAAAGGAGAAAATGATTGCAGATAAGTCACACATCGAGCGTGCGAGACGTAAGATGGTGTATAATGGTGGAAATGACCATGTGTTCACATACATCTACTGTGGACGATTATTTACAGCGCGAATTGGCCTTATCAGCCACATTCACTACCGCCATGGGTTGTAGTTATTATGCCGTTTTGAAACACAATGTAAAAAACTATCGTCTGTCAAGACGGCATGGTGCTAATCCAATCTTAATATCGCAAAAACAAAGATAATGCATGCAGATAAAACTAATATGGAGACAGAAAAATATGTTGCTGAGAAAAAAATTAGAGGGTGTGGAAAATTTCGAATATCTTGAGTTATTAATTACTAACCGTGAAAGTTTGTCATCATGTCGAATTAGGCTTGCTCTAATGGGTCACACTTGTGCCCCTAAGTTTGCTTTGCCTATCACAAGGTATTTAAAGAGTATTTAAATAATTAAATTTAAAATAATAATAATTACAGCTAAATAGAAAATAGTGTATATATTGTTTCTCAGCACAATCTGCCTCGTGTGTTCCTGACATTTTCCATTTTGAGTGAACATTGTGTGCTTCACAAATATGATGTTTTAATTGTGTTCTATTGGTGTTATGGAAAAATTCTTGTGATATTGGTGAAGAAAAGTGGTGTGTTTATCATTATTCAGTAAATTTAACAGGATTATCTTTAAAGGATAAGAAATAACGCATTGGTAAGTGGAAATTTTAAACACAATTCACCCTTTTATTTTGTTGTAACATAATATATCATTATTGTTATATATTTTTTCTGACATCTCACATAATTATTAAACTGCCATGTTCCTTGTGCAATTTTCTATAATTTAATATATAATACAATATATCTGCTACCATTTTAACAATTTTAAATCATTATTGTGACACACCCCAACATCCCATTTTCTGCCATCTATTTATCTTTGGTTAGGACCCACTCTTTGTTTGGCAGAGAATCAGTTAAAAGACGAAAACTTATTGCTCTTCAAAAACTACAACAACTGAATAAATTGTGGTGTGGGACAGATAGACTCGCAAATATTAGATTTCTAAGAGCATGCATCTTTCCTATTGCAACATAAGCCTGTGAGACCTGGACACGTAGTAAACAAGCTGAACAACGCATAAATACCTTTGAATATAAATGTTATAGACAGGTTCTAAGAATATCTTGGATACAGAAAAGAACAAATGCATCTAAGAATGTAGGACATGGCGATACAAGACGGCCATCGACACGGAGCAAGGACTGTAAGAAAGAAGAAGATTGCGCTAGGATCGACCCAATCATGTAACACTGATACCAGATATTTCTCTAGGGACGAGGAATGAAATAGAAATTTCACCTCATAATACCATGACCTAACGACGCGAAACCAGTTCACAGCTCCACATCTATAGCATTAACTTTGCTTTAATATCAAATAATAGTTTGGCATAACGTTGAGCATAAGAAACTGATGTAACGGAACTTCTGTCAGACCTATACCAACTCACAGTGATGGCTCACTCACCTGTCTAAGCCAGAGCTCAGAAGGATGATGTGTTGCATTGTAGCGTACAGTCCCAGAGACGTGACCGTCCCGGAATGGACATTCAGACTGTTCAGCAAGCTAAAGTTGTTCTCCATGTTGTATATATTAATCAGGCGATCCCTCCCTCCGCTTGCCAATAGCTGTTTGATGTACATAAACATTTGTTTTACTAACCCTGTCGTTCCAATTGTTCACAGTTATAGGTGTCTACTTGTGCAATGAAAGTGATTCTTTACAAACCAAACAACACTTCAAATAATACCTGCCTGTTCCAACTGTCTGAATAAATTATTTACTCTTTTTACTTTTATTTACTAATATTTTTACCGGAAAACATACTGACCAATAAAAAGATGTCAATTGAAACGAGAAAAAGAGTGTTGAGGTGCTACATAGAGCCTGTTCTTTTGTATGGATGTGAAACGTGGACAATGAGCAGTCAACCTGAAAAACATCTGATGGCTGCAGAAATGTGGTTTCTGAAGAAAATGCAAAGAATACCATGGACAGACAGAAAAACCAAAGACCAAGTACTACAGGAGACAAATGAAAATCGTAAATTGATTAGAGAAATTAGATGTAGACAGTCAAAATTTTTTGGACATGTTATGAGAAGAAATGGATTGGAGAACTTGGTGACAACTGGCAAGATCGAAGGGAACAGACCAAAAGGAAGACCGAGAGGAAAATACCTGGATGGCTTTGCCACATGGCATGGTCGAGAGAGGAACACTGAGCTGATTCACGACTCTGGTGATCGAGTGAAAAGGCGAGTCATGACCGCCCACGCTTTCCGGCACGGCACATGATTGATTGATTACTAATATTATTGTCACTCAAATCTGGACAAATGACGTTTATTATCACTCACACTTACAATTACTATCAATCACATCTTTAAAACTTTGTTTTATAGTTGCATATCCTTTACAGGACGTTGCAGTCAACACCAGCATTTTGCTACCGTAATTGATGTCTTGGCAAGATTTTACGTTCAGTAGTTTGCCATTGCTTTCTGAACGACCGGCTCCCGTACCTCACGTTAAAACCAGCGCGACACGGACTGGTGCCAAATCGGTCACCGCTGCCTTTCTAACGCGGGTAAGCGGCATTATGAATAGCGTCCGCAACACCATCGCCACATAGAACGGTCCTTAACAACTTACGGTCATTATAATTCACATCTTAACAACCTAGATTATCACTCGTATCTTAACAGTTTACGATTATTATCACTGACATCTGGATAATTTACAATAGTGATCATTCCCATCTCGCCAAATTACAATTATTATTACTCACACCTTGACATTTTAGGATTAGCGTCATTCAAATCTTGACACGTTTAGTTAATATCCTCACAGAATAGCAACACTATTACACAGACTAGTCGGCTGGTTTACTGGTCGTGCTGTTTGTTGGTTAACTGGCCAATGATGAGTTCTCTAAAAGAGTTTGAGTTTCACTTTTAATCACAAAAGCATCGGATTCAAGCCGTCTGTGCCATGGACCGCCTCTGTGCATAAGGAGTTACGGACGCAGTTCATAATCCCGCATACCGCGTTTGAAACACACCTGCGGGCGATTTAGCAGCAGACCGCCTTGCACTGGTTTTTTTTTTTTTTTTTTTTTTTAAAGGTATGAGCGCGGTCGTTCAGAAAGCAATGTCAAACTTCTGAACGTAAACTTGCCAAAAAATCACAGTTGAAAATGCTGGGGTTCAATGCGAGGTCCTGTAAAGCAGTGGTTCTCAACCGTTTTTGGCTCATGCACCCCTTTACCATATGTTCAGAATGTCCCCCCCCCCCTCTTTCGTATTTCCTCCCTATAAGCCCCCCTCTCCCTACACAGTCTACGTAAAATAGAAGCTAAATTTAATAACACACACTAGACCAAGTCCAGACGTCTACATAAAACGTAATTTGCGGGTCTACTTTCGTTATAAAACGAATTTCAGAAGGGAAAGATGTACAGAATCGTTAAGTATGGAGGGAAAAACAATATCAAGTAATCGGTTCTTGTATTAACGCGATCTTGAAATAATCTTAATTCCACTATTCCCCCCCCCTGGAAATACTAAACCCCTTCCCCCCTTCCCGGAGGGGGGTGTAGGGGGAGAGAATTCCCCACCGGTTGAGAACCACTGCTGTACAGGATATGCAACTAACTATTTAATTAACTAACTGTGCCATGATGCGGGCTTGCATCTATCCACGTGCGGTTAGTGAGATATATTATTTTGGGAGTCTCCGTGGCAAAGTAGTCAAGCCGTCTGACTCGGGCTCCGAATGTTGTGGGTTCGATTCCGGGCCGCGTTCTTCGGTTCACGAGTGCATTTTTTCGGAGACTCCTGGGGTCGTCGCTGGAGCTATGGAGTTCGTGCTTTGTGCGACGCTTTCCGCGCTGCGGAAAGGGATTGAGTCGTAAGGGATAAGGGATTGCCTGGTGCAATGAACTCGACCCTGTCGACTTTCATATTTATATATGTTATTCTTCAGACGAGGCACATTCTCCAAGGGAACTGTGTTTGCAGAGCTCTCCTAACCATCTCCAAGCTCAAAAAACGGTGGGGTGTTCAAGCCGTCTACCACAACTTCACAGACATGGAGAGACATACAACACTGTAACCAGGGTATAAGTCAGTGAAGCACAGACATAGAGAAACATACAACACGGTAATCAGGTTATGACTCAGTGAAGCACAGTCACGGAGAGACATACAACACTGTAATCAGGATATGACTCAGTGAAGCACAGTCACGGAGAGACATACAACACTGTAATCAGGTTATGAGTCAGTGAAACACAGACACAGAGAGACATACAACACTGTAACCAGGTTATGAGTCAGTGAAACACAGACACGGAGAAATACACAACACTGTAATCAGGTTATGAGTCAGTGAAACACAGACACAGAGAAATACACAACATTGTAACCAGGTTATAAGTCAGTGAAACACAGACACGGAGAGACATACAACACTGTAACCAGGTTATGAGTCAGTGAAACACAGACACAGAGAAATACACAACATTGTAACCAGGTTATGAGTCAGTGAAACACAGACACAGAGAGACATACAACACTGTAACCAGGTTAAGAGTCAGTGAAGCACAGACACGGACAGACATACAACACTGTAACCAGGTTAAGAGTCAGTGAAGCACAGATAGGGCTGATATTTAGCATAGGTTGGTCATTTGTCCTCTACAGGCTTTAAGCATTTCTTTTTCAACAGATTCCAACTCAGTGCCCAGGGGATTTATTGAGCAACAATACACACTATATAGTGTTATAGGAAACACAATTCATTATAGTGTTATAGGACACACAATTTAATATAGTTTTACATGAACCACAATGTAATATAGTGTTATATGACACACAATGTAATATAGTGTTACAGGAAATACAACTTAATATAGTGTTATAGGAAAATCAATTTATTAGTAATCAGACTGTTTGAATGTATTTATTTTGTACACAAGTTTAATTTGGGCATTATCGATGACTGTTTGTCACATGTACATGATTTTGTCTGTATTTAATATCATGAGAGAATAACATTCATTTCTGCACAGGCACCTTTTAATGATTGCAGTTTATTAATAATTAATTTAGTCGTTTTTCATGTTTCTGTTAGTACAATGAACCTCTTATTGGATTTAATATTCTTAATTCAATAGCTCTATCTGTACGCCCATCTTTGCCTGCACTGCTACAAATAGGTGTACAATTTCACTTCTTAAAGTGAACTTTCACCATGAGATATCGGGTTATCGTTTGCTAGATTTATTAACATCAGCTGTGTCCTTCCCATATGAATGTTAGACCTAATTTATTATGAATCCCATTAATTCTGTTTACTTTATCTCATTAAATGTCAAGTGTGGGACAGGAAGGCAATGTCTCAGCAAAGTCCAGATCATTAATGTGGAATGGATTCCATTTCTGGCGGTATTAATCGCTGTCTTCACAATCCTGTCTACAGTAGGTATGAATAATGAATGAGACAAGAGGCATCCCTGCGGTATTCTGTATTAGACCTTTCTGAACCCCTAGTCCCAGTATAAGACCGGGGGTGGCTGATTAGAAATATCTAAGCTCGGAAACGTCTGTTAATGTAAGACTAGAATAATGCCGATTATGGATCTGATGATAAAAACTGCGATGTTCTTGCGGCATACCCTTCACTCCAGTGTAGCTTTATCAATTCTTAATAACCCAAAGAAGGCAGGGACAGCAATAGGTCTGACAAAGTCACACACAGTGATCCAGTACTGTTTACAAATATAGAAGTGTAGGTCTCCGTTGAGCTTTCAGGTATCATTTTGTAATTTTTTTTTTTCTCGACCCTTCACGAGCTGCCACTTATTGTTGAAATTTTCCGTAGACCTTTACTTTGAAAGCCAATCTTTCGGTGTGAGAGCAATATTGTCAATCATTGAGATATGCGATATGCATACCTGTGTAATATCCATTCTCCAGAAAAGGTAGGTACATCTGTAAATGACACTCGAATACGCATGCTCTGATTGTAACGGACTAACAGAGTGTGCTGAGAAAGATGAAGATGCAGAGTGACATACTTCAATTTAGAAATCACATAATAGGAACAACTATTGTATCTTTCCTCCCATGACATGCTGGTGTGGTGGGAAACAAGCAGGCAGACAGATTGGCTGGGTCTGCATTATTGGGTGGTGTATTGATGCATGATAAGCCAGACATGGTCATGGCGCTTTTGATCACATGTATAGTACAGATAAATCATCATAGCCTGGAGAGAATGGATGGGCAGGGCGTGAACAGAAGATATGACCGACAATCAGGACCCCGAGGTCAGGGGGATAAATAATCAGATGGTAATAGGTATAGATAGTATTGAGACTCTTCGCTGGCTGTTGTCGATGAGGACGGAAAACGTACGGGAATGTCCCGAGTGTTGTAGTATCAGTTCTTTAATCAATTCAACCCATGATACTCTATGTTGCAACTATATCATACTTAGCAGTCTTCTTAGACAACACAGATGCAACTTATTATGTATTGTTTTTAACTTGACGCTTGTATTCTGAGGTATTGATTGCAAACAATGAAGCGGATCTGCAACGTTTAGTAGATGCAGTTATTGTACACAGTGAACAACTAGGGTTAGAATTCAATTTTAGAAGACACCAATTATGGTCGTCACTAGGAAAGAAGAAATACCACAATTGAATATATGGATAAATGGGAATACACTTAAACAAGTGAGTCGGCAAAACTATCTCGGAACAGTCATAATTAGAACAAGAATTGGTATGCCGAAGGTAACCTTTTGCAAGATGGACAACATACTGATCAATACAAAGTCAGTTCCGTGGTGAAGGCGTTACGGGTGCAGTTCGTGATCCCGCATACCCGCGTTCGAAGCACAGCTGCGGGCGATTAGGCAGCAGACAACCTTGCGTTGGTTTTTTACAAAATGATATGGGTGCCGGTCGTTCAGAAAGCAATGGCAAACTACTGAACTTAAACGTGCCAAAAGATCACAATGGCAAAAAGAAATGCTGGTGTTGACTGCGACGCCCTGTAAAGGGTCTTCAACTAACTTCTTTTAATAAAAAGATGTTAATTACAATGAGAAAGAGAGTGTTGAAAGAATACATAGAACCTGCACTTTTGTATATATGTGAAGCGTGGACAATGAGCAAACAAGCTGAAAAACCAATGAGCAAGGCCTACAAGAAATTAATGAAAACCGTAAACTGAATAAAAAAAATTAGAGGTAGACGGTCAACATATTTGGACACCTTATGAGAAAAAATTAATTAATGAACAAGGTGGCAATAGCAAGATTGAGGTGAAAAAACAAGGGGAAGGTGGAGAAGTAAATACCTGGATAGCTTGGCCACATAATATCGTTGAGACAAGAACGCAAAGCTAATCCCCGACTCTAGTTATCGCATCAGATAGCGAAACCTGACCGCCACGCTTATCGGCATGGCACATGATGATGAAGATGATAATGATGATGATGATGATGATGATGATGATGATGATGATGATGGTGATGATGATGATGATGATGATGATGATGATGATGATGATGATGATGATGATGATGATGATGTAGCCTCAGAGTAAAGGACATCTCAACACATCTCATGTATCGCAATCATATAGAAGAAATGTCAAGACAAGTGCTGATAAAGGAAGCCCATTGGCCTGCTCTGCTCCACACGTAAATACGATGATACTGTTACTGTGTTTACTGCCAAAGCATTGTGCTACATATCTGTATACATCTGTCCGATTACGGTTGTTGGAAAAACGAGCATGGAACTACTCACAAGGAACTCAAAAAGGGCAAATTCGGTGTACAGGTAGCCTGCTCGCGATAAGGACAATGAACCTCCAAACACTTCGACATTCGGTGTGAGAGACCAAATTATTCGTGGGCTTGTCCCGTGAGCATTGAAGTCGGTTCATTATTGTATATTAGAAATGACTAGCGTAGAGTTCATTCACATGTTTTAAACATTTGTTTGGTTCAACCCTCCAGAAGGACTGTTGTGGAAAAAGATGTTGGGATATTTACACAGACATCAAGAAGATTCAGTCTCTAATAAACATGTACATAATGAATCGTAAAGTGCAGCATGCATTCTAAGAATAGAGTTCTGTTCCCCCGTCAAATAAATCCTGTCTTGATATCAAGATACTTCTGGCAACTTAAAATTCCGGTTTTTCAACGACACGTGCATACAAATGGTACGGGGCAATTATCAGAATATTCTGGGAAGAAAAAGCCTCGAGGAAGACAACTGGCCACTTCACATCATGTAGTGCACGAAGAAATATTACAACCTAACATTTCACATCCCAACGTCAGTGGCTGTTTTAACTAACATATAGCCATAGGCAATAGAAAGAAGGTGCAAATGACAACTTTAAGCATATTAACAACTGGCGACATGTCAAACAGAGGTGTGTGTGGCCAAAAGGTTTAACCACGCTGGCGCTTAAACTTCCTGTACGCTGAATGAGACGTAGGGGGTTCGTTCCATACATTGGCCTGTTGGAGTTAAACGTTTACTCTTTCTTCAGAAAGCACTGGCAAACTATTGGATGTAGAATTTCTTAGTAAATCAGACACAGCTAATAGGGGTCGGGCTGACTGCAACGTTCTGACAAGGACCACACACACACACACACACACACACACACACACACACACACACAATAAACACACACACAATAAACACACACACACACACGCACACAATAATTGCATAATGCGGACAATGAATAAAGGACAATTTAGCTACACACCTTGATTCTCTGTCCTGCGTTGGTGTGCAACAGTATCTCAAGTGCTGTGATGCCTCTTGTATGTCGCACGATTGTTTTCACGTTCTCCAGCATTTTCCTGTCGTACACGCTGATGATGCCTCTAGAATCCCCAGTCACTATAAGATCACGTTCTTGACAAACCTGTAACGTTGGCAAATATCTCTGCTTGTTCTATTGTTTGTCTGTCCTTGCTTGTAGTATTTGGGACATATTTCGTTAGTTATGTGTAGTGTCTTTACTAGTAAATGGCAAAATATTTTTTTTTTAAATATATGTTGTTAATCCTTTGTATTGTCCCACTATTATGTCAGGTATATGAGATTAGACGGTATTAGTTGCTTTCTGTTAGCTCTGAATGTTGGGCGGCGCTCACCAAACCCGACACCCTACATTTTGCCAACGGCTTCGGAAAAAGGAACACAGGTGGGAGGATACAAGCCTTATCCTGGTGCCATGAAATGCAACCTAAAACTAAATGGGCCGATTATGCCCTAAGCCTTGGGCGGCAACTAGTCTTGAGAGCCCTGCTTTGCTGATCCGGCAGCTTCTGCTGTTTGTCTTGCTCCAGATGTATTTGTGTCACCTTTCCTATAAAGTAAACTAGGCAGGCCGTGAGAAGGATATTGCTGCATGGGCAACCAATGGTCTCTGCAATTCCTCCCAGGCTTTATGCGTTGGAAAGGTATAACTCCGTCTCTGGTTTTACAACCTGGGTTGTAGTTATTATGGCTTTCGTTTTTGTTTTGTTTTTTGAAGCAAAATGTAATACAATATATGCCTAGACGGCAAGGTGTTAGTCAGTGAGTGTCCCACTATATCACACGGCTCGAAAATGGGTACAGATTCTTTTCCACAAAATAGTTTTGCCATTGCTTATACCACTGGCTATACCCAGCTCGAAATTCTGAGGTAAGTAGGAAAATGTTCTTCCAATTTTCATTTTCTGTTCACTGCTTTCATTTTTTTTTTCATCTTTTTATTCTTCTCGTCACGTCGTCACGTTTTAATGTAACCACAGGAGATCCCCGTGACTATATGTTGTGTTTTCTGAATGTGTTTGTTTGCTGATGAAGGTTAATCGCCGCAACGTCCGGTATGTGTCGTAATTCTGTTATGTAAAGCTGCACTACTTTGTGTCATTTTCTATTGCTTATACCACTGGGAACACTTCTGGATTTTAAAATCTGCCTTTGTGTTATTTTAATATATATAGCCATAATTATTGCGCTGAATGTCTTGTCATTGCAAACTTTGGTATACGCTTCCTCGTCTCAGTTTGTCTTGCAGCTTTAATAAAAAATAAACCCACAACTATGTTTTGCCGCTAAACCCGTCTATCCACGCCTGTCTCTTACAGATCCGTGCATGTCTTTCCGGTATCACCAATGTTTATCTACTATAGTTTCTAAACTGGGGGAAAGTCTTTCTTCATCGGGCATGAGTAATGTACTTGTTCTTTATGAAGACTTGATTATAGTTAGATTTTTCGACTAAATATTTCTGCCGTATAGAGTAGTCGATTCAATGGAAATCATGTTTAGCTTCACATACTCATTACAACATCAAAACCGAGGATTCTCCCTTGCGAGTTGATGCACTCCAAGAGGGGTTGGAACTTGCTATGATACTCCATATAGATGGTTCTACCACTTTCACAGATAAAGCCTTTAAAAGTGACAATCTTCCAGACCCGAACTGCAGCTTCACGGTAAACCGTGACCATAGCCTGTTTGTTCTTGTTGGAATCGTATGACTAGACGAGCAGCACTGCTCAGTGCTTCTGTGATAATTCGCTATAAGGGCTCATCCTCAGCTCAGCTAAATGACACTAATTCCTAATTCAATATGCAGAAGATAATGGGCATGTACAAAAGATCACCAGCTATATGGCTGGAGGTCGAATGCATTTTACAGTAAAGGTAAATTACTCTTGTCCAGCCTTGAGACATTTAACTGAAGTAGGCCATTATTATTACTCTGTGCTTCGATATCCAGTCCTGGTAAACTCACCGGAGTTAATCACTATCGCCATCACGTTCCTTGACGACTGCTGTGGACTGTCATGCTTCTCCACATCTTATGATCTCCAACATCATATTTCAGCGCATGCCCTGCCACAAGTCATCTTCTCTCGCTGTCTTCCGGGGCTAATACACTACGTTATTGTTATAGGAATCACAGAGAAACCGGAAATGATAACGTGGCAACCGAACAGCGTCACACAAATACCCTTGGCATTCTGACAGCAGTTTTATGCAAACATGCCTGGGCGTGTTGTTGGTTTGACATGACTGCTGTCTGTACCACTTTTCACACGGGACAGTGAGGAGCAGTTTGTGTGATATTCACGACACAAGAACAGAGCAGTATGGGTGACCCTTTGCCGTAAAGTTGTAACCGAGACTAGCTTCTAAGACAAACACCTCTCGCCACACAAATGAGACATGTACTAAACTTGAGTACACCAATGCTGTGTTCAGTCGAAACTACAGGACCTTGACTGAAGAGATTAAGCATCAAGTTGAGACTTTGAAATGTGGAACTTCAGAAAACTGGGGCCAGGTTCTTATGAAGAAACAAAATGACAATTGACAACAACTACAACTCCTCTAATGCAATGAGGCAGTTCTAAAACAAGTGAATATATAACGAGCACTGTTGAAGAAAATACGAGAAACACAAGGTACCTCAGATACGTGAAACGAGACAACAATCTACTGAAACATATAAAAGAGGTCGAACGTTCCGGGAACATGAATTAGAGGGAATCGAAAATATCAAAGGTCGTATGCGATCAGGATACAGCCTAGAAGACCTACAACAAAGAGGCAGGACAGCAACTGTTGGCGATCTATTTAGCGCTAACCTCACTGCTTAAATGCTACCGGGTGATGAATACGATGATCGTTATGCACGATACAGTCGTAGCTTGTAAGCAAAAATGAAGGAACCTTTCTCCACTATGTGAGACGTGCACGGTATACGGTTCTAGCGCCTGATCTGTAGGCCAATCAGCACTCGGTGGGCGATGAGGTCCATATCACGCCGGTCGCGTTTACTCCAGGGACATTTCCATGTATCCCCACGTTAGGATACCTGGGAGTCCAGGTCAGTAGAAGAAAATATTCCACGGTTGTAGGGGTTCGAGTACATTACCACCGAGTTTGCAGGCAAGCGTACCGCCCACTGCCCTCTCGCTTCAGTCTCCCCCCTCCGCTAAATAAATAGACAACAAGGAGAATGTAAATATTACCTTGACGGTTGTGATAATTCTAGTTTTCTTTCCCTCAAAACCGAAGATACTCTCTTGCGAGTTGACGCACTCTAAGAGGGGCTGGATCTTGCTATCATACTCTGTATAGATGGTTTTACTGCTCTCACAGCCAATGCCTTTACACGTCACAATGTTCCAGAGCCGAACTGTAGCATCATGGGAAACCGTGACCATGGTCTCTTTGGTCTTGTTGGGATCACATGACTTCATGAGGTCAAGGCCAGAGATAGCACCGCTGTGGCTGACGGAATAGTAGCTATAAGCGAGAAAAGATAAAGCGGCATGTGAGAGAGAAGTACCATACATACTCATCTGTGCTGCTGATATTACTGGATGCATTCAGCATATTGTAATGTCTAATGGCATATGAGAGAGCGGTACCATACATACTCATCTGTGCTGGTTATATTACTGGGTGCGTTCAGCATATTGTAATGTCTAACGGTATGTGAGAGAGCGGTACCATACATACTCCTTTGTGCTGGTGATATTACTGGGTGCATTCAGTATTAACTCTTGATATACTGTGACCCTACCGGTGTGATGTTGACTATATTAATCAACGGGTGTCGACTGATCTATTCAAATCTGGATCTAGCACCATATGCCCAACGCACTTTAATGCGTGCACAAATGGCCCGTTACTCCTTCACTTTACAAACTGAGAGCCACTAGAAGTAGCTGTATCATTCTGGGGGGACCTCTGTGACGAACAAGTCAAGTGGACGGCCTCAGATGTAGTGTTCAGACTGCATCGTTCAGACCAAGAGTTCAGTTTTTCCGAGACCACTGAGGGTCATTGCTGACGCTATACAGTTGGTGCTTTGTGCAACGCTATCGGCAGGTGGCTGACTATCCTGAGGGGAGAGGCCGAGCAAGATGGGGTAAAGCCCAGTGTGATCAAGTCGATTTCCTCGCCGTGAACTCTTGCCTCAAATATTGCCTCAGATTTACCAAACACAAGTTACATTCCCCTACTTGAAATTCGCTAAAACCAGATTAATTAATAACAATAACTTGTATTCCAATCCAGTATTTATACAAATATCTTCAGGTAACATCAGTGCCGGCATCTTTTGAATTGTTCAGACATGAGTTATGTAACCAGAGATCTTCACATCACTGTAGCCCCGGAATGTAGCCCCAAAATATGATCTTGTAAAGATATCGGTCTTTTGAGCATGTAGGCCAGTAATTAATATAACTCTTTCTGTCCTAATCGGGGGATATATACAAATACAGAAGTTATACTGGCTCAGAAATGATGTAACACCATAGCTGTAAAACTTAAAGGAACAAACTGGAAGGACGCATTTTTGTCACATCAAACTGGAAAGAAGCATTTTATGTCATAACAAACTTGTAGGAAACATTGTATGTAATAACAAACTGGAAGGAAGCATTTTATGTAATAACAAACTGGTAGGAAGCATTGTATGTAACAACAAACCTGAGGGAGCATATTATGTAACAATAAACTTGTAGGAAACATTGTATGTAACAACAAACTGGAAGGAAGTATTGAATGTAACAACAAGGACAGTTTGTAGGATAAAAATGCCAGGTACTGACAGTACATTGCATTACGGTAGCCAAGTGGTTAGTACGTTTGCCTGACAACTCCAAGGACATGTGTTCGAATCCACTTCCAGGCTTTTGTCAACGACTCGGCCTGGTAGGTGGACGTAAACGACGCTATCATTACTGAGGACAAGTCAAGACTTCCCGCTATGGATGACATTCGTAACGGTGGCGTGAGGCACATTACTGGGAAACTGCATGGATTTTGTAAATGCGCCTACTTAAATACTGTTATATGGCGGTTAGTGAGACTGCACATTTTGACGTGATTACAGATACATTACAATGGACAAAAAACTGGCACTAATAACACAATGAATTTATAGTGCGAATAGCGAAAATTCATTTGCTGTTTTTGTGATAGAAGTAAACACAGTTCATCTTTGCTTCATTGACTGCACACAAGAAAAAAACAAAATACACTAGATAGAAATGCTTGCAGATCTCCAAATTGACTTCAAAAACATTAGAATTGTAAAGAATAAATATAGGAATCAACTTGGCACCTTAAAACTGATTATGACGTAGGTCAGTACCAGTCAATGAAGAGAGATATGTTAAAGAGATGTGTAATGTCTGCAGACATTTTTTAAACTGTAATATATTGAAACATTTTTGAAAAATCTAAAAGGCATGTGGAGAATCGGATGACATAACATAAACAATATAAGATACGCAGACAATACAGTACTGATTCCTGACAATGTAAGGGATCTAGGCATTTAGTGGATGCGATTATGGTTATTGTGATTAGATAGGGTTCACATTTTTTTTTTTTGCGGAAATGAAAGTGACTCCCAAGAATTCTGAAATGTTACATTCAAATAAATGAAACATTTCTTAAATAGTTAAATCGGTACGACTATTTTGATTTTGAAACGTTCAAAATATGTGACGGAAGAGACCATGTAGAGATTAGAACACGTGAAGTATCACCATGACCTAATTCAGTAATTCGTCTTTAACATGATGGAGGTATATTACTCACCAATAAAATACATAAATACAAAAATTAAGAGCTTACGTTCACAATTAACAATTAAATTCAGAGACTACAGCACCAGCAGGCAACATGTCGGAAGATGAGACACGTTTCTGCCCAGGTGCACGCCGAATTTAAATCGACGACTTCCGTTATCGTAATTCTCCCATGATTCGCTGATTTCGGTTTCAGTGTTTGATTTTCCGGTTCAGACTATTCCGTCGCTTGAAGGCTTGCGTGTCACTGCAATCGCCAAACCTAATTGATTAGATTCAAGGGCAATCTTCACTGTACCGTGAAATAATTCACTAGCAGCCCCATCTCCTTCCTCAGCTCACATTAAGACAATCTCAGCTCAGTTCACTAACTTCGTAACGTAGGCGAGAAAACCAACGTGCGCGTACTGTTATGTTCTCTATCTCTGTGATACATCTTCCATCTGATGTTATCAAGGGTCTCGATACTTGATTTGCTGTACTTGTCTAATCATGCTCAATACACCTCCATAGACGGTCGCAACCTGTTTGAACACTATCTCAGTGCAGATTACATGCACACCCCCCCCCCCCCCCCAAAAAAAAAAAAAAAAAAAAAATTAATAAATAAAAAGCCAAAAAAAATAATAAAAATTTTCTCAAACAACTAGTATAATAAACATACACCTACCTCAAGTATTTATAATGACCGTGTTAACCTTAGTGAATCAATAATTGATTATTTTACATGCGTTTTAATGCATATTATCCTGTTGTTGTCTAAGATTAGCTTCATAAGTGATGTATGAATGAAACAACGTATGGAAAGAAAGATATAAGAAGGGCAGAATGTCAGACGGACCTGCGTGCCCAATTCTTAACCCTTTGAAACTGAAGTTTGTTCATTCGTTCCATTATATGCGCTTGTCTGAGAAGGCTGGGTATTCTCTCTACAATCCAGAGACCAAGATATGGCAGTAGAACATCACGGAGTCTCACTGACAAAACTAATATGAGAATGACAGCTTAAACTGGATTCGAACAAGGAATAAATCACAAATATACATGCTCAAAATGGGGCAGATTTTCTAATTTACAGTCGTTGCCGTAGCAGAGGAATCATGGCCTAAAATTTATAATAAACATCTACCCAGGGAATGTCAACAGATTCAGTGCAAAACAAAGCGTTGGTTTATACCAAACGAAAATGGATAGCAAAAAATAGGAAGCAGGGTTGTGTTACATTTATGACTTAAAATATGTTAATATTTTAGCAGGCTTATTGTATTTTATATCAAATAAAAGTGGGTTGCAAAGGAAAAACTACTGTGTATATAAGCCCATGGCAGATGTGGGAAGTCGCTTAAGACGATTAATCATCCCATGGCACGTAATCAGTTAACATCCTCGATATGCGCAATATTCATCAAGTGCCTTACCGACTGTCATGGGTGATTACGAATCTCCACATGCTACAATCTCCAATAGCATATGTCAGTTCCTATGTTGACACCTTTCCGTGACAGGACATAAGACTATCAAGCATATTCTTTCGTTGTCTTCCTCTGTCTCCTATTCCATAAATATTTCCATCGGTTACAACGTCTTTCTCGGAGTATGGCCAAAAAGTGACGACTGTCTCTTTGTGACGTATGTGAATTTGTCTTTTTGTCTTAGCATCTTGAATAACTTTTAGATTATTCATGTCTGCTTCCGAGGTCATTTTATTAATTCTTCTATGAAACCACATCTCTAATGTCTCAATGGACTTTTTTTTAAAAATAGCTTGTTTACTAATTGTCCAGGATCTACATTCAAGTGTTTAAACAAAATGATTATATATGTAACATGCAAAGATCTTCTTTTTCTAACCTTCATAAACATAGGGTTTATTATTTATTGCATAAATTTTCTTCATTTCATAACATGCTATGTCTGCTTGTACAGTTATAGTTTAGTTTAGTCTCCTGTTTGTACAGTTATGTTATGTATCATTGTCGTACATCTTCCGTTGATGCTATCAATAATTATATATACCTGAATGTATGAACACGCCCATGTCTGCATGATATACTTTCAATTATGTGCCCTTGCCTGCGTAGGCTAGCTATTCTACCCTCAACCCTGAGACTAAGGTGTGGGAGCACATTATCATCGAGTTCCAATAAAACACGGGAATAAAGGCCCCAACTGGATTCATAATTCGAGACAGGGTTGAACAAGATCCTTTTAATACACCCCTACACCACTGTAATCGTGAAACAAGGACCATAAGTAAAATACAAGAGAATGAAAAGAATAAACAAATACAAACCAAAGTCCTACTTTTTCTTGATATTATTCCAATCCGCCACATCCCAGATACACAAGCTTCCGCTAGTTAGTGCGGCCGTCAGCAGGCTGTGCTGGTGATCGTAGGCCAGGTAGATGTTGGCGCGATGTTCCTCTGCTGCAACTTCAAGGCTACTTCCTTGGCAACGAAGAACTTGCTCAGCGAAGCAGATATCCAGGGGCAGTGATACGGACGCCTTTAGCTGATGCGAAGACGTATGTCAAGTCTGGTCAGATTCAGCGAGCACTGCTCAAGTACTTTTGTGAAATCTCTTACTTAAGTCATAATTTAACAATATAACATTTACTTTTGCAATGAACTAATACTATCCAAACAGCATTCTTTCGTCGCGTGATGAGAAGAGCGGTATAGGAGAATATTTTGACAACTGGAAAGATCCGTAGGAAAGGAGGCAGCGACAGATCAAGAGAAATGATGCTGGATAGCATGGAGGAATATCAGCAGCACAGTTGATCCAAAGCATCAAGGACCGAGATCTGTGGAAAGACGTGATCGCCTACGCCGGCTGACAAAGCACGTAATGAGGATAAATATTGTCCATCTGTTTGGCTTAGGCACAATGAAAGAAGTTTCACGAACCCGTATATCCGATTCCAAATCAGCCGCTGACGATTTGAAAGCAGACCGCCTTGCATTGTTTGTCACGATGATATGAGCGTCGATCGTTCAGGAGGCAGTGACAAAATACTGAACGTAAAATTACCTAGAACATCACGAACAGTTAACAAATGCAAGGGTGATACTGTAAAACCACAGGAAACTAACTTTAAAAAAAAAATATTACCAATTATCTTTCCCCATTTGGTCGATATCTTCTGGTCAACATTTGCTGGCATTTGTCGAACTTGAACCAAATGCGTCGTCCCCTGGACGATGTTTATAGTTTGTTTAGCGTGAAGAACCAGTTTTCTCAAGGATTGGACGATAGGGCACATTGTGCTAGACCAGAGGTTCTTAACCGGTGGGGAATCTATGCCCACCTCCCCCGTATGGGGGAATTTTAAGGTTTGGGGGGGGGGGGAGAGATTAAGATTATTTCAAGATTGCGATTACTTGATATTGTTTTTCCCTCCATATTTTACAGTTCTGTACTTCTCGCCCTTCTGAAATTCGTTTTATAACGTAAACAGACTCGCAAATTACTTTTTATGTAGACATCTAGACTTGTTCTAGTATGTGTTATTAAATTTAGCTTCCATTTTTACGTACACTGTGTAGGGGCAAGGGGGGGGGGGGATTTATAGGGGAAATACGAAATGGGGGGAATGACGTTATGAGCATATTGTGAAGGGTTACATAGGCCAAAACATGTTGAGAACCACTGTGCTAGACAAATGTGTTATAAATCAATCGGCACTCCAAGAGCGGTGTGGCTAACATCACGTCAGCGCCTTCACTTCCAAACACATTATCTGGCACCCATTTAAGGCTGGGTCCACCTGGCAGCTGTGTTCAATTTTAAAAGCCCGCCTCGGTGTAAATTCGAACCCATGAGTACCGGCCGGAAGGAACACGTCTAGCTGCTACGTTAACGCGACTCCTGTTGTATAGTGTGCCACTGATAATATCTAAACATCTGGTTACATTTCTGTTTTACATGTTAAATTGAATAACCTTACATAAATTCATGTTTTATGTTTATACTGAATAACCTCCACGAAAGTCGCGTTTTACGTGTTTCATTTCATAGCATAGCCTTAAAATCATCTTTTACATGTTATGCTGAATAACCTGACATACATTTAAGTTTTACGTGTTAGGCCTATACTGAATAACCTGAAATAAATTCACGTTTTAAGTGTTATACTGAATAACCACCACAAATGTTGCGTTTAACGTGTTTCATTTCATAGCATAGCATTAAAATCTTCTTGTACATGTTATCCTGAATAACGTGAAATAAATGCATGTTTTACATGTTATCATTAATAACCTGTCATAAATTCACCTTTTACATGTTATACTGAATAACCACCACAAATGTCGCGTTTTACATGTTTCATTTCTTAGCATATAATTAAAATCATCTTTTACATGCTGAATAAGTTGACATAAATTCATGTTTTACGTATTAAACCTCCACTAAAGACAAGTGTTACGAGTTATATTTTACAGTATATCAAGAAAGTGTTCTCGTACATGTTGTACTGAATAACCTGACACGAAAGACCGCCAATATGCGTGTAAAGACAAGTCGTTGTTTGGAAAATAGTTTAATCAATAAAACATTGCAATTTTTGTTTTGTAATTACTAAATTGCATCGACAGACAAAGGGCGACATTCATTACTTTGCGTGCACGTCTCTAATTACACAGATAATCTCAGTGCAAGCCATTCCTGTGATACGATGTGAGGGTTGTAATTATCACAACAGTAGCGCAAACATTAATTTACGAATGTTAATTAATTAATTGTGTAATCTTTAATGACCCAGAGGTTTTCCAGAAGGTTGTAATGGGAGCGAAGTTCTGCAAAGGGCATGCTACCGAATGAATGAATGAATGAATGAATGAATGAATGAATGAATGAATGAATGAGTATTTTTAAAGTGGGTAACGGTGGAATAATGGTCAGTGTTCCCGCCTGCCAAAACAATAGTCCTGGTTCAATCCCCGGTACTGCCAGGGCTTTTTTCCTATCAGTATTGCTCTACCGGTCTCCCTGATCGAGGAGTTAGCAGCTTTCTCCGTAACCCCGAATACTCTCGTGGTTGACGTGAGCGCACGAGAATTGGAAGCGATTCGAGTCGCGCCAGTGACTTATGAGAGTATGGAGTCGTTCGCTCAGAAAGTCGTGGCGTGCTGATGAGCTTAATCTAGCCTAGAAATCAACATACAGCTGACAGATGCTGATATTGACCGCAATATCCTGAAACAGGATGGAAACGCGGGGAAAAACAATTGCTCTGAAATGTTTTTCAGAATGTTATGTAAATTGCCTGGGAAGGAAAGGCGGCCAGTAATGGAAATTCACCACCCCATCTCATTATCCCATGACATAAAATGGAAACAAATAGGTATTTTAAACTCCTGCGAGAAAAAACGTACTGAACATCACAACGTTGCACATACCTTACAAGGAGATCTACGTGTCACGAAATACAGGTGTAAAATCCGAAATCAGAAGCACTCAATAAATATAAAAAATGAATAATAAAATAAAATAAGATAAAATACACACGAACGCGTACAATACGACACACAGACGTTTCGATTCTCAGAATCTTTGACAATGTATATTCATCTAGGCGTGACTGTGTCTGTTCATGTAGGCTTGATAGTGTCTGTTCATGTAGGCTTGGTAGTGTCTGTTCATGTAGGCTTGACTCTGTCTGTTCACGTAGGCTTGATAGTGTCTGTCCACGTAAGCTTGACTATCTGTTTACGTAAGCTTGACTGTGTCTGTTCATGCAGTCTTTATAGTGTCTGTTCATGTAGGCTTGACTCTGTCGGTTCATGTAGGCTTGACTCTGTCTGTTCTTGTAGGCTTGATAGTGTCTGTTCATGTAAGCTTGACTCTGTCTGTTCATGTAGACTTGAATGTCTCTGTTCATGTAGGCGTGACTCTGTCTGTTCATGTAGGCTTATCTGTGTCTGTTCATGTAGACTTGAATGTCTCTGTTCATGTAGGCTTGACAGTTTATGTTCGTGTAGGCGTGACTCTGTCTGTTCATGTAGGATTGCCAGTGTCTGTTCATGTAGGCTAGACTCTGTTCATGTAGGTTTGACTCTGTCTGTTCATGTAGGCTTGCCTTTGTCTGTTCATGTAGGCTTTACTATGTCTGTTCGTGTAGGCTTGGCTATGCCTGTTTATATAGACTTGACTATGTTCATATAGGCGTGTATGTTTCTATCCATCCTTTCTTTGCCTTTCCCTGGCTCAATACCTAGTTCTATGTAGGTGTAGGCTCCTACAGATACTTAGGCCAGTTTCATACTCCTAACATGTCCAAACCATTTTATTTCTTGTCCGTTGATAAATTCGATGCCCTCATAGTATGCCTATCAGTTATCAGTTATCAGTTGGGGTATCTTCGTTGCACTCCGGACATGTCCATAGGTGCTCAGATCCTCCCCCCCCCCCCCAGCATATGCCTATATCATTTCTGATGCCATAATGCCCCATTATAATGCAGTATTCAGTATTCATTAGATTTGTCCTTACTGACATCCACACATTTCAGAGTTCTCTTTCACCTATTTCGTAACCCCAAGGTATGAATGGAAATGTCCCGATTTAGAATCTATTCTTAATTGCAATATTCATTATTCATTAGATGTGTCCTTATTGACGTCCAAACATTTCAGAGTTCTCTTTCACCTATCTCGTCTATTTTTACAGATCTGATTTACAGTAAGTATGTATCACTATACCTTGCCGTCTGGCATAGAAGACAATGTTTCTCCACATCTTAAGATCTCCAAAAGTATGCAATTTATGCGCTGACAATTATTCTGTGCAATGACATGCGGTTATCGATTATTTTCTCTCGCTGCCTTCCTCTGTTTCTTTGTCCACAATTTGTTCCAGCTGTCTCAAAGCTCTAGTCTTTGTCTTCGCATAATGCAGCCAAACAATTATGACTGCTTCTTTCTGATGTTTGTGATAAATTGCATTTGTATCTTAGCATGTTTAAAACGTGTATTTTACTCATTTTGGCTGACCAAGGAATTGCCAGCATCCTTCGGTAAAATAATTGAATGAATCTTTTAGGGATACTTTTTTTCTGTTTACTAACGGTCAAGACAGTCTCAAAACCACCCACGTCCTACACCGCAAGGTATTATAGGTGGGTAATGACAGTTATTTTTTTTAAATTTTTACTAATTTCCCATTATTCACAGCCATCTTCATACAGCAGTTCCTACTATAGATTTACCCTATACCATGACGTGTTGGCAAGGAGAGTTCCTACTGGAGATTGACCCTGGACCACTGTGTTGGCCTGCAGGGGCACTAAAATTAAACTACAGTGGCTCTTAACTCTTTATGGCCAAGAGGGCAATATGTAGCATCGATATTTCCAAAAGTTCATGGTGTGGTAATTTGGTCTTTAATTCTTTTATTTTTTCGTGTTGCCCTGGCATAAATCTTATATATAAAAGGCAATGTGTGTGTGAATGTCCTTTATGCGTTCGCGAACGGCCCATCCGATTGAGATGAAATTTTTTACACGTCTTCCTCTCATTTTCGCGCTGCCAACTGTGATATTTTTTAGTGTGACATCGGCTGCTTACTTAATATTATTTAATTTTTCATTTTTCATTATAATTTCTATATAGCAAGGGGATTTAACTCTAGAAAAGTTATTTCAAGGAGCATAACTTTTAATACCTTTTCTGTATACCTTATAGTCATATAGTTGCATCGTTTTCAAAGATTTATAAATTCTTTGTCTATAGTTATATACCGGCATATGAGTTATAATAAATAATGATACAATCTTTAAGGCATTTTCAAAGTTTTCATAATAATAATGCATAATGCATAACATTGTAACTCATCTTTTTATGCTTAAGAATTTATCTACAGTCATGTAGGTGATTAGAAACAGTTTCCATTAAAAATAATGGATGGTGTGTGGAAGGACATTCTTTTAAGTTACTTTTTTTTGTTGTATGAATTTAATGAGACGCTACCCGCCAGGGGCTGGGCGAAGCCACGCCGGATCAGATAGATAGACAGACCCACCTTTTCACTGCAGTTATCTACAGGCATATGCGTTATAATCCTCCTCCTCCTCCTCCTCTCCCCGCCTCCTCCTCCTACCCTCTTCCCCTCCCCCTCCTCCCTCTCCCTCATCCATCCTCCTCCCTCTTTCTCCTCCTCCCTCCTCCTCCCTCTTCCTCCTCCTTCCTCCTCCTCCCTCCTCCTCCCTCTTCCTCCTCCTACCTCCTCGCCCTCCTCCCTCCTCCTAATCACTCCTCTTCCTTCCTCCTCCCTTCTCCTCCTCTCTCCTACTCCCTCCTCCTCCTACGTCCTCCCCCTCCTCCCTCCTCCTCCTTCTCCTACCTCTTCCTCCCTCCTCATCCTACCTCCTCCTACCTCCCCTCCTCCTCCCTCCTCCTCCTCCCTCCTCCTCATCCCTCCTCCTCCCTCCTCATCCTCTCTCCTCCTCCCTCCTCCTCCTCCCTCCACATCTTTCCTCCTCCTCCCTCTTCCTCCTCCTCCCTCCTCATCCTCCCCCTCCTTCTCCTCCCTCTCCCTCTTCCTCCTCCTCATTCCTCCTTCTCCCTCCGCTTCCTCCCTCCTCCTCTTCTCTCCTCCTCCTCCCTCCTCCTCCTCCATCTCCCTCCTCCTCATCCCTCCTCCTCACCCCTCCTCCTCCCCTTCTCCTCCTGCGTTCTTCTCCTCCCTCCTTCTCCCTCCCTCCTCCTCCCTCCTCCTCCCTCTTCCTCCTCCTCCCTACTCCTCCTCCCCTCCTACTCCTCCTCCCTCCTCCTCCTCCCTCCTCCTCGTTCCTCCTCCCTCCTCCTCCTTCCTCCTCCTCCCTCCTCCTCCTCCTCCCTCCTCCTCTCTCCTCCTCCTAATCCCTCCTCCTCCCTCCTACTCCTCCGTACTCCTCCTCCTTCCTCCTCTTCCCTCCTCCTCCTCTCTCCGCCTATCTCTTCCTCCCTTCTCCTCCTCCCTCCTCCACCTCCCTCTTTCTCCTCCCAGCTCCTACTCCTCCTTTTTCTTCTTCTGCTGCTGCTGCTGCCTCCGCTCCATTTACCCAAGTTAATTGTTGGGGAAGATGTAAAGATCTTTCAAGTGCTCTTTCTAATGCTTTTTGTAAGTTGGTCTTCGTTTATCTAAGGTTCTTCTAACTGCAACCAATAAATGATTAGACAGACAGACAGACAGACAGACAGACAGACAGACAGACAGACAGAAAGACAGACAGACAGACAGACAGACAGACAGACAGACAGACAGACAGACAGACAGACAGACAGTCGGGAACGGGAACTTATATGACTACTTATATGAATTAAATGAGATGCTCCCCATCAGGGGCTGGGCGAAGCCGGGCCGGATCAGACAAACAGACAGACAGACAGACAGATAGATAGTCGGGAACGGGAACGGGAGCTTATATGACTACTTATATGAATTAAATGAGATGCTCCACACCAGGAGCTGGGCGAAGCCGGGCCGGGTCAGCTAGTTATAAATAAACCTTAACATATAAAGTCAATATAATTTTAAACACGTGAAACTAAGATACTATAATTGTTAACAGTAATTAAAAGTTTAGAGAGGTAACAACTCAAAAGCTATTGGGTTCTTGAAGAAGTAATGGTAATAGCGTAGTAACATGTTATATCTAAAGTATTCTGCTGTATGGTAGTAAATCTTGAAACATCGACAATAAAAATAGGACATTTTGAGGCAGCAGAGATGTGGTTTTCTTTAGAAGAAAAGTTGCGAATAGTTTAGACACCCAGAGTAACTTACAACGAGTACCTGGAAGAAGCGAATGGAAGTAGAATATTATACGTAACAATAAGAAAGAGACAAACGTTCTTTCGTCATATAGCGAGAAGAGAGGCATTGGAGAACATCGTGACAACTGGAAATATCCGCGGTAGGAGAGCCAGAGGCAGACGGATAAAAGTCATGCTTATTAATCTAAGGCGGTAACATGGGGGAGGGGTGGGGGTGGGTGGGTGTCAGAATAAATTTGATCCAGAAAAAGAAGGACCGAGATCTTTGGAGAGGCGTAGGCACCTACGCAATTTGCAGGACACACTATGATGACGATGGTGATGATGATATGCAGAATACGTGTAACGTGTGACGCTTGAAGTGCAACACAGGTGCCTACATTTAAACATACCTGCAGGTTTAGGGCATCAAAGAAATATATGTGGCCGTACTTGGAGCCGACCATCAGCTTGTTGCCATGGACCTGCAGACTGGACAGTTGTGTGTTCCGTATACGCTTGTACATATCCACCGACCTACTCTGACTCAGCTGAAAGACGAATGAAAATGGGAGACTAGTGTTAATCACAGTTTCTTCTTCTTCTTCTTCTTCTTCTTCTACTTCTTCTTCTTCTTCTTCTTCTTCTTCTTCTTCTTCTTCTCTTTCCTCTTCCACTTACCTAAGTAAAATGTTAGGGGGAGGGTATGTAAGGATCTCTGTTGTGCATTTTTTCCAATGCATTTGTAAAGTTGTCGTCATTTCTCCGTGGTTGTTTTGTTCTTGGTCTCTCGTCATCTTGTTGTGCCTTTACCCTTGCTCTGTAGGCTCTCCATCTCTTATCGCGACCAGTCACCCCGTGTCTCCATCTCTTATCGCGGCCCGGCAAACCCTGCCTCCATCTCTGATCACTTCTTCTGTCTCAGGCATGCTTATGCACAAGGTGGATGCAATGCCCTGTGTCAACACGTAATAACCTTTTGCAAATATGGTACTCCTGAACAAAGAACACAGACAGTACAGTTATTGTGTATTGTGTATACTCTCGGTATATACATATAGCTAGGCCTGTTATATAGATAAGTAATACATTTGTGATATATATAGACAATACGGTTATTGTATAATTAATAGTTGTTGTATAGATACACAATGCGGTTATTGTACAGATAAACAATATGGTTGTATTGACAGACAAAGCAGGTGTTGTATAGATAGACAATATAAGTGTTAAATAGATAGGCAATATAGTGGTTCTATATATGGACAATATATAGTTGTTATATAGATAAACAATATAGTTGTGTGTGTTTGTGTGTGTGTAAAGATAGTCAATACAGTTGTTGTGTTGTATAGATAAACAATACGGTTGTTCTATAGATAGACAATACCGCTGATTAATAGATAGACACGTATATGCAATACAACATTGAGCCGGGAGTGCAGGGAGTGGAAATCCAGCAACTAATTCAGGATAATGCCCGCCCGGGTGATGTGATTATCTACACAGATGGTTCGGTGTTGAGAGGTAGTAGAAGTGCCTGGGGGTTCTTGGCAAAGGCTGCTGGTCGACGGTTGGCGCAGGAGAGCCTGGCATATGATACCACAACATCTAGCTTAAGAATGGAGGTGGAGGCACTCAGTGCAGCTTTCCGCTGGTAGGAGAATACGATATACACACACATCGTGATTGTAACTGACTCAGAAAGCATGCTGAGTAGGGTGATGACAGGCAAGCTTCATGCAGAGTGGCTTGCTTCGCTTCGGAAGTCACGGGTGGCAAGCATCGTCTGAATCTTTTCTCCGGGGCATGCTGGTGTGCTGGGGAATGAACAGGCAGACAGATTGGCTGGCTCTGCAAAACTTGGTGGAGTATTGATGCATGATAAGGCAGACGTGGTTGCGGCCTTGTAGGAGCACGTGTACACCTCGGAGGAGCAAATGGATCACCATGGTCTGGCAAGAATGCGACAGCGAGGAGTGACGAGGGGATCTGGCCGATGCTCGACGCATAGAGGAAAGGCGAGACTCACATATAATCATATTGCTACTGGTACTATTGGCGTTGGAACTCTTCGCTGGCTTCTGATGATGGGGACGGAGCGCTTATGGGAATGCCCCGATTGCCGTGAAGTCGGTTCCTAAATCAATCAATCAATCAATCAATCAATCAATGCAATACAACTGGTGCATAGATAGGCAAAACAGTTACTGTAGATACAGACTTTCTAGTTGTTCTGTAAAATTACAATACAGGTGTATCAATAGACAATACAGTTGTTCTGTAGACGGACAATACAGTTGTTCCATAGACAGAAAACATTTTTATACATAGACAATGCAGTTGTTGTATCTATAGACAATACATTTGTTGTATAGAAAAACAAAGCAGTTGTTGAATTCATAGACAAGACATTTGTTGCATAGAAAGACAAACATGTTATTTATAGACCAACAATACTCATGCTACAAAGACAGACAGATTCTAAGGTAGAGGATTTAACAAAACGAAGAGTTGATGGACAAGTGATCAAATGACACAATACAAACCTTACATACAAGGCCACACTTGGTGACCGTGTACACAAACATGAAGACTTGATGGACAGGTGATCAAATGACACAATACAAACCTTACATACAAGGCCACACTTGGTGACCGTGTACACAAACATGAAGAGTTGATGGACAGGTGATCAAATGACACAATACAAACCTTACATACAAGGCCACACTTGGTGACCGTGTACACAAACGCACTGCTCGCTTCTGAACCACAGCCCACGTCCACGAAGAGCTGGTGTTTGATTTCCCGCAAGATGGCCGGTCGTCCGTAAAGCGTTGTAATAGCTGGTCGTAGTGGAATGTATTTGTTCGGCTCTTTCTTCGGGGCGACGGGATACCAAAACTTGACATGGTGCACGCCACAGGTCACGAAATAGACACCGTCATGGCTGAATGACATGGCATATATGTCTTCTGTAGACACATGACATTATTGAGCTAGCATTGTGTTACGGAAAGAAGCTAAAAATTGTTAAAGGGTTTAGAAGGCAAAATAGTAGACTTCATGACACCGGGATTTATCCCATATGGCTCGGTCTCATTCCTCAGGGCGACCTGCCAGAGCGTTGCACAGAGCACGAACTCCGTAGCTCCAGCGAGCACACCTCAGGGGTTTTCGAGAAAACTGCACTCAAGAATTGGGTAATGAAGTCCGGAATCGAACCCACAACTTTTGGAAATCGAAGCAGGCAGCTTGATCACTACGCCACGGAGACTCCTTTACTACAGAAACACTAGACTAATAGACAAGTTCAAATAAAATTAGTTGCAGATACTTTATCAGATGTTGCAGCAAACCCTATAATGTATTGGTTATGTTTGTCTATTGTTTGTTTGTTCGCTAGATTTTGAACTTAATCGTAGTCCAAACACGTGCTACTACTTCTAGTAGCACAGAATTGATTTTTGTTGTGCATTAGCTTTCCCTATTAACAGTATCCTTCGCCATCAGGTGAACAAACTCCGACTTCACAGATACTTTGTAATGTACGTCCCCAAGGTAAGAACGATAAATTAACATTTCAATCCAACTGAACGTTGTAGGGGTTGAACCCGCTATCTCGGCATCGGCACAACGGAAATTTAAGAGCAAGAGCTGGTATCCATTCTGTCATGGTGACCTCCATGTTTTGAACTGAATAAGTATATCTGCCACTGTTGTCTACCTGGAAATTGCAGATATTCAGCAATGTAGCAGAGCAGCTGTAAGTGAAGTTAACGCATTACCAGGGGACTCAAAATAAAAAATGTAAATGTTATTTGTGTGTGTGTGTAAATATATTTTGAAAAAGTAAAGAACAAATGTATAATTTATCGATGTAGCCACCACTGCGTTAAACGCAAGTCCTCCAGCGTGGATAAAGTGCTTGGATTTCTGTAGGAAAATAGACTCGGGGGTCACTACTCAGTGTGCCTGACCCAGTCGTGGACTGTCTGTCACAGAAGTCACATCTTTTTTAAACTTCGAACTCCAATCATATACTTGTTGGACTGGCAGTCATGCATCACCATACTAGAAATTGATTCGCTGATAAATTTCTATAGGTTTAACCCTTTCACTGATCAAAATAAAAATTTAAAAAAAAAAAAAAAAATACGGATAACAGAACGATGCAAAACGTCTGTGCATGTCAAAAGTGGGGCCGCCATCTTTAAACTGTCCTTATGACGTCGCAATGTGTGTCTGCATTGTGATGTCACGTGCTTAAAGCTCTTGACACCCTTAACAACATATTGACAGGTTACAAGACAATGGCATGGTTATTGTAATTTCTATCACACTTTTAACGTTTTCACGTGAAGTCCCTGGTATTTAATTTGACATGAACCTAAGCCCAACTATTGTAAGCTTGCGTTAAAGGCCATCATTTGTAAAAATATCTCGCATGACTGCGCTTTATTTCTCAAATCAATTTCCGGTTTTCATGTGTATCTAGTAGGACTTGCTCGTTCGTTTTTCTGTCTGTCTATGGTAGTTTTTGTATTTTCCAAACAATGCATTTTAATAATGAAATACATAAGTAACAGAATTATTATTCGTCCCATATCCTTTACTTGTAATATACAAGTAAATGGAAATATTCTTCAACAAGTGAATCGGTACAATTATCTTGGAACAGTTATAACATCTGATGGGAGATGCCTTGAAAAGATTAGAACAAGAATCGCCATGGCGAAAGTAGCCTTTAGCAAGATGAAAAACATTCTGACCAATAAAAAGATGTCAATTGAAACGAGAAAAAGAGTGTTGAGGGGATACATAGAGCCTGTTCTTTTGTATGGATGTGAAACTTGGACAATGAGCAGTCAAGCTGAAAAGCATCTGATGGCTGCAGAAATGTGGTTTCTGAGGAAAATGCAAAGAATACCATGGACAGACAGAAAAACCAGTGACCAAGTACTACAGGAGACAAATGAATATCGTAAACTGATTAGAGAAATTAGACGTAGACAGTCAAAAATTTTTGGACATGTTATGAGAAGAAATGGATTGGAGAACTTAGTGACAACTGGCAAGATCGAGGGGAACAGATCAAGAGGAAGACCGAGAGGAAAATACCTGGATGGCTTGGCCACATGGCATGGACGAGACAGGAACACTGAGCTGATCCACGACACTGGTGATCGAGTGAAATGGCGAGTCATGACCGCCCACGCTTTCCGGCATGGCACATGATTGATTGATTGATTGACCCTTTAAAGAACGTCGCAGTCAACCCCAACATTTTTGGCTGTTTGTGATTTCTTGGCAAGTTTATTTTTAGTAGTTTGCCATTGCTTTCTGAACGACCGTCACCCATACCATTGTATTAAAACCAACGCAAAGCAGTCTTCTTCTTTCGTTCTTCCAAATTTCCCGCAGTTGTGCTTGAGAGTCTGCCCAAAGGGCTGTGACGTTGTAACGAAAAACTCGATGATGACGACGTTCTGAAAATAGTACGACGCATTGCTAGCAATAAAAGACAAAAACGCAATGGAATCCCGTATCTTGTAAGAAATTGGGCGATAAGAGAGGTTGTGCAAGAAAACAAAATGCTAATCACGTATCGTTTCAAGACTGCTCATAGATCATGTTGCTTTTATTTCATTACAATCGGAATGTTCAGATGTTCCCATCGGTGTGAGTGGAAGATGGGCAAGTGGCAGACCGGTTCAAATAACAGGATTATAATCCCGGGGTTTTAATCCAAGATTTCCCTGGGCTCACATTATGATGTTCTAATACCCGGGTACCAACGCTTTTTAAGGCAGGGAGTGTTTTTCTGTAGGGAATAAAATAATAATAATCCTAATATAGGATGACAAACAATCATTGCCACCATATATTTTATATTTTGGGAATTAACATACACCACAATGATGGATTTATATAGAGAGTTGCAGAACAACAATATGAAGGATGTATACAGAGGGGTAGAGAACAACAGTAGAATGGATTTATTTAGACAGTACATGACATAAATATGGTCGATTTATACAAAGAGCACAGGGCAGAAATATGATGGAGTCATACAGACAGATACAAAACAACAGTGTGGTAGAATGCAACAACATTGTGGATTTTACAGATAGATGCAGAGTACCAACATGGTGGATTTGTACAGCGGTACATAGCAACAATATAGAGGATTTGTACAGAGAGCTACATAACAACAACATGTTGCATAAGACATAAGAATTAACGATTAAATTAGAACTTTCCGATACACTAAACAAGGTATTAGACAGGGTTGTGTACTATCACCCGATCTGTTCCATTTGTACAGTGAAATAATGAGATTCGCGCAAGACATACTGTGGGATGTGGATTTTAATTCCTGAGAATAATTCGTTAAAATGTCTAGGGGGTATTATTGATTCTCTGTCACTGGTAAGAATGCAGGGTGATCAGGGATATTTACCACAAATCCCAGGAGGAAAGAGTTCCATCCTTGAAACAATGGCATCTGTGTGTAGGTTTCCCTTCCCACTTCATCACCCTTAAATTAACTATAGATGCTAGAAGGATATTGATTGCTCACAACATATAAACAACCACTTGTTGGACACCACATTTACTTGATGTACACAACACTTTTGGACACACAGTTCAGGTATTAACTCAAGATCTGCAGTTACATATATATATATAGGTGTAATAAACACTATGCATTTTCAGACAGGCATGGGAATGATATGCAGTATTACAACATAGTACCCAGTGACCCCAGAAAAAAACAAGGTTATTACAAACAACACAACAACCACAAATTGGTTCTGCTAACTTGACTCATTGTACCTAGATAAAATCACATTGGTCTAGGTGCAGAAACCCAACATACATACATTTATTTCTGACACCATGTACAATTCTCATATTTAAAAATAATGAGTGGGTGTCAAAATATTATACATATATGTCATAACATAACCCTTTAGGTGTACACCATTACCATGTAAAACAATCTTTACCCTTTTCCTGTCATTGAAGAAAACCACACTCATGAAAACAGTTGATACTAATAATTAAATTAATTAATTATAGTGTTCATTTAGGCGTTGCGGATGGGCATTCTTCTCCAGTGCAAAGCAGTTAATGTCCATAATTATCCGTGCAGAATTATACTCACAGTCATTTTCTACTCACAGTATGTCCACCGAAGTTGGCTGGCGAATGTTTCTAATCCATAATCCAAGAATAGAATTATACATAAGCACATATTCTCTCCATGAGACTGAATTTAAGAATACTCGGTTGCCATTTGGGTTGTGTTCCAATTGAAATTGATGCCTAGGTCTGTCATACTTTCAGGAGATGCAACTTAAGCTCTGCAGAAGGTTCTTCCCTATATCATCTTATCGATGAAAAGATGACGACTGTCCAACAGCTCGGTTTATGTTAACCGTTTCCCAATTTAGTTCAAAAGGCTTTGTCACACACCCGGTTCATGTTGATAGGCCATCCCACACTTGATGATGGGCAGTTAGGCTGACATGGTACCAGCATAGAGTTCTCATTCATTCCATTTCTGTGTAGAACATACAGTGGTGAATCATTCATTTGGTTTCATCTGAAGATTCTGCTGCAGGCATGTAACTGAAGAATATTACTCCACCATATATCCAGGTTTGCAAGCCATCGGGTGATTCCTTTGGTTGCAGGCGTAAAGGCATTTACTCATCTAGCTGCTTTCATATGGTTCTTTTGATGGTGTTCAGGTTTTGGACCTTGAGGTAATCTGGTGTAGTTATGGTTCAGATGTTCTGAAGTTGGTACATTTGTTTGTATTGGCTATAATGTTGTTTCAGTGTCTCTTCCCATTTGTTTGAGTTGGTGTTCATAGCTAGAACTTGGTGTTGCATGGCTGGAACCTTATGTTTGACTTTTGCAGCTGTGAGATGTTCTTTCGAAGACTTATCCATTGTGGATATTAACTTGGTAATCCAACCAACAGTTGAAGGTTACTCACTGTTGTTAGTTTTAGTAACTTGAAGAAGGATTGTCCCAGTTTCACTGACTTGGTTAAATGATGAGGCCATTGGTGATACTTCTCAGAAGTAACGCAAACGATACACTGTTGTCAGTACTCTGATGATCTTCATCTTTGTAGATTATTAGATCTTGAAGTCCATCCTGGATATTCCTACTAAAATAGGACTTAATCACTCACCCAGTCAGTTGTCTTCTAATTTATCTGTTGCTCGCTATGGAGCTATTGAGTGCCGCAGTAAACATTGAGGTATTGCTAGATCCAGACTATGGTTTGGACATTCACTTTATGGCTGTTGACCCAGGATCCAGTGTTAGTGATATAGTCCCACCAAATTCAACCACCACCTGCTTCTCTTCTATAGAAAAGGGATGACAAAGAATACAACACTAGCATTAACCTACTGTGTTATGATAAAAGGTTTACAACACAATTACAAACACAAATACAAAACAACAAGGGGAGAAGGGGAAATGAGTGGGTGTCCATGTTCCACTGTCCCTCATTGCTGAGTTGAGCCATTCTGACTCTTCATAGTGAGTAAGATATTTTCTCACTTATATTTTGTTCTGTTGTTACTGGGACTATTAGATGGGTGAAGTCATTCTGTCCATCCAACATGTTGATATTGTCTCTCTCATTACTTGAAGAGAATAGCCTATACAGAATCCCTGTGGTTTCTAATGCCGCGTCTTCCTTTCGGCACTATAATCATCATTAGGTCAAGACTATTCAACCTTGGCTTCTTAAAGTACTGACAAACACATGAATTCTTACATCAACATCCTCTAATCCCAAGGTGCAACATTAAAATGTATCTTCCCACAGTAAAAAGTAACAATCAGAACAGAGAAAATTCTCATACCAAAAAAAAACATACATGTACATTTCTCTGATATTAAGTACATGATAATCATACATAATAATCATAATGATGATGCAGGGAGCCTAGGTTTTTGAATTATCTTCATGAACTAAAACATCCATTGTTTTCCCCCACTGCGTACAGCACATGAGGATAGTAATCGCTGTGATATGTTTTGCCAATGACTGCTATTATTCGGAGGGTATTTATAAGAATAACTTATGCCGCATGGTCCAGTCTTCTGAATATTGCAAGCAATTTATTCACATCAATCTTCGCTTCTGTTTCTACTACGGTGAGGCGATGCGGAGTGAATCCTATCCAAACATGCACTTACATCACGCGTTTAATTGTTCATGAATTTATATTCACCCATGGCCTGTCCCTAACACTATTTTATGAAATGATTATATGTTCACCCTCATATGGAGTGGTTACTAATCTGTTAACAAAAGAATGGTACTAAAATTTAGCACTATATTTCCAAGTTACAGATTATAATGTGGCAAAATATTTTATCCCCTGACTAAGTAAGAGTCAGGAATATGCGTAATCATTTGTATGTCCCCGCATGGATAAAACAAGTTCAGAGACATCCTTACCAGTGCATTTACACTACATAGGATATTTGAAGGTGGCAGACACCAGTTCTCTACTTGTGCAGTATGAAATCAAGAGTCTGCTCCTACATTGAGAAAATGTTTCTTTAAAGTCCAATCTCTACAGTACATAAATTATTTGCAGATTTCTAAGCATTGATAGGGATATATAGTTCCATTGCATAGAAGTTATTTTTCATAGGACTATGAAATTGGCAGAAACGAGTTTTCTTCTCTGAAGTATGAATCAGGAGTCTTTCCTAAATTGAAAAGAGTTTCTGACATGAGAGTTGATACTCTATGTACTACAGTACACATACTATTCATAGGTTATAAACACTATTTAGTTAGATATAAGTTCATAATGCCTATAAAAGATATTAACATAGGGATTTGAAGACATAGGAAAAATTACAGCGTGGCGCCCACCTGTGTTTCCTTAGTAAACATCATCCAGCCTGGTTTAAGAGAATTGTAACTAATTCTTAATTAAACATACTGGTCAATGTAATACATAAATATATCTTAATAATGTAGATAACATACCAATAGCTTGAAGAGAATCATGGTTTTAAAACAAACTACCTTCTCCCCGAAGGGAAAGGTCGACTTTCTTGTCAGTTCTCTTGACTAGAACTGGCCGCTTCAGTCTTTGTTTTCCCCCTCGCCAGGATTGGCCAGATAAGGGAGAGAAAACAAGCCAAACTAAATTTAGCTGTGCCACGGTCAGTCTATCGCTGTTTTATTTTCTCCTACATTAAGTAAGTTACTTAAACAGTAATTGTAAGGGTTTGTTTATTTTTAAGGGAGTCCATAAATAGGAAAGGGTAGGGACGTTTTTATTATACCACACGCCTCCCCAATTTAAGCCATTTATTTCTTTCAGAAAATAAATGGTCAAATAGTACTCTACAATTTCCGTCTTTACATTGACTCACCTAGTATCCATTCCTTATTAATTTCTTGCATTACTTCCCTATGTTATATAATCAGAGCCACGTCCATTTTCTTTTAGTCACGACAACTGGCATAACCTTAAAGGATTATTTCTCTTTTAGTGAAAGAGTGTAGCACCCTCTCCACTGTTGTCAGCTATTGTTTGAAATATGAGTGGTTATCTGATAATTTGTTACTTTCCAGTACTGGTTTGTCTGCATCAAACCGACTTTTTGAAGCAATTGAGATATCATCAATAAGCTTGATTTCTCTCTCATTAGATTATCAATCTTGAGATTCTGTTAAAACCGACGGTTAATTCTGCGTCCACTGATAGCATATTAAACTCGCCCGTCTCCCTGTAAGTTAGACGTTTGTTTTAACTATAGATCTGATATTTAAAGGAAGCTAAATATGGTTCCTGTTGAATACATTTTCATCCAATACATGTGTTTGGGTTATTAGGCGAGTTATGGGGTTTTCCGATCAGTTTTGATAACTACTGATTAGAGTGTTGTCCCTTTCTCTTGCGGGTTTTTCCCGAGAATCTCGTCTAACATGTAAACAAGGTCCAACTTTTCTAGATTTCCGTTCTGAACCGACTATTCCGGGGAACATGAATCTATCAGAAACGAAGTAATTCTTAGCTTACTCTCTCTCTCTCTCTGCTTTTCCTTCTAACCTAGATCTATTTTACGCTAGAATCCTTATTAGTAATTCTAACTTGATGTGTTTGAGTTTCACTCTGTATTTGTTGCTTTGGTGTTGAATTACGAGCAATTTTGCGTCGCTTGGCGTACATTGATCGTCGTCTACCTCCCTCCAGGTTTTAGGACTATTTTCAACTTAGCAACATACATTGTTATGTAGGTTCAGGCGTATTGTCTCCTACCATATATAATCAGTTCAGTGAGAAGTTAAAAGCCCCTTTTTGTGATTCCTGTGATAGTCTTCCAGACAATCAAGTTGCTGGTTCACTTTCCAGTTATGGATGTGGGTTACTAGTTTTTGTAAAATTACTATTACATCTGTATATCCCTCTAATACTGGCGTCTCCTGAGTTGTGTCCTCAAGATAACAGGTAAGGTACTCTTAATGTTTCTCTCCAGTTTTGTTTTCGTCCGTTTAATACGTGGAAACTCTGGATTTATTTAGATTGACGAAGGTCTATCTTTGAACTGTTATATAATTTACTAGCTGGATTCCTGATTGAAATTCCTAGTCTAGTACATATCAAGCAATTCTTCAGCTATATGCTCCCATTTGCTTGGTTTTTACACAGCTATATTCCATTTTTCTAGCATGGGTTCACTGTATAAGTTTTAGGCGTTTCCTCTGTCTTTATGTCAAAGGGTTCGTCCTATTTATAAACAGCATCTATTTCAAGAGTTGTTTATTTAATTGTTGCTTTTACTGATTCGTATCAGTTATTTAAGCTAATCTCTGTTAGTCTGGATCTGCTTTCACATATTTAATGCTGGCATATAATCCTAGTCAGAACTGAGATGTAGAAATCTGTTTCGTCTTGCGACTGATTTCTGATTAATCTACCTTTTAGTAGGCTTCGAGCATTATCTAGAATTTAGTTACTCGGTTAGTTTTAAAGAAAATACAATTGAGTCGCGCGCCTCTATTGTACCCCTTATTTTTGCCCTTCTTAATTCTTCCCTTATGAGAATATTAATGTTAGTTAGGCAATTATTGAAATAACTTTACGTAAGCTAATCGCTAACTAAAAGCTGTTTCACTCCTCTTTTTGATGAGGACTACTCATAGTGAACATTTCACTTAATGAAATTAAACTGTAAATTTCAAAGCTAAGGAGCCAATTTTCTGAAATGTTTAGTCTCTTACTAGAGACTAGCACAGATTTTTTCCGGTATCTCCTGAAGTTCATTTGAAATTCCAATTTATATAGTTAATTCTTTAATTATACCTTTTACATACCTATACGGTCTGTTTCCTCTACCATTAATAATGGGATCGGGGTGGATAATTTAAAGAAATACCTTATATTCTGTTGGGTCAGTAAGTGAGTTGATCAGTTTCACTTACATCACCAGGTGAATATTTTGGTTTTGACCCTCATTAACATATGGGCCATCTGAGTTAGTTATTAATAACTACTCATATCACCGGTGGAGTAGAATAAGTGTCGGTATGGCTTTTCTTCCTAAGTATCCATCATTTATTCACTTTACTTTACTACCGGTGTTGTAGAACATGTTATGTCATATGAAAAAAAGGATTAAATTAGGGTGCCCCTAAATACTGCAAATTCTTACAATATTCCTTCCCTTCCATTAACTATGTCTACATTTTTGCAAGTGGTGGTTTTGGCCTTACCATTAGTTCATTTACTTTAGTTACTGCTATTTTCCCCTGGTTTAATTTATCTCTCAGGTATTATTTCCTTTCCTACTGAATCATCATTTGTTGATTAAATTTTTCCCTTAAAAAACATTTATTGGATTTCTAACTTATCTGTCCTAATTATCTATAAAATTGTCTATCACTCTCTGCTGCCTTGGTAATTTTTCAATATTACATGACTTATACAAGCAGATCAAGCATGAAAATACAATGATAATCAATGACAAAATAGTTAATTAACACATGATTCATATGTAGGAACATAAACCTTATGGATACATAATATAGTAGTGTGTTCATGAGTACACCACTTTTGAACCATTTAAAGAGAATATCAGAGTAGCAGAACCATACCTCAAACATCAAATGGGAATGACTATGAATTCTAAACATTCACTGAATTACCTATCTTATGTGAGTTTACCATCCCAAAGACCTTACTACTGGAGGTTCATTACTGGACTTAGTTTCCCATCAATAAGATATAAAATATGAGTTTTTTAAAAAAAAATCTCATATCCAACAACCAACTACCTGATGCATCTGCTAGAATCAAGATATTACCTGTGAACAGTTTTGTACCAAAAAAACCTTATATTTATCTGAGCCATTATGGGTTCACATAAAACTTGACTCAGCTCATACTAATGAGTGATTAGGTCTGTTACTAACACTATAACATTCTGGAGTGACTTGGTTTACCTGCGAGAGGTTTTCCCTGAATTCATATACTCACCATAATACACCAATTGTGATGTTTACCATGAGTTTTAAATTCACGGACTACTCCAGTACTAGGTGAAGTCCGTACCGGGCGGGACCACACATGTGGGATGTGGATTTTAATTCCTGAGAATAATTCGTTAAAATGTCTAGGGGGTATTATTGATTCTCTGTCACTGGTAAGAATGCAGGGTGATCAGGGATATTTACCACAAATCCCAGGAGGAAAGAGTTCCATCCTTGAAACAATGGCATCTGTGTGTAGGTTTCCCTTCCCACTTCATCACCCTTAAATTAACTATAGATGCTAGAAGGATATTGATTGCTCACAACATATACACAACCACTTGTTGGACACCACATTTACTTGATGTACACAACACTTTTGGACACACAGTTCAGGTATTAACTCAAGATCTGCAGTTACATATATATATATAGGTGTAATAAACACTATGCATTTTCAGACAGGCATGGGAATGATATGCAGTATTACAACATAGTACCCAGTGACCCCAGAAAAAAACAAGGTTATTACAAACAACACAACAACCACAAATTGGTTCTGCTAACTTGACTCATTGTACCTAGATAAAATCACATTGGTCTAGGTGCAGAAACCCAACATACATACATTTATTTCTGACACCATGTACAATTCTCATATTTAAAAATAATGAGTGGGTGTCAAAATATTATACATATATGTCATAACATAACCCTTTAGGTGTACACCATTACCATGTAAAACAATCTTTACCCTTTTCCTGTCATTGAAGAAAACCACACTCATGAAAACAGTTGATACTAATAATTAAATTAATTAATTATAGTGTTCATTTAGGCGTTGCGGATGGGCATTCTTCTCCAGTGCAAAGCAGTTAATGTCCATAATTATCCGTGCAGAATTATACTCACAGTCATTTTCTACTCACAGTATGTCCACCGAAGTTGGCTGGCGAATGTTTCTAATCCATAATCCAAGAATAGAATTATACATAAGCACATATTCTCTCCAGGAGACTGAATTTAAGAATACTCGGTTGCCATTTGGGTTGTGTTCCAATTGAAATTGATGCCTAGGTCTGTCATACTTTCAGGAGATGCAACTTAAGCTCTGCAGAAGGTTCTTCCCTATATCATCTTATCGATGAAAAGATGACGACTGTCCAACAGCTCGGTTTATGTTAACCGTTTCCCAATTTAGTTCAAAAGGCTTTGTCACACACCCGGTTCATGTTGATAGGCCATCCCACACTTGATGATGGGCAGTTAGGCTGACATGGTACCAGCATAGAGTTCTCATTCATTCCATTTCTGTGTAGAACATACAGTGGTGAATCATTCATTTGGTTTCATCTGAAGATTCTGCTGCAGGCATGTAACTGAAGAATATTACTCCACCACATATCCAGGTTTGCAAGCCATCGGGTGATTCCTTTGGTTGCAGGCGTAAAGGCATTTACTCATCTAGCTGCTTTCATATGGTTCTTTTGATGGTGTTCAGGTTTTGGACCTTGAGGTAATCTGGTGTAGTTATGGTTCAGATGTTCTGAAGTTGGTACATTTGTTTGTATTGGCTATAATGTTGTTTCAGTGTCTCTTCCCATTTGTTTGAGTTGGTGTTCATAGCTAGAACTTGGTGTTGCATGGCTGGAACCTTATGTTTGACTTTTGCAGCTGTGAGATGTTCTTTCGAAGACTTATCCATTGTGGATATTAACTTGGTAATCCAACCAACAGTTGAAGGTTACTCACTGTTGTTAGTTTTAGTAACTTGAAGAAGGATTGTCCCAGTTTCACTGACTTGGTTAAATGATGAGGCCATTGGTGATACTTCTCAGAAGTAACGCAAACGATACACTGTTGTCAGTACTCTGATGATCTTCATCTTTGTAGATTATTAGATCTTGAAGTCCATCCTGGATATTCCTACTAAAATAGGACTTAATCACTCACCCAGTCAGTTGTCTTCTAATTTATCTGTTGCTCGCTATGGAGCTATTGAGTGCCGCAGTAAACATTGAGGTATTGCTAGATCCAGACTATGGTTTGGACATTCACTTTATGGCTGTTGACCCAGGATCCAGTGTTAGTGATATAGTCCCACCAAATTCAACCACCACCTGCTTCTCTTCTATAGAAAAGGGATGACAAAGAATACAACACTAGCATTAACCTACTGTGTTATGATAAAAGGTTTACAACACAATTACAAACACAAATACAAAACAACAACGGGAGAAGGGGAAATGAGTGGGTGTCCATGTTCCACTGTCCCTCATTGCTGAGTTGAGCCATTCTGACTCTTCATAGTGAGTAAGATATTTTCTCACTTATATTTTGTTCTGTTGTTACTGGGACTATTAGATGGGTGAAGTCATTCTGTCCATCCAACATGTTGATATTGTCTCTCTCATTACTTGAAGAGAATAGCCTATACAGAATCCCTGTGGTTTCTAATGCCGCGTCTTCCTTTCGGCACTATAATCATCATTAGGTCAAGACTATTCAACCTTGGCTTCTTAAAGTACTGACAAACACATGAATTCTTACATCAACATCCTCTAATCCCAAGGTGCAACATTAAAATGTATCTTCCCACAGTAAAAAGTAACAATCAGAACAGAGAAAATTCTCATACCAAAAAAAAACATACATGTACATTTCTCTGATATTAAGTACATGATAATCATACATAATAATCATAATGATGATGCAGGGAGCCTAGGTTTTTGAATTATCTTCATGAACTAAAACATCCATTGTTTTCCCCCACTGCGTACAGCACATGAGGATAGTAATCGCTGTGATATGTTTTGCCAATGACTGCTATTATTCGGAGGGTATTTATAAGAATAACTTATGCCGCATGGTCCAGTCTTCTGAATATTGCAAGCAATTTATTCACATCAATCTTCGCTTCTGTTTCTACTACGGTGAGGCGATGCGGAGTGAATCCTATCCAAACATGCACTTACATCACGCGTTTAATTGTTCATGAATTTATATTCACCCATGGCCTGTCCCTAACACTATTTTATGAAATGATTATATGTTCACCCTCATATGGAGTGGTTACTAATCTGTTAACAAAAGAATGGTACTAAAATTTAGCACTATATTTCCAAGTTACAGATTATAATGTGGCAAAATATTTTATCCCCTGACTAAGTAAGAGTCAGGAATATGCGTAATCATTTGTATGTCCCCGCATGGATAAAACAAGTTCAGAGACAACCTTACCAGTGCATTTACACTACATAGGATATTTGAAGGTGGCAGACACCAGTTCTCTACTTGTGCAGTATGAAATCAAGAGTCTGCTCCTACATTGAGAAAATGTTTCTTTAAAGTCCAATCTCTACAGTACATAAATTATTTGCAAATTTCTAAGCATTGATAGGGATATATAGTTCCATTGCATAGAAGTTATTTTTCATAGGACTATGAAATTGGCAGAAACGAGTTTTCTTCTCTGAAGTATGAATCCGGAGTCTTTCCTAAATTGAAAAGAGTTTCTGACATGAGAGTTGATACTCTATGTACTACAGTACACATACTATTCATAGGTTATAAACACTATTTAGTTAGATATAAGTTCATAATGCCTATAAAAGATATTAACATAGGGATTTGAAGACATAGGAAAAATTACAGCGTGGCGCCCACCTGTGTTTCCTTAGTAAACATCATCCAGCCTGGTTTAAGAGAATTGTAACTAATTCTTAATTAAACATACTGGTCAATGTAATACATAAATATATCTTAATAATGTAGATAACATACCAATAGCTTGAAGAGAATCATGGTTTTAAAACAAACTACCTTCTCCCCGAAGGGAAAGGTCGACTTTCTTGTCAGTTCTCTTGACTAGAAATGGCCGCTTCAGTCTTTGTTTTCCCCCTCGCCAGGATTGGCCAGATAAGGGAGAGAAAACAAGCCAAACTAAATTTAGCTGTGCCACGGTCAGTCTATCGCTGTTTTATTTTCTCCTACATTAAGTAAGTTACTTAAACAGTAATTGTAAGGGTTTGTTTATTTTTAAGGGAGTCCATAAATAGGAAAGGGTAGGGACGTTTTTATTATACCACACATACCAGGAATATCAACTGGTGGGCATCAAGACAGCAACGTGCATTTTGCTGGTGACATGTTTATGGTCGTTGAAAATGAAACGTAGTTACAAGAAATGGTAGATATAATTGCAACAGAAAGTAAAAACACCAGACTTTGTCAGAATAACAGAAAAATAGAAGAACTGCAATTACAAAGACAAAATGTCTTCCTATGTGCAGCATCGATGTTAATGGAGCCTGTCTGAAACAAAGGAATGTATTTGAGTATTTGGGTACTTTAATAACAGCAGATGCAAGATGCATTAAGGGTGTTGAATGTATATTAATAACAACAGATGGAAGATGTATTAAGGGTGATAAATGTACATTAATAACAACAGATGGAAGATGTATTAAGGGTGATAAATGTACATTAATAACAACAGATGGAAGATGTATTAAGGGTGATAAATGTACATTAATAACAACAGATGGAAGATGTATTAAGGGTGATAAATGTACATTAATAACAACAGATGGAAGATGTATTAAGGGTGATAAATGTACATTAATAACAACAGATGGATGAATGTATTTAGCGTGTTAAATGTACATTAATAACAACAGATGGACTATGAATTAAGATGTTAAATGTACATGACAAACAATGGAAGATTATTTAGTGTGATAAATGCACATTAATAACAACGCATGGAAGATGTATTACGGGTGTTAAATGCACATTAATAACAACCCATGGAAGATGTATTAAGGGTGTTAAATGTACATTAATATCAACACATGGAAGATGTATTACGGGTGTTAAATGTACATTAATAACAACACATGGAAGATGTATTACGGGTGTTAAATGTACATTAATAACAACACATGGAAGATGTACTACGGGTGTTAAATGTAAAAGAAGCATTTCACAAGATGAAGAACATTCTCTGCAATTTATCTTTGTCTGGCGGGATGAGATAAAGAATTCTTAAGAGACATATCGAGCCTTTCCAGATGTACAATAGCGGATCATGGACAATTAAGTGGCAGCTACTGAGATATAGTTTTACTGAAGAATGATGAGAACACATCGGACGGATAAAAAGAGTAATAAAGATATCCTGAAAGAAGTTAACTCACAAACAGAACTGGTCACTCGCACCAGAAGTTAGTCCACATTATTTGGGTACATTACCAGAAGCGGAAAGATGAGGTACGCCGTGCCAACGCGAAAGTTGAAAGGGAGGCAGGAGGAGATCAAGAGAGACGGTTCTGGACAGCTGGACATCATAGTCTAGAGGAGCATCTGTATCAGATGTGGTTGGCAGTAGACGAATCGGAAAACTATGGATAGATATGACTCCCGGCAGTACACACGGCATGGACTTAGGAAGACAAAACAGAAGAAGAAGACGGTGTGCTAGTTCCGTATTTGCATAGACCAATCGACACACAAGGGTTTAGTGGTCAAACTAGTGGACATTTTATATATATATATATCTGAAGAAAAATTAAAGGTCCATTTTTCACGTCTTAAGACACATTTGACATATTATACTAGACTCATTTTGTATTGGTCAATCAGCACTCTATGGGTGATATGGTCAGTATCAAGCCTAGCACCTTTACTTCACAAATATATTTCCCGGTACCCATTCTGGACTAGATCGACCTGAAGCGCATATCAGCCTCATTGCGGGTTCGAACCCATGATCACCTGGCCGACAGGCCTAACGTCTGGCCACTGCGCTACTGCCACTTTCATATATACTGCAATAAATAACTGCGAGGAAATCTACAAAGTTGAACCTCTCGCAGCGCAGCTCTCCAGACAGCTACAAATAAACAACATTTTCACGGATTCAGAAAACACACCAATTTAATTAACAAACAGGCAGAACAGAGTAAAATTAATTATCCAAAAGCCAGAAGAGTGCGACGGTATATGGCTGTGATGCGAAACAGATTGGATTAAGGAAACTGTTAGGGATGTCAGCTAAATAAGAAATGAAGACAAATTGATGTATATTACATTAAGACCAATACATCACTCCACAGAAATTTGCATGGGTGCTGTGTCAAGCTGTTCAACAAAGCTGGAGAGTCCATTGAGAATTACATTGGGTATGGTTTCAACAATAAGGGTGGCTGTAAAACCACATTTAACAATAAGAATAAATTGGATAAGTCTAGAACAAGTCACAGGTTATTCTACAATCACCACAAAATAACAAATGAGGTCAAGCAGAAGTCAAGGGGAGAATCAACATGGTCAGGGTCGTATTTCACAACAGAGGCGCAGAGCAACAACATGGTGGATTTATCCAAAGATGTATGGAGAGGAGATTCTAGCAAACAAATGTCAATCATCATCATCTTCCAATTTTGCCGTCAAGAGTTGAATAGTTTATGTTCCACCATCCGATGGATGGTACAAAATAATGTCTTTCCGTGTGAGTGTACAATGTCTTTGATGTCATCACTCCATGTTCTTCTCCAGGGGTTTGATGCCATAACTCCAAGTTCTTCTCGTGGGTCTTGATGCCATAACTCCAGGTTCTTCTCAGGGGTCTTGATGCCATAATTCCATGTTCTTCTCAGGGGTCTTGATGTCATCACTCCATGTTCTTCTCAGGTGTATTGATGCCATCACTCCATGTTCTTCTCAGGGATCTTGATGTCATCACTCCATGTTCTTCTCAGGGGTCTTGGTGTCATCACTCCATGTTCTTCTCAGGTGTATTGATGTCATCACTCCATGTTCTTCTCACGTGTATTGATGCCATCACTCCATGTTCTTCTCAGGTGTATTGATGCCATCACTCCATGTTCTTCTCAGGTATATTGATGTCATCACTCCATGTCCTTCTCACGTGTATTGATGTCATCACTCCAAGTTCTTCTCAGGAGTCTTGGTGCCATCACTCTGTGTTCTTCTAAGGCATATTGATGCCGTCCATCCATGTTCTTCTCGAGGGTCTTGATGCCATAACTCAATGTGCTCTTTTCGAGGGTCTTGATGTAATCAATCCATGTCCTTCTCGAGGGTGTTGATGCCATAACTCCATGTTCTTCTCAGGCGTCTTGGAGTCATCAATCCATGTTCTTCTCAGGCATCTTGGTGTCATCACTCCATGTTCTTCTCAGGGGTCTTGATGTCATCACTCCATGTTCTTCTCAGGCGTCATGGTGCCATCAATCCATGTTCTTCTCGAGAGTTTTAATGCCATAACTCCATTATCTTTTCATGCGTCTTGATGTCATCACTCCATGTTCTTCTCAGGGGTCTTGATGCCATCACTCCATGTTCTTCTCGGGTTTCTTGGTGCCATCAATCCATGTTCTTCTCAGGGGTCTTGATGTTATCAGTTCATGTTCTTCTCAGGGGTCTTGATGTCATCAATCCATGTTCTTCTCTAGGGTCTTGATGTCATCAATCTATGTTCTTCTCGAGGATCTTGATGCCATAACTCCTTGTTCTTCTCAGGCGTCTTATGTCATAACTCCATGTTCTTCTCGGGGGTCTTGATGTCATCAATCCATTTTCTTCTCAGATATCTTGGTGTTATCTATTTTTTGTATATAACAAGTGTTTCTGTGGGATCCTTTCTCGTGGACCTCTAGTAATAAAATTCCCCCTGGTCTCTGGGTAGTGCGATTGGACGCCCGTGTGTATCTTGCGCACGTAAAAAGTCCCTTGGACAGTTGGAAATCGAAAAAGAGTAGCCTAACGGCGCTGCCCGGGCAAAATCTCGAGTTAAAAATCTACTCAAGTATTTCAGGATCCTCGCCGGTGCTGCGGAGTTCGTGCACTGAGATGGGCTTCTCCAGACTCAGGCTTGAGTTAGGAGGAGAATGGAGCACTTATGGGTTGCACCCGTGTGCCGTGATGTTGATCCAACGACTAAACTAAACTAAACTAATCTAAGTGTTTCTGTTTACTTGATATTCAAGAAACGTTTGTACTCCTGAAATGTCCAATAGTTGTTGCACATCTCTTGAGTTTTCAGCGACCAATGCTATGTCATATGCATTGTTTATGTTCCTGTCATCGAGAATTGTGCAAGGTATGGCTACTTTTCGATGTAAATTGTTTTCGTTAAGAGATATACATTAGAACAATATTGTAAATAGAGTTAAATAATCATTAGCGCCTAATAAATATCAGCTTCACAGGCATAAACATCCTTTCTAGAGGATGATCAATCACTATAAATTAGTTTCCATTGAGCACCAATTTGAGTCATCTCTATGTTTCGCGTATGTAATCGATTGTGTTGACATATCTATTATATGAAATGGAGAAACATTACCTGTCTTTCCTTTCACAAACTGCTCTTGAGGAAACTGTGAGTTATTCCATCCTCATTATCCAGAGAACGTTTACATAACTATCTTAATGGTTAATGTGACCAGACTGACGCCAGGTCGCCTCGTCGTTTCGATTCACGGAGCCGTGACATGAGTACGACACGAATCACTGAGTTTCCGAACGCCCACTGTTCCACCCAGTAGTTCAAAGAACCGGCTATTTCTGAGCCAGTACTGACCCCTTTTGTATATGTGTCATGTATTCCGCTGGATGCTTCAGCACCTTCTTATTCAAATCGTCAGAGTGACCAGAGGACCTGGCCGACACTCAGTACTCCGGGGAAAGGTCAGATGGACAAAGAACAACGCTGCAACTGGTACCATTAGTATTGGTACTCTTCGCTAGCTATTGAAGATGAGAAAGGAGCACTTATAGCGACGATCCCAGTGCTGTAATACCGGTTCTTGACTAATCTCATATCAACTCACCCAAATCGTCATTATTTTAACCTAGCAATTGTATGAGACAGAAACGATTAATTAGCTTAAATTCAACCTCATTCACAATGTAATTAAGTTGTGCAATGATGCGCAAAAACTCACCTGCAAATCTGTTGCATGCTATTTTATTTCTGCTCGGCCATGCCCATACGTTGATGTAATTGTCATGTTGTGCACCAATTGACACCACAATGTCCATATTCTTGGAGAAGGCAGCGCTAACGATCCCGTACTGATGCTCTTGGAACCTGGCCAGCTCCACCTCATGCTGAATCCACCACACACGAAGTGCAGGCATATAACCCGTTTCACCAATCAAAAGCAGCGTACCATCTGGAGAGAAGGTGACGCAGGAAATCTGCTGGGCAGCTTTGTAAATGTATGATTTCTGTCTAAAACAAATGGAAATGTTGTCTTCATATTGTTAATTTCTCATGAAATGTCAAATTGGAAAGGGGGCGGGACCTTACTTCGTTGTACATAGAACACGTCGTCATCTTCTGAACAGGCAGATATGAACAGACGTATGTATTTAATTTAGTACATAGCATCAACTGAAAGACGTTTAGTCTGTCCTCGTGGAATCTAAAATCCGTTCATCATCTTGCTAGTTTAATGTCTTGTGTGATATAATACTTATAACTTCTATTCATTCTGTTCCTTCTCCTGCTTCTTAGTATTATTATCAATCATTAGCATCAACATCATGGTCATGATCTTCTTCTTCTTCGTGCTGTTCTTCTTCTTTTGCTTCTACTTTATTTTTCTTCTACTACATTTTCTTTCTTTCTTTCTTTCTTTCTTTCTTTCTTTCTTTCTTTCTTTCTTTCTTTCTTTCTTTCTTCTTCTTCTTCTTCTTCTTCTTCTTCTTCTTCTTCTTCTTCTTCGAGTGGCACCACTCGAGCTCCACGTGGACACGTCACCTATAGTTCATGTAAATGAACACAAATCATTAGGTCTTTTAATTGACAGACATTGAAACTGGAGCTCTCATATTCACGTCCCTACCAAGAGAATAACACACAAAGTTTACCAACTTGCTACAATTCAGCACTTTCTGGATGAAAGCACGCAAAAAATATTCTATGCATCATATATCCAATCACTTATCGATTATTGTTCCACAGTGTGGGATGGTTGTCCTAAATCTAATGAGAAACGACTGTGTTCTCCTCAAAATCTCCTCTAGTTTCTGGCATAAAGCACGTTGAAAGTAATACGTTATACAGTCATCTAAGACTTCTACCACTTTCCTTTTTTTAACAAAGCCAAATTAGTGAATAAAATTATATCTGAAAATCTCCCAGAGTATCTTCTACCGTTAATTCAATTTAATGCAATGAACAGTAAGCGCTTTAATTTATTGCATGTCCCGAAGCCTAGATTTGACTTATACAAAACATGTTTCGCGTACTCTGGTGCTCACTTGTGGAATAGCCGTCCACCAGACCTGAAATCTCCAATGAGTCCCTACACATTCAACAGAAAACTCTTTCAATACTTACTCCATACCGACTATATTCCTCCATAAGCCACCTACGGGTAGCATATTTCACTATCATTCTTCACTGTGTGTGTGAGTGAGAGAGTGGGTGAGAGAGTGAGTGACAAAGAGTGTGAGTGAGAGAGTTAGTATGAGACAGAGAGAGTGAGAGAGTAAGAATGCGTGTGCCTGAATGAGTGAAAGAGTGAGTGAGTGAGTGTGTGCACATATGTGTGAGAGATTGAGCGAGAGAATGAGTGAGTGTTAGAGAAAGGTTGTGTGTCTGCTTGTCTGTGTGAGAGAGTGAGAAAGTGGGTGAGGAGTGTGAGTAACAGATTCAGCGAGTGAGTGAGTGAGTGAGTGAGTGAGTGAGTGAGTGAGTGAGTGAGTGAGTGAGTGAGTGAGTAAGGGAGAGTGTGTGAGTGAGTGAAAGAGAATTTGTAAGAGAATTTGTATGCATATGCCTGTGTAAGTGAGTGTGAGAGCGAGTGAGTGTGTAAGAGATGGATTGGGTGAGTGAGAGAGTGTGTGTGTGTGTGAGAGTTAATGAGAAAGAGAGAGAGAGAGAGAGAGAGAGAGAGAGAGAGAGAGTGCATGTGTCTGTCTGTTTGTCTCTGTGTGTGAGTGGGAGATTGATTTACTGTGGCTTAGAGAATGAATGAGAGAATATGAGTGAGAGAGAATTTGTGAGTATGTTGTGTATGTGCATGTGTGAGTGAGTATAAGTTAGTGAATGAGTGTGTACTAGAGAGTGAGTGAGTGAGAGAGTACATGAGAAAGTTAATGAGCGAAAGAGAGTGAGTGAGTTTGTGTGTCTGTTAGCTTGTCTGTGTGTGCGAGAAAGAGAGTGAGTTAGTGTGGTTTAGAGAGTGATTGAGTACGCATGAGAGAGAGAGAGTAAGAGAGTGCGTGTAAATGGGAGAGTGAGTGAGAGATTGAGCGAGAGAGTGAATATGTGGGGGGCTGGGGGAAAATATGTTTGCCTGGGGTGTGTGCGTGGTTAGGGTGTGTGTGGGTGGGGGATGTGTGTATGTGGTGGATGTTTGGTGGGTTGGAGATGTGTGGGTTGGTAGGGGATATGTCTCATAATATGGTAATATGCATTGTTTATGTTTACAACATTAATTTGACAATGTTTTTTTTTTCTATTTAAATGCATTATGCACTATTGATAAACGAAAGATGAGTGACTGGAAGGGCTAAATGCAGGACGGGCCTGCATACCCAATTTGTAACCCGTCTAAAATAAAGATCAATCAATCAATCAATCAATCAATCAATCTTCTTCGTCTTCGTCTTCTTCTTTCTTTCTTTCTTTCTTTCTTTCTTTCTTTCTTTCTTTCTTTCTTTCTCTTCCTCTTCTTCTTCTTCTTCTTCTTCTTCTTCTTCTTCTTCTTCTTCTTCTTCTTCTTCTTCTTCTTCATACTACTGTTGATTCCGTCATCGTTATCAATACATGTGCACTTAGACTGCCTTCAACACCTGGTAGGAAGGAAATAGTAGAACTTTGAATAGAGAAAGCAGACTGAGGTACCTGGGAATCAGTTTTGATAGACGTCAGTCCTTTGGGGTTCATGTTGAAGGGGTGGTTACAAGATATTAGAAGAGGCTCAATGCCCTGACGAGTGTGGCAGCAAGGGACCTGGAGCAGAAAATGCTATTCATACTGTTTCAGCACTTGATCATTTCAGTGGTAGAGTATGAACTGGGAATGCTCAATGTCTCAAAAGGTCAGCTAGTGAAACTAAAGCGTATACAGAATGAAGCCATGGGGGTAATTCCGGGATGTATACGGGACACCCCAATAGTATGTATGCGATACATCCTGGCGTTGCCGACCTTTGCGGACAGACACAAGATGATGCCAGCAAGGTCATACCTCTAGGTAGCTGCGGACAAGGAACACCTCCTTCATGATTCCATGGAAGCAGTCAAGGGTCACAGGCTGCTACGAGGAAGATCATGGATGGCTCAGGCAGAAGATACCATCAGAGAAGTGTACACATTTGAGAAGATTGGTAGAGGCAAGGAGTGAGCCAGAGTGCCGAATAGAAATTCAGACGTGTGTGGGGTTATAACATTGGGCCGTGAGTGTAGAGAGTGTCCAGCGGGCGCGACGGAAGCTGACATTCAGCAATTAATTCATGACTACTCTTCTTCTGGCGATGATTATCGATACCAATGGCTCTGTGTTAAGAGGCAAAAAGTGCCTTGGGATTCATAGGAAACGAACATGGCCGATGTTTAATAAAGGAGAGCTTGGCATATGACACCATAACTACAAGTCTGAGAATAGAGGTGGAGGCGGTTACTGCAGCTCTCCGAAGGGTAGAGAACAAACTGTATGCGCATATTGTGATTGTTACTCATTCACAGGCATGCTGGCAAAAGTAAAGATTGGCATGCTTCGTGCAGAGTGGCTTGCATCGATTCAGAGGTCGCGAGTTCTGAGCATTTGATGGATCTTTTCTCCAGGACATTCTGGTGTGGTTGGAAATAACAGGCAGACAGATTGGCCGGTGCTGTATCATTAAGGGGTGATTTGATGCGTGATAAGGAAGATGTGGTGAATGCCCTCTGGGAGAATATGAATAATGCAGAAGAACAGATAGACTATCATGGTTTACAGAGAATGCAGCAGCAAAGGATAGTCAGAGGATACGATTGACAGTCGTCACTCAGTGGTAAAGCAAGACTGACATATAATCAGATTACAACGGGCACCATTAGAATTGGAACTCTACGCTGGCTGTTGAAGGTGAGGACTCGGTGCTTATGGAAATGCCCCAATTGCAGTGATGTCGGTTCTTGACTCAACTCAACCAATATTTAAATATAAAATTCTTCCTAAAAGACGCACGGTTCATTCATAGAAAGATCTCCCATGTAGCCAAAACACAGGGCATCCACCAAGACGTATGATTCCTTCATAGAACTATCTCACATAAAGTCAAAACACAGTTCTTCCACCAAGACGATGATTAATTTATACAAAGATCCCCCATACAGCAACAAAACAGTTCCTCCACCAAGACGTATGATTCATTCATAGAAAAGAACCCCCATACAGCAACAATACAGTTCTTCCACCAAGACGTATGATTCATGCATAGAAAGATCTCCGATAAGACCAAAACACAGTTCTTCCACCAAGACGTATTGTTCATTCATAGAAAGATCTCATACAGCCACCGCACAGTCCTTCCACCAAAACGTATTGTTCATTCAAAGTAATATCTCCCATACGTTTTTTTTTTCCACACCAAAACGCATATTTCACTCATAGAAAGATCTTCCATACAGCACCAAACACTCCTTCCACTAAGATGATAATTCATTCATAGAAAGACTCCCATAAAGCAACAACACAATTCTTCTACTAAGACGATGATTCATTCATAGAAAGATCCCCCATACAGCAATAACACAGTTCTTCCACCAAACGTATTGTTCATTCATAGAACGATCTCCCATGAAGCCAAAACATAGTTCTTCTACAAAGACGTATTGTTCTTTCATAGAAAGATCTCCCATATAGCCAAAACACAGTTCTTCCACCAAGACGATTATTCATTCATATAAAGATCCCCCATATATTAATAACACAACCCTTTTACCAAGACGTATGATTCATTCATAGAAAGATCTCCCATAAAGCCAAAACACAGTTCTTCCACCGAGACGTATTGTTCATTCAAAGTAATGTCTCCCATACAGCCAAAGCACAGTTGTTTTTTCCACACCAAGACGCATAATTCACTCTTAGAAAGATCTCCCATACAGCCACAACACAGATCTTTCACCAAACGTATTGTTCATTCCTAGAAAGACAACCCCCCCCCCCCCCCAAACAGCCAAAACAGGAATACGAACTTGCACTGAATGATATCCAGGAGCACTGCGACACCAGAAGCTGGGTAAGCTAATGTAGCCGAGCCAGGGTCGACAGCCAGGCAGCTGGATGTGGAGCACGTCATACCAAGAGCAAGTCTGAGCTGCATTCTACTAGGTTCTCCCTCCGAAGTCTTCTCTAGTCGCGGGAACTGCCTCATAGTTGGGCCTTCTTACAACTAGGGTCTAGTCTTTCTTTCCACTGGATTGCCTGCAACAACAACATATATGTACAAAGGGCGTTAAAAGCGAGAGACTCGACTTCATTGCATCGGGTTTATCTCGGATTTATCGTTTATTGTTCGTTGAATATTCAAGACGTTTTTTTTCTTACAGCCGCGTTATGGCCATAATTTATGAGTTGTTGAAAATTGTCGAGGAGGGCGTTTTATAGCCTTTCGACTGCACGGGGATTCCTGAAGACTGGTTTAACACTTTTTTCCACCCACACTGGTATATGTTCGGCCACTCGATGAACTAATTGTCTTTCGTTCGACCTATGTAAGTTGCTTGGCACTCACACTGAGCTAATAAATGCAGTTTGTTTTGGTGTACGAGATGATGAATCTTGTACAGATGGAGTAAGTATCCAGTAGGAGTTAAAACCTATCTGTTTCTACATGTAACAGGCTGTTAATGAAAGGATGGCGAGTATCAAATATATTTCTGTCATACGTGATCGAGCAGCGTGAAAAAAACTAATAAATCACGAAAGACACATAAAGTGTATGTTGGGAAAATGCAAATTGCAAGAGAAAGAGATGCACAATGAGTAGGTTGATCACGGTCTCAGCGAAAGTGATTTAAAAAGCTGTAGTAATTTCATGGACGAAAGACAACAATGGGATCAGACTATTTCCTCTTGCTAACAGACAGTCGGTCAGACATGGATAAAACTTGCACGACTACATTTAATGAGTTAAATGGGGCATCGGCAAGGGTTTCTACTCCAAGGGAGGGAATTCCTAGGGGGAATTTAAGGGTTTCCGGGGGGGGGGGGGGGGTGAAGATTATTTCAAGATCTCGTTAATACAACAACCGATTACTTGATATTATTTTTTCCTCCATACTTTACGGTTATGTACTCCTCGCCCTTCTGATATTCGTCTTATAACGTAAGTAGACCCACAAATTACGTTCTATGTAGACGTCTAAACTTGTTCTAGTATGTGTTATTAAAGTCAGCTTCCATTTTTACGTATACTATGTGGGGGTGGGGGGATTTATAGGGAGGAAATACGAAAGGGGAGGAATGACATTCTCAACATATGGTAAAGGGGTGCATGAGCCAAAAAAGGTTGAGAACCACTGAATTAAATTTTAAGAAAACAATAATACCACGTTCGTAGCGAGAAGCAGGCGGATTGTCCTTTTTGTAACGTAGCACCCCCCCCCCCCCCTTTTTCCCCCTTTCCAATCCCCCAAACTGTCAACTAAATGTTAGATATTGGTCCAATCTAACAATTTAGATTGCTGACGGGAATCCATGGCTGAGAGGTTACGCTTTAGGCCTCAGGCTGAGAAGGTACTGGGTTTGATTGCATCATAGAACAAAGCAGTTTTGCCAGAACCCTGGTATCTAACGGTATCACCCCCACCCCTCCCCCGGGTTCTCTTGGGTTGTGAGTTGGATAACTAGCCTTTTCTCGGACAAGGGCGAACAACGGAATGTTCCGTGTGCAAGTTATGCACGTTCATAATTCCACAGCCGTTAAAAGTCGCACAGAGTAGGACGTTAGGCTACTGCCTTGGCAAAACTGCTATGAAAGAATGTCTATCCACTAGTAGATGGAGCCCGTTACATTGGATGGAATCTTTCTATAGGAGGCTAACCTTAAACAAACTGCATACGGAATTCGGACTCACCGACCTATGAGGTGCATAACTAAGTGTGAAGTACTTCCCTCGACAGAGGCACGAAGAAGAGGATTGTTGACCACAAAAACATTATAGCTACGTTTATGCTACTACACCCTATGTAGGGCTGTACGTAACACACTGCAATTCCAGTTGCGTGTTAGTTAGTTAGTTAGTTAGTTAGTTAGTTAGTTAGTTAGTTAGTTAGTTAGTTAGTTAGTTAGTTAGTTAGTTAGTTAGTTAGTTAGTTAGTTGGTTGGTTGGTTCGTTGGTTATTTGGTTGGTTGGTTGGTTGGTTGGTTGGTTGGTTAGTTGGTTGATTGGTTGGTTAGTTAGTCGCGGTTCCAACTTCACGGCAACAGGTTGTCCCCATTATGCTCCGTTCCTATGCCAGTGAATATCACACAAAATGCACATCACTGCCCTATGTGAACAATGGAATAGACAGGAGTATCGGCAAGCCAACAGCCCGCACAGGGACACTGTGCATAATGCCGCCGCCAGAATGCCAACGCAAAAGTCTTCAACGAAAAATACAGTTCATCGTCGATGGAATCGGCAGTCACCAGAAAGACTTCATTGACCCGGGTTTTATCCCATATGGCTCGGCCTCTTTCTGCAGGGCGACCCGCCGAAAGCGCCGCACAAAGCACGAACTCCGTAGCTCCAGCGACGAATCCCAGGAGTCTCCTGAAAAATGCACTCGTGAAGCGAAAGGGCAAATCAGTCAATTCAGCAACAGCCGGCCGCCATAGTTCCGAACTTGCAGTTCGCGCTACAAACAACCGCGAACAAATGTAAACCAGTCCAAAATGAGGAAAATGCGAATGCAACCGTAGCAACAAACGTAAACACTCAAAGGGCCTTAACGGCTTAAATGCCTATCCGCTATGTTGGGGACCGGAAGTCCCAACAGACTGTAGACTAAGTCTCAGCCAAAGTTGCGTGTGGAAACTATAGGCCATTGAATGAATTTGGGAAATAAAGCACACGTACTGCTGGACACTCATATTGAGGAAAGGAAAGACGTAATCATTAGAGGACACAGGAGGGTCTCTACTTGGCCAAGTACACTTGTTCGTTCAGTGCAGCGGTGTCAGCATTTAGAGATGCAGGTTCGAATTACAATATGCCAGTAGCTTACCGTGGCCAAAGGCTTGCGAACGAGGTTCGTGAGCCGCCTACAAGGCGTTCTAAACGCAGCCGTGTCGCATTGTGTTATAACGTGTTGGTAGAGAGCCGGTCGTTCAGATTGCAATGGCAAACTACTGAATGTAAAATCACTTGTCTAGTACATCAACAGCAGCTGAAAATGCTGGTGTTGACTGCATCGTCCTGTAAAGGATATGCAACATTTAAAAAAATAGCTTTCATTGTTTATATTGTCTACTGGGAGCTCTGACCTTGCCAGTCAATACTTGAGTTTTTTAATGGTCTTTTAATGTGAGCAGTGGCCAGTACGCGTGTCTGGTTATTTGAGATGGTGGTATGCGCTCAAATCTCTTTCGATGCGGCAATTTTTTTTTTACCCAACCAACCAAGTGATGAGTGTCATGCGGCAGGTAGAAAGAATTTCCGAACCAGTAGAAACCTATAAGGCTAGTCAACATTTAGCATTATCTACCAGGATAACAGGGTTGAGTCTTGTCACCGGATCTATTCTCCCCTTTATAGCGAAGTAATAATGAGATTGATCAAAGAGAAGCCAGAAATACTAATCGGAGGTTATAATATAAACAATATACGCTATGAATATGACACAGTATTGGTGACAAATAATGCAAAAGGTGTAAAAAAATTGTTGGACATTGTATTAACAGACGGTGCAAAGAACTGACTTTCCTTTAATATCAAGGAAACTGTAACAATGGTGATATCAAAGAAAATGATGATACGAAAATGTGAAATGGAAACAGAAGGGAATCTTCTTAACCAAATGGATAAATGTAAATACCTAGAGGCATTTATAACACCAGATGGACGATGTACAACAGAGATTAAGAGCAGAATAAGGCAAGTAAAGGCCGCATTTCAGAATATTAAGAGCATCTTATGCAATAAGTCACTATCATTGAATATAAGAAAAAGAGTGCTACAATGCTATGTAGAACCAGTTTTGCTCTTTGGCAATGAAACTTGGAATGTAAATGAACAAATCAGGAAGAACTTAGAAGCAACAGAGATGTGTGTTTATGAGACGAATGCTGCGAATTCCTTGGACTGCCAGAATAACTAACGACTGCCTGGAAGAGGCTAATGAAACTAGAACGTTATATACAACAATAAGAAAGAGACAAAACGTTTTCTTTGGTCATGTGATGAGAAGAGAAGCATCGGAGAACATCGTGACTCCTGAAAGGATAAAGGGAAAGAGAGGCAGAGGCAGACCAAGAGAAATAGTGCTGGATGGAATACGACGGTGGCATGAAGAAATATCATCGGCAGAGTAAATCCAGACCGAGATATGTAGAGAGCAATGAACGCCTACACCAGCTGGCAAGGCGCGTGATGATGGTGATGACCAACTGAGCTTACAAGCCTACCAAGGGTACCAGGACATGTTATGTACATTAAAAGCTGCCAGGGGTGATACTAACAACATATCTGATTGACTGAATAACCTAAACATACGGAACAAGGATCATATATCTAGTTTGCCTTATGGCTCAAAAAGGGATCCTTCACTCTTACTGATGTTCTGTTAACATACTTGCATGCCACTAAAAACATTTGTAAGGTGTAAACTTTATTGTTGACAAGTGATGAATGTGATGTGTAATGCGACAGGTAGAAAGAATTTTCAAACCTGTAGAAACCCATAAAGCCAGCCAATACATTCCAATACCTACCATTGTTATGTGAGATGGTATTCCAACGACATTCCATAAATCAAACATAGCTGTTTGGTCTATCTGCTACATTTGTTTATGTATTTGTTTTCTTATTTATCCAGTGCGATACTATCTGTGTTCTGGCGTTGACGTTTTCACAGTTTCGCGTTCAACTTGGTGCCGTTTTCGTGCGCACTGGCGGAAACAAAAATGTCAGGAATATGACTTTATGTGAATAACGAAGACACAAACCATACATAGTACGATTTATTGCCTGGCACATTTCGCTGCATCTCGTCGGGTATTTACTGCAGATGTCACACAATGTAGAGTAAACTAATTAGAATCATCGTTCAAGCTGAAATGTACACATGTTCACGTTGTGTGACATCTGCAGTAAGTACCTGACGAGTTGCAGCAAAATGTGCAAGGCAATAAATCGTACTATGTATGGTTTGTGTCTTTGTTATTCAAATTCACTACGGGAAAACATTGTTTTGATATGTCTTTATGATAAGTATGCTATGTGCCATGTAGAGCGGCGCAAGATAACCTAACTAATCCTCATCATCGCCATCATCATCATAAAGTGCCGCGGTAATTGGAAAGGATGATCGTGTCTCATAACAACCTTCGTTTTGCATTGCCTGTTTGCATATTCATGTAGTGATGAGATCTATACGAGATTAATCAAATATTAAAATTTGGGGTCTCATCTCATCTCATCTCATCTCATCTCATCTCATCTCATCCCATCTCATCATGTTCCTCTTGTACCTTGCGGTGTCGAGGTGAAGTATAAGCAGCGGGAGAGTGCCCGCTTATAGGCTTCAGGTATCGATATTTCCATGGACTGTTATTCCCTGCGTCCATCGCTTTACGTGGTCTTCCTCTGCTTCCCTCTGACCTGTATATCATTGCCTGTTGTGGCACACTGTTAATTGGTAACCTACTTGCATGGCCAAACCATTTGACTTGCTGCCTTATAATAAAATCTAGTGCAGCTATAACCCCCACTTTTGTCCTGATTTCTTCATTTCTAATCTTATCTCTTCTTGATACATTGAGTATTCTTCTCGCCAATCTCATTTCTATTGTTGTGATTTTTCTTTTCTCTTTTTCTGTCATTTTCCAGGTTTGGCATTGGTAACATAGAGTTGGTAGGAGATTGTGTTGTAAAGTGCTTTCTTAGTAGTTATTGTTACATGTTTGTTCGTTAGTATTGGTGCCATTTGTCCAATGAGTTGGTTTGCCTTATTACATCTATTTTCGATCTCGTCTTCTGATTTGCCATTTGATGATATTATCCTTCCTAGGTACTTGAAACTCTTTACTTGTTTAAAGGGATGTTCGTTTAGGTGAATTGTTGTTGCTTTTTATTCTTTAGATATAGTCAATACCTCTGTTTTACTTGTGCTAATTTCCATAATATGTTCCCTACACATTTCGTTTAGACTATTCATGTAGTCTTGTAATTCAGCTTCTGATTTTGCTATTAGTGTTTGGTCGTCCGCAAACAGGAGTTCTCTAATGGTTGGATTTGCAAATGGCTCTTCGTCTGTGTTCTCGTCATGCGGTGTTCTTGCGGTCTCTGTTTGGCTGGTTTCTTTACATATGTTGTCTATATATGTTATAAACAAGAGAGGGGACAGGACACAACCTTGTCGTACTCCAGATCTTATGGTGAAGGGTTTTGAGTGTCCTCCGGTTGCTCTCACTATGCATTCACTGTTGTATAAGATTTCACATAGGTTTGTTAGATCTGTGCTCACTCCATATTGTTTAAGGATTTCCCACAGTTTGTTTCTATCTACTCTATCAAATGCCTTTTCCTATTCGACAAAGGCTAAGTAGAGTGTTTCATTGAATTCGATTGATTTTTCTATAAGTTGTCTAAGAGCAAAAATGGCATCTGTGCATCCTTTATTTTTCATAAATCCAAGTTGTGTTTCGCTAAGCTGGGGTTCTATAATATTTCGTAATCTTTTTCTCAAGAATTTTGCAAAATATTTTCCCAGTATGACTCAACAGTGAAATGCCTCTGTATTGTGTGCAGTCTCTTTTGCTGCCTCTGTTTTTCCAAATTGGGGTAATTATGGCGTTTCCCCAGTCTCGTTGTGTCTGTTATTCTCCTAAACGTAGTTGAATAGTCTATGTAGGACGCTATTCCTACTACTCTTGCTGCTTTAATTAGTTCATTTGGTATTTCATCTTGTCCTGGTGATTTGTTCAATGGGGCTAATCTGATGGCTTCTAAAATGTCTTCTTTCAGTATGTCTGGTTCTATTTCTTCGGTGGCATCTGTGTCGGTTTCATGAATTCCTGTGACACCTGATGGTATGTTGAGAAGTTTTTCGAAGTACTGTTTCCATCTTATTAGGATTTGTATGTGTTCACTTATTGGTTCTCCATTTTCGTTGTTAATTATTTCAGTCGGTTCTGGCAACAGGTCCCTTCGGGGTCCTGGCTGAAGTCAATAGGATCGCCGATTCCTCCGAAGTCGGAGAGTGTCTGCCTGTACGGCGAGGAACCACCAGTCTGCACACCAATAAGCCAGACATGGGACAACGGATACTCACGCAAAACTCAGGTCCTGTATGACATCGCAGTGATGTTGGACAACAGGATGCCTTCATCTGACATACAGGACTTCGCGTTGGAGCTCAAGCCAACGAACACAAGCAAGCAAGCAAGCAACATTTGTATTTTCCATGGGACACATGGGACAGTAATCATGCCATAGCAACTTGATCGACGTCAGAGCTACCCTTATTTTTTTTTTATTTTTTACCATTTTAAAGCCTTTTATCCTGCTTTTTTTCTTTATATACTTGTATCAATTCTTCATCTCGTGGTGGGACACCGGATAAATAAATAAATGCGCGCATGCGCGCTGCTAGTCAGCCATTTTTGCTGTAGTTGTTGATTGGCGTCTTTGGCGATTTGTAAATACGAAGCTAGTTTTAATCTGCTGTAATCGAAGTTGTTTTGTGTGCTGAATTGCAGTATTTTTATTTGGTTGAATATTAGGTACTATATTTATAGTCTATAAATATATAGTAGTCCTAAGTTCAAATAATTTGTGAAGGCAGACACTTGAAGTCACGGTGTTACTGAGTGTAGGCTGTGTAATCCTACGGTACCCCAAAATGGCCAACCAAAAATATGAGTTCCAGGATCTTACTAAAACTGTTGTTGCTAAGATGTTGAGTGGGGGAGAATGCCACTTGATTGATGCTCCAAAAAGAACTTGTAAAGTCTTCAACAGCTGATGTTAAAGCAGTCAAAATATCTGAAAGTATTTTAGCATCATGTCTTTGCTGTGCAAAGTGCAAAACGCTATACAGTTGGTATACGTTGATTAATAAAAAAAAAATGGGTTAATCAAAGTGGGTATGGAGTTGCAATACAGCATAGCATGAAGTGTGGTTCCGGTGGTTCTACTAACATCAAAAGATTTTTTGAAGCCAACCAGCGAGAAGTAACAACACCATACCAACATTGTCAAATTCGTGGCAAAAAACGGTTGTTGAACTAATTACATCACATCCAACTATATCCATTTCGGCTGGATTATCTGTGATGCTGAAAACTTTGCTGCAAGATCTACTTACGCTGCAAACAAGGTATATAATTACACTGTATCACGGCAAACAGTGACTCGTTCTATTTTGGCGCAAGGAAAATTGGCCAAACTGCAGTTTCAAAAATTGTTTCAAAATATGGCACAACATTCAGAATGTGCAATTTCGGGAATAGTTTACTTTTGGTCTGCAAGACAAACATATCTTTTGCCATATGGGGGAATTATTGCATGTGGACTACATAAAAATTGGGAATGTATTACTTTTCTTCTGTCTCTTATAAACATTGATAGTAATCAATTCCATACTGCACATTTTACGCACAGTTTTTTTTTTTTTGCATGTGAATTTCTTGCTGAATCTACCACATTCTCCAGTCCATTGTTTGTGTGTACTGATAATGCAGCAAGCATGACAGCAGCATTTGATGAACGGTTTGATACCGATACAGAAATGCACCGATCTGGATGTACTGAGCACAGGTTATCAACATGCAGCAGGGGCGTGATTTCTGAACTGGATCAGTTCATGGATCAACTTTCATTTATTGAAACATATTACAATACACTTCAAGAAAAGGCATCACAGCTGCCATTTTCCATATCAACAAAATCTGTAACATGTGAATGGCGATCATATTACCAACGTTTCAATGCCCATTTAAAAAATTACTCTCATTACTTTAATGAAGATGATGAAGAATTCTTAAACCACATTCCGAATATTGCTCAGATTAAAAGAATGCTATACATGTGTCGGATATGGGTTTGATTGATGGCTCAACCCCACAGAGATAAATGATGAAAAATCATTTTTCCCAATGTGATCCTGCCCGTTTAATTAATTTAGTTGCACTGACTCAATTGTTGAGACCATAAATAGAGTTTTAGAGAACCAAGGAATACCTTTAGGAAATACTGAAAAAGTTGTACTCCCTTTTATACCCAATTTATTCCCTAAGTGGTTCCTTGCCTCTCCTCTACCAACTAATTAATTCTATCTAGGGTAATTTAAAACAATTTGACTATGACAAGTAAAATACAATCAATACATGACATGACCTTAGTTTTTATGATTTAATAAACATAAATATGGATTTTGTAAATTGCATTCAAAATTACAATTTCCTGTCATAGAAATAAGGACATATACATATACATTAAATATTACAGACTTGATGTGCCCATGATAAGGTAGATGTTAACAGTTTAGATTTTTCCGCAGTGGCCTGTAAAGCTAATCCTTTACTGGTCTGGATGATCTGAAAAAAAAGAACTGTCTCCAATCAGGATTCACCACTTCCAGCTTTGGGAATCACTCTGGCTATCATCAATTGTAGTATTATTGTTCCTGGGCGTAGTAGAACATAAGTTGGCTCTTGTTTTCCTTTGTCTTGGCCGGTACTTATTTAAATAAAGATTACCTCTCCTATGAGACAAATGGAATGGTTGCAGGTAGATCAGGTTCGACGCTACTCTATCAAGGGCATCACTCAACCATGTGCTCACTCAACAGGTGCTGCATTCAAACTTCACCAAGTCAGGTCTGGATTGACATGAATAAGACCACTACCTCATCCAAACACGACGGCTTCACAATGTGTGTTGTGACATAATGTCTCCAGTTGGCACCATCTCGCAGACGATTATAAATATCTTTTCTTGGAAAGACTAATTTCATGTGTGAGAGACTGGCACTACCTTTTATGGTAATGAATGCCAGCGCTCAGATAGAGGCAAGGAATTTGCCAGTAGCTGGAATTAGCATAGCACCCGGGCTGGACCAGGGCTTCACTTGAGTCTGGAAGTCCCCACTATGTAGACGTGATTTTTTCAGGGAGCGGGTGAAGGCCCTTGTGGGGCCATTTTTGCCTCTATGTTGCATTGGTGAGCATACATATGTTTTTTTTTTTTTTTGAATGATAAGATTTGTGTTAGATATTTAATACAATCTTTGTTTGATATGAAAAGTCATACTACATGTCATATATGTATTTTGGCGGACTTTGCTACGGCACCATTACTTCTGTAAGAAAGCCAGCCTGAGATTTGAACGTCTATACAACTGTTCTATATTCCTATGATTACAATTCTTATCCAATTCTTATCATGCTATGATTACTGCTTCATCTTCTTTTGAAGAGTTTGATGTCTCTGTAAATTCTGTACTGTGTCTGCAGAGTCAATCTATCTTCACTTTTGGTTCATCTCATCTACGGAAGAGCCTATCTTTACCGGACTTTTGGTAAAGTATTCAGGTGTTACATAATGTCTTTGTTAAAGATTCAGTTCCTGTATGCACATATCTATATTGTGTGTGTGAATCTTTACTTTATCTGTGTGCAGAATAGGCTGGGGACGGAACATATATTTTGTGTCTATGACAGCCTGGGGACACAGTTAAATTAGACACCCCATTGCTTTTGTCGGGTTTGGTGGGTTCTGTATGTCATTGGCTCAATCATATTTATGAGAACGGTTCACATACCTACATACTCATTTTTACCTGCCGTAAATCGTGCAGTGTGCTGGCCACAAGAACCAGACATTGGGGCCAATATTTCCACAACTTCGATTTTAATCACACACCCCACCCCGGGCATGTTCTATAACAGATTGATGCCTCCCCTATATAGAGGAGTGTTTTTATGTGAGAGAATATATATCTCCATTTGGTATCTGTGATGTCCTGTTCGTTGGATTGGTAATAGAGTGAGGTTGGTAGAGTGTTCAGATCACCGCCCCACTTTCCCGCCAAATAAACCCATACGTTACCGGCGCACAGGGTATACCACTTCAGGATATGGGGATTGTCCTCTACCTATATGTTCTGTTGTTGTCTCTGTGAGTCTTATGAACCTGCATAATAAGCTAGAATACTCATAGAGTGTCATTTTAATCTTACAGACATGTGAGGCATGGAGGCGGGGAACCTCTTGGCTGGATCTTAGCTGGATCTTAGCTGCATCTTAGAGTCTACAACATCTTGGCTGATTTTAGCTGAATCGACGTATAGACCACTTTGGCTGTACACTTTTGGACGTACAGTCTGCTATGAGGGTTACTGGTATAGCCCAAAAAGTCACCCAGTGCTGACAAACAGCTACATTTTTTCCTAGAAAACCAGAGGGGCCGTAATCCCCTATTATTTTTCTGGCAACTGGGAGAAACTCCAGACGGAGTTATCTCCTTTTTTGGGTTTGACATTATAGTGACATGTATTGAAAAGCTTCAACTACTTATCCCTGGCTTCTGACGAGAGATGACATTAATCTTCTTCCTGTATTATCAGGGAAGTTATAGTCTGCAACAGCTTACGGACTGGAGGTTACTCTCGATGTGAAGCGTCATACTAAATGGTGTGAACTATGAAACCCGTACGGATTCTCCCGTGTTACAATGTCCCCACTGCGACATTGTGGATTCATCTTTTTCTTTCGACGAAGCATGTTACCCATTTATATTACGGGAAGCCGCATAACGATGTTCAGCCAGCGATGACACCAACGCATAGAGAGTTCTTCGTTCGCTGGAGACCCCAGCGACTTTGTTGAGAGTCTGTGCTTTATTCGTTCCAGAATGTTGGTAGAGGGGCTTCTTATTCTTCCTGGTGAATCAGGGAAGTTATAGATATGCCGAAGTCACAGATGGGATGGTACTTTCCTTCTGAGAGGTCATCGTAATTTGAATTAGATATGAACCCAGCTACACTTCCCTGGTTTGTTTAAATGTCGTGCTGAGACATTTGAGACTTCGTCTTTTTCCCACGATGAAGTATGCAAGTCTTACAACCTTCGGGAGATCGCCTAGAGAGGAGGTTCAACTAGAGATGACCCAATGCTTATGGAGAGTCCTTCCTTCACCAACAACCCCAGTACGTCGTTGAGAATCTGTGCTTCAACGTGTCCAAACTGATGGACATTTCTATCAAGGGTTGAAATCCCTATTTTATGCAGACATTTGTATCCTCTCAAGACCAATGCCAGATCGAGTAGTCCAGACTCAGTCACACACCATCATCATTGTTATCGAAGGGACAATTGAGGACAGTTCCTTTTGTTGGTCAATTATGACTGTATCCTATCAACGTCTATGAGCCGTATCCCCATTACAGTGTTCAGTATCCAGAGAACCTTGTTTTTCTCAGTGGCACAGTGTGGTGTTTGGTCAAAGGTGGGATGGGGAGAGCCCATCTATTTCAGCAGTAAATCAGATGAGGAGTTTGGTAATAACAGTAGCAGAGTCGTCATAGAATTGTGGTGTGGGAGAAGTGTAGAGAAGCCCTGTGTGGAGTGAATCTACATTCACCTGATTTTGAATATTGGTGTCTGCACGAACTTAGTTACAATAATGACACAATCACCAGTCAGATATTTGATCTCTGTTCTGGTTGGTTTTTCCGTGTGATCGACATCATGTAGGGGTAGGGAAGAGAAGAGGAGGAGGAGAGTGTTAGATTATGAGTTATACATTATTTGAGAATGTATATTTTTTGTTGATGTTGGATAGATTGTAGTGGAGACAGAGTCCTGTATTTTCATATTACGAGATTCTGTCAATAAAAGATATATGTTCGTCAGGAGAGTTTTCATTGTCTAGTGACCAGTGTACTACTGTTTGTTATTGTAGAGAACTGTGCTACTGTATTTGTATATGTGCAGAGAATCCAGTGGGAGGTCGACCAACACACAGTATCAGATATTTTATCCAAGGATAACAACTTGATAGAGATCTGTGGTTAAGTGGCCTATTCTCTGTTTTATTCTTCAGGAAGGTAGTTTATCTTGTAACGTGGGTGGAGTCTATTCGACCATCACCCCATTCTTCTTTCAATAGAGCCAATAACTACTCTATTCCTGGAGTCTTTAGGAAATAAACTGTCTCGATCAACTGCCTTTATACGGCGAACCTGAGGGACCTATTTAATTATTTCCCCTAGACACTATTTTCAGTCCATTTCATATGGTATTCTCATTTATTATCCCACATGTGTCAACATGTGTCAACAAATGGTTGTTTCCAAATACTGGCTGCTGGATGTATGGTCCTTCTTCTCTTTCTCACTTAGTCGTGGCGAGTTAAAAAGCTACTATTCTGCCGGCACATCTTGGTTCGTGACCAGTCGCTGTTTGTTGGTACAATGAGGCCGGAAAACGATTGTAGCTGTTTTTATCTCAGCTTTCTCCATGTTGAAGTTTTACCCCATATCCGCTCTTGATTCCTGAAGTGTGTGTTTTCCAATCCGGGGCGGTGTCGATTTTCCACTATCCCCCAAGTTTTAATGGTACAATTTAGTTTTAATTTGAGGAGATCTTGACAGCTAGTAACGGCTTGTGAGTCAGTATACCACAACATGAATGAGACATTCAAAACTCTTTTGACAAACTAGAAATTGATGGTGCTACATCTCATTTAATATTTCTGTTATACTTCCTCCTGACTATCAGTTGTACAAAGTTATTGTTGATATTGACGAAGAAACTTCCAGAAGCATGGTGAAGAAATATTGTCAGAACTTTCAGAAAATTTTTGGAGAAAAACTTTGGCCATATTGCGGCAGTTATCTGGCAGTTATTGCAGCATTCCTTACTGGAGTTGACATTAAACCAAAATAGAAGACCTGGCCAAGTCAGTTGTTACTAAGAAGAAAGGAAGTGTGGACACCAATAAATGGGCAAATGATTGGATCGCTTTTTCTAAGTCTGTTTTTCCAACTGTTATTTCATTTATCAAGGATTTAAATTTTTCTTCCAAATCATCTGCTGTATTAAAGTAGCAGGAATTGTAGAACAAAAGCCGAAAAGTGATTTTGATTTATTTTTTGATCCTCCACCAAACAAAGCACTTAAGTTTGATGACAGTAGAGTGCTTCGGATTTTTCCAGCTCTCGTTATAAACTATGTGTATATCATATTTGCATGTAAGATGAAACTTGTGGAAACGGTTCAGGGATTACCTGGAATAACTGAATTATTAGAAACAGTCGATCAGCAGGAAATTGATAATGTGCTGAATGAACAGAGTGACACGGAAACAGAATGAGAGTGTCAGAACAACACTGAATTGTCATATTTAGATTAAACTTTGTTTTAATAAAATACTCTTGAATATTAAAATTAATAAATTCTATTCTATTGTTTTACATGTCTCTTTATACATGTAGTCCTATTTAGTAGACACTAACGCTAAACTTTCATGAATTTCATAACTTTATTTGAACTGTTTTCCATATTAATATTATCAAGGGAATCCCATGGGATGGGATGGGATGGGACAGGCATAAATTACCATGGGATGGGATGGGATTGAAAAATGTGTCACATGGACAAGCCTGATTCTCACTGTTATGATTCTTTCTTAAATGTATTTTATCTCTAGTATTCCTGTTGCTGGTTACAACACTTTCTCTCTGTAATCCCGTTTATCACGCAGAGTCTCGTAGCGGAGCGAGAGCTGAGGCTGTTCGACCCCCGCTCGTGACTTGCGGGATACTGAGCCGGCCGCTCAGAAAGCAATGGCAAACTACTGAGCGTAATCTTGCCAAGAGATCAACATACAGCTGAAAGATGCTGGTGTTGACAGCTAAGTCCTGTAAAGGATATGCTTAAAAAAAAAAAATTCCTCTTGCTAGCCATGATTCAATGACTATTCCCACACCGCGTTTTGCCCTTTCTTGCTGTTCCACTCCAGAGTAGACAAACGTGTAACTGTGTTGGATCTCCATGCATCCTTTCCCATTTATTCTGGAGTCCGCTATTCCCGTCAGTCCAATTTCCCTCTCTGTCAGTGTTTCTATAAGTTCTTCTTCTTTACTATTACAACCGCAGACGTTCATTGCGCCTATTGTTTTAATCGATGATCTATTTCGTAGTCCAATAACATTACCGGGTTTATATCCATTATACTTCTTAGTTTTTCTACGAGCAGTATGAAGATCCCCTGCCGGCTTGCTTGGCCAGTCGCAGGTTTGGGACAAAAATCTGACCATAGGGAGTCCATCCCCTATGGTGAGCCATATCCCCGTTAGCCCATGACCTCGCTATCATAGTTAGTTTTTTTTTTTTTTTATTTGGGGTCAAATTACAAAATAACCAGACTTATGCTATTGTTAAATGAACAAATGGATTGTTAAGAAGAATTTACCAGATATCTCAACCAACAAATGGAAGTGTGATCAAGAGACATCGTACACTCAAGTACATGTGTATACCCTTGGCCAGTGACTGGCCTTCGGGGATTATGTGCAGGAGGTAAACCATTACACATCATCTGACTTCTCACACGCTCGGCATCTGACCTATCTGCAATCATTTGTTTCTTTGTCTTTATTCCATTCCTGATCTTTTCCTGCCATGCCACGTGATCAGCGGTGACTTGTTCCCAAGGTGCAATATCAATTCCTGTATCAAACATGTTCCGCTTATGTCGACCCCAAGATCTTTTACAAATCTGTAATTCACCAAAAAATGTGTCCTTTTGGTATTCTACCATCGTCTATCCTCCTGATGTGTCCTATCCATCTAAGTCTGAGCATGTAACAAACCGTCACAGACCCGATCTTTCCAATACTTCGGTATTTGTGATCTTATCTTGCCACTTAATATGAAAGCTGTTTCTCTTGGTGTAAGTAGACTAGGTTTCACTGCCATAACATATATTACTAAGAACATAGGCTTTATAAACCAGGACTTTTGTTTTGGCTGTAAGGTTCAGAATGCTGGGGTTGAATGCGACATGCTGTAAAGGATACGCAACTCACTGGGACAAATATCCCTTGTAAAACAAATATGCTAATTTTGATTTGCCAAGAAGCTGTTTAATTGTATCATTTAAGTGTGCTATAAATGAACTTGCGTCTGGCAAGGCTCCAGGTAAGGATGGGATTCCAATAGAGGTAATCAGGAGTGGGCAAGACACACTCACTTTACAGATCCACCAGCTAATAGAGCTATGCTGGCGAGAAGGACAAGTCCCACAGGATTTCAAAGATTCAAACATCATATCGCTGTACAAGAACAAGGGTGATCGGAGCGACTGTAACAACTATAGGGGTATCTCACTTCTGTGTATTGTTGGGAAAGTATTTGCCAGAATTGTTCTGCGCAGACTTCAAGTCCTAGGAGATCAAGTCTACCCCGAATCACAGTGCGGCTTCCGTCAGAACCGGTCTACCATTGATATGATATTCACATTGCGACAGATGCAAGAAAAATGCCGGGAACAAAATCAGCCACTGTTTATTGCCTTCATCGACCTCACAATGGCATTCGATTTGGTCAGTCGTGAGGGTCTGTTCAAAGCACTAAAGAAGATTGGCTGCCCACCAACTCTTCTGTCCATTGTGGAATCGTTCCACACAAGCATGAAGGGTATAATCAAGTTGGATGGCTCAACTTCAGAAGAGTTTGAAATCAAGAGTGGAGTTAAGCAAGGTTGTGTACTAGCCCCCACGCTCTTTGGGATATACTTTTCACTTCTACTGAAATATGCCTTTCGTGATCAGGATGACGGTATATACATTCACTCACGCTCAGATGGTGGCCTCTATAATGCTCAGAGATTGAAGGCCAAGACCAAAATTAAGAGGGTACTAATCAGAGATTTGCTTTTTGCGGATGATGCTGCGATTACGACCCACTCTGAGGAAGAATTACAACATCTACTATCTGCATTCTCCAATGCTTGCTTTGAATTTGGTTTAACAATTAACAAAAAAAGACACAGATTATGTCACAAGGTGCACATGGTGTACCATCTATCTTTATTGACGACGCCGAACTGGAGATAGTAGACCATTTTACATATCTAGGATCAGAGGTAAATAGCAAATTATCCCTCGATCAGGAAATCAACATCAGGATTGGCAAGGCAGCAACAACAATGAACATGTTAGCAAAAAGAGTCTGGAAGAACAGGAAGCTTACTGCCAAAACAAAAGTCCTCGTCTACCAAGCCTGTGAACTTGGTACTCTTCTTTATGGCAGTGAAACCTGGACAACTTACTCACGCCAAGAGAAACGTTTAAACAGCTTTCATATGCGGTGTCTGCGAAGAATAATTGGTATTAAGTGGCAAGACAAAATCACAAATACTGAAGTATTGGAAAGATCAGGTTGTGTGACGGTGTATTCCATGCTCAGTCTTCGTAGACTTAGATGGATAGGACATGTTAGGAGGATGGATGATGGTAGAATACCAAAGGACATCTTTTTTGGTGAATTACAGACGGGTAGGAGATCTCAGGATCGGCCTCTACTACGATACAAACATGTGTGTAAGCGGGACATGATTGATACAGGCATTGATAATGCACACTGGCAGCAAGTCGCCGCTGAACGTGTTGCATGGAGGGCAACTATCAGAAATGGAATAAAGACAAAGGAGAAAATGATTGCAGATAAAGCACACACAGAGCGTGAAAGACGTAAGATGGTGCAAAATGATGGAAATGACCATGTTTTCACATGCATCTACTGGTGGCAAACATTTGCAGCAACAATTGGCCTTACCAGCCACACTCGCCACCGCCATGGGTCGTAGTTATTAAACCTTTTTGAAGCACAATGTACCAAACTATCGTCTGTCAAGACGGAAAGGTGCCAATGAAAATTTCCCATACAAGTGCCTCAGCGACATAGATAAGGGAGGCAATCAGTGGGAAGTCGCACATTGAAGCTCACATATTTATTTGTTGTAGCCCTTGTATGACGTTGTGTATATAAAGTGTAGTTTGAAATTAAGAATGAAATCAAAGGAAACACTTTGTTTAAAAGGGTTTAAACGGTAAGAGAATCATTGCACCGAGTTTTATCCCATATGGTTCTCTCTCTCTTTCCGCAGGGCGGCCTGTCGAAAGCGTCGACTAAGCACGAACTCCGTAGCTCCAACGACGACGCGAAGAAGTATCCGAGAAACTTGCTCTTGTGAACCGAACGACGCAGCCGGAATCGAACACACAACGTTCCGATCGCATGGCTGGCGGTGTAACCACTTCGATACGGAGACTGACAATTAGCTTTGGTAAGTCAAGCAGGCGGGACACTGACGCCATGCTGCTGGTAGTGCGAACGGATGTGTGAGTAAGTCTTCCGCAGAATAATTTGAGACTAAGAAACAACACGCAGTAAATTGTGTTTGGCTTGTGCTTGATCCGTAACAGACGCAGTTAGTTATTCCTCATTCCACGTTCGAAACACAGCTGTGGGCGATTTGGCAATAGATCGCCTTGCATTGTTTGTTTTAAAATAAAAATGGTATGGCAAACTACCGAACGTAAACTTGCAAAGAAATGCTGGAGTTCATTGCTACGTCCTGTAAAGAATATGCAACTGACATTATCATGTGTCGGCGTCTTGGCTTAAAGATTAGTGAGTCGCAGTATCAGAATTCTCCAACATACCGTGTCGAAACTTTAAATCAGCCATCGACGAAATAGAAGCAAATCGCTTGGCGTTGATTTCGACGTTATAATGCAACGGTCGTTCAGGAAGCAATGGCAAACTGAACGTAAAATTACCTATCAAATCACAGACAGCCAATAAAGGTTAGGCTTGACTGCGACGTCATGCAAAGTACATGCAACATGCTATATTGGTATGCTATATTCTGTTATTACAACGTCTATCTATATTCGGTCATTACATCAACTAGCTATATTCTGTAATTACAACTTGCTATATTCAATGTATCTGCAGCAAAGAACCTCAATGGCTCGGAACGCTGAAGAAGAAGAAGAAGAAGAAGAAGAAGAAGAAGAAGAAGAAGAAGAAGAAGAAGAAGAAGAAGAAGAAGAAGAAGAAGAAGAAGAAGAAGAAGAAGAAGAAGAAGAAGAAGAAGAAGAGGAAGAAGAAGAAGAAGAAGAGGAAGAAGAAGAGGAGGAAGAAGAAGAAGAAGAAGAAGAAGAAGAAGAAGAAGAAGAAGAAGAAGAAGAAGAAGAAGAAGAAGAAGAAGAAGAAGAAGAAGAAGAAGAAGAAGAAGAAGAAGAAGAAGAAGAAGAAGATATTCAATCATGTCAGCAACTATCTATATTTAATCACTATATCAACTAACTATTTTTTGCCATTACAGCAACTAGGTATATTCCGTCATTACATCAAATATTGTCATTAGACTTCTGGGCTTGTCGTTGTGTGGTAATCCCTGGATAATCGGATCGTCATGGCAGATGTCCCGGGTATTATGTTGAATGGATGTCCTCTTTTTTTTAAAAGTTGCATATCCCTTACAGGAGGTTGCAGTCAACATCAGTATTTTTCAGCTCTTGTTGATGTTCTTGGCAAGATTACGCTTAGTAGTTTGCCATTGCTTTCTGAGCGACCGGCTCACATACCCTGTTAGTAACCAACGCGACGCGATCCGCTGCCTAATCTCGCGCAGCTGTGTTCCTCACTTGGATATACGGGATCACGGAGAACGTCGTTAACTCCTTCTCCAGGGAGACCGGAGACTCTTTTAGTAGAGAGAGTAAATTAAAGTACTTGGGTATCACCTTTGACAGGTGTTTGTCTTTTAAGGATCATGTGGAAACTTTGGTGGTGACGGCTGGTAGGAGACTTAATGCATTGAGGGCGATGGCAGCAACCGGGGTAGATCAGAGGATGCTTTTCAGGCTCTTTCAGCAGTTAATAATTTCTGTCGTTGAGTATGGTTTGGGGCTGCTGATAGTATCAGAGCCAGCTAAAGGGTTGGAGCGCATACAGAATGCTGCCATGCGGGTAATCCTGGGTGCACAAAGGACACACCAATTATATGCACGAGGCATATCCTGGCGCTACCAACATTGACGGATATGCATAGAGTCCTTCAGGCTAAATCAGTGTTTCCCAACCTTTTTTGTACCATGCCCCACTTAAGCCTTTCTAAAATTCATATTGCCCCCCTCCCCCGCCCCATGCCCCCCCCCCTCGACATATACATTATTTTTAATATTCAAAAATTGAAATGTTCACTAAAGAAACTTGAATGATAGGTTTTAGGAAGAAATCACTAGGTAATTATTGAGCAAACACAGTAAGTAAATTTTCAAAACATATAATGGAGAACTGAAATTCAAGTACAAAATAATTTTAATGAAAGATTTTTCTATATTATTTTAATTATTAGTAATTATTTATTATTTAAATTTAGTGAGATCCTTGCGCTTGATGCTTGCTGCAAAGAGATCTTATGTCAGGTTCCAATTTAGTTAACTTCAGTCTCAAGTCTCTCTCCGTTTTGTTATATTCAGCCGATTTCTTCCATTTTCGAATTGCCCCCCTTAACAGTCAAATTGCCCCCCTGTGGGGCGTGGGCCCCACGTTGGGAAACACTGGGCTAAATGGTTGGTACCTGAGAGTAGCTGCAGACAGGGATCACCCCCTACATGAAGCCATGGGTATGATCAAGGGTCATAGACTAAGACGAGACAGATCCTGGATGGCACAGGCAGAAATATCTATACGTCAGGTGTGTGATCTGGAGACTATCAATCATGAAAAATAGTGAGTTGAAGTTCCGAAAGACATGGTGGACTGGCACAATGTAATAATAACACTGGGTCGCGAGTGCAGAGAATGGGCAGCGAACCGCACTGAGTTTGAAGTGCAACAGCTGATCCAGAGTAACACACATCAAGGTGAAATAGTCATAAACACCGATGGATCAATGTCGAGAAACAGACGTGGTGGTTGGGGTTTTATTGCAAAGGCTAAAGGACGAGTCTTGAAAAAAAGAGAGTCTGGCATATGAGACTACGACCTCCAGCATGAGAGTGGAGATAGAGGCAGTAACAGCGGCATTCCGGTGGCTAGAGGAGACTACTGCAACACACGTTGTGTTCATTACGGATTCAAAGAGTATGCCTAGTAAGGTGGAGAAAGGAATGTTTCGTGTGGAATGGCTCTCGTCGCTTCAGAGGTCACAGATTGTGAGAATTGTATGGGTATGTTGCCCTGGCCATGCAGGGGTACGGGGGAATGAACAGGCTGATAGGCTTTCGGGGAATGCACCTCTTGGTGGTAGATTGCCTATGGACAAGGGGGAGGGGGGGCGGCTCGTGCGCTTGTGCGACAAGGTGGAGATGGCGGGGAAACAGATTGAGAACCCATATGTGGAAAGAATGAGATTGCGGGGGATCGGCAGTGGTTCTCGAAGAATATCAAAACTGAGAAGGAAGACCAGGAGAACCGTAAATCAGATAGCGGTGGGAAAGATTAGTAGTATGACTCTTCGGTGACTGTTGAACGAGGGGACGGAGCACTATGAGAATGTCCTCGGTGCAGTGATTTCGGTTCTTAACTCAGCTCAACTCAACTGAACTGTCATTATCACAATGACTAATACACTCACAATATTTAATATAGCAAGCAATAACTGCATTGGAGAACATCGTGACAACTTGAAAAATCGAGGGAGAGAGAGAGTCAAAGACAGACCAAGAGAAATATGCTGGATGGACTGAGACGGTGGCATGGTGAAATATCTTCAGCAGAGCTGATCCAGAACACCAAATACCGAGATCTGTGGAGAGACATGAACGTCTAAGATAGCTGGCAGGGCACTTGATGATTGTGAAGCTATGGCTACAGTACTTAATTCGGCTAACCATAGCCAGAATAATTAACCTAGCTATCTATATTCTCAGTCATTGACAAAACTAATAATGCGTGCCGTTATTACCACATTTATCTACACAGACATCCAGTAAAATAACTGATTATATGTACACATCACAACAATTAGAGGATCACGTGTAACAACATGAATCTATTCTACATTTACAGCACTGGTATTTTACATGTTTGAAACATTCAATAGAAATATTAACGATGGTGATTCGCGCATTACGCTGTATTTATATATATATTACACTCATCATGTGACAACACTATTGATTGATCCTTCATAAAGAAACAGCCACTCCACAGACACGCAAAATAAACATCCGACCCTGCCAATGCATCATCCACATATTTTGTTAAAATGCATGCGTGCCATAACTTGCACAAATAATCACGGCACTTATACTTGCAAATTAGCCAATTCTCAGTCTTTTATCAACTCTCCATTCATAAACAATTTAGATCTCCTTTTAGCAAAAATCTGTCAAGAGCACGTTTACATACACATACCGTTGCTATATCAACGCATTGACAACATTTGGAGAATTTCCACACTGTAAAGAAACAAATTCGATGGGCTAGTCGCCTGCGAAAGTGAAGTAAAGTTTGGCCACCTACTGTCCCGTGCATTCATGCGCACTAAATGTAATGTCATAAACACACTACACACCAATAGCAGGAAACTGCTTGGGAGAATTTTTTTTTTTTTTTTTATGAGTAGCTTTTCTAATTATGAAATAGAGCACGGGCAGTGACGTTTCCGCATTACTTATTTTAATGTCCAATGTCTGAACTGCTCTTAAAGTGCCCAGAGTGCAGGCGTGCCCTCCGGATGTTTCGCCATTGTACGAGAAGGTTAGACGTACGATCCACTACCCATGGGTCGTTGGTAAGACGTTTCTGTTTTTTATTGTTGTTATTTCAAGTCAGTTATATTCCAATGTAGCTATATTGCTATATCAACAGCCAGTTATGTTCAGTCAATTATATTCTCGTTCATTAATATTCAGAACCAGTTATATTTACAGTCCTTTATATTCACAATCAGTTATATACACAGTCAGTTATATATTCAGTCTATATATTCGGTATATATATATATATATATATATATATATATATATATATATATATATATATATATATATATATATATATATATATATATACAGTCAGTTACATCCACAGTCGGGGACATCCACAGTCAGTTAAATTCGCATTCTGTCATATTCAACGTTCGTTATATTGACAGTTAGTTATATGTACAGTCAATTTTATCCACAGTAAGTTATATTCACAGACATTTCCTCTGAAGTAAACTAGGCAGGCCGAGAGAGGGATCATCCTGCATGGGCAACACATGGTCTCTAAATTCAGCCCGGGCTTTATGCTGATTTTTTTTTAAAGCAAAGTGTAACAAACTATCGTCTGTCAAGGCGGCAAGATGTCAGTAGTGGTTGTAGTATGTCCATATTAAGTAATATCCACAACCCTCTATAACCCCTGTCAGTTATTTTCACAATCAGTTATATATATATTCAGTCAGCTATATTCAGATTGCCGGCTTCGTGGCTTAGAGGTTATGACTTTTCTCCGTAATCTCGTATACTCTCGTGGGTTAACGTGATGACGGTAAGAATCAGCGGTGGTTCGAATCGCATCGATAACTTACGGGGTATGTGAGCCGGCCGCTCAGAAAGCAATGGCAAACTACTGAGCGTAATCTTGCCAAGAAATCAACATACAGCTGAAAAGATGCTGGTGTTGACAGCAATGTCCTGTAAAAGGATATGCAAAAAAAAAAATATTTAGATTAGTTATATTCACAGTCGGTTATGTGAAAAGACAGTTATATTCACAGTCGATTACGTGAAGAGAAAGTTAAATTCATAGTTAGGACTAAATTATCATGTAGTCTTACTTACTACACTGTTGCGTTTACCTTCTCAGTCATAATCATATTGTGTTGATTTCATAATAATTTCTATATAACCCAGTTGTGTTTAGATGTATCGCCACATTTCGTTGTAATTACAATTACCATCACAATCCGTTATATTCACGTTCCCTACAGCCATTAACATTTTATCTGTCATTCACAGTCACTTTCTGTCATTCACCGCGCTCATCCACACACGGCATCATCAACATCATCATCATCACACTCGGTTTGGTCATCCAGGTCCACTTTTCTCTCGCTCTCTACCCCGCTAATATTTCTATTTTTACCAACAGATCCACTGTGCACGTGGTGATGGGCTACCCAAGTCTTGTGCCCCGGATCCGACCCTCTCATGCCGAGAATCAACACGGACGACCCGCTGCTCCCCTCACAAGTTGCCGTGTTATACGTATACTCTGACAACTCATCGCCATTGCCATCCACCTGCAACACCTTTCTATTGAGCCATTCGCCAACTGTTACCTGCTTGGTCCAGCCGTGTGGGTGAGAAACTATCAGACACAGCCGGGACGGACTCTCCCAATACTTCTCGTGAACTCTCGTCATGAGGTCCTGCAGATGTGTATTGGTTTCATACAGTTTCACCCACAGATCTCGGTCGTGGGTGACACAGGTCACATTGGTCCACTCCTCGCGGTTGTTCACAGATACGGCATCAATCCCATACAATCTCTTCACTTCGCTGTTGTCGCTAGTGTCATCAAAGTTGATCTCAACAATGGTATTTTCGGCCTCAAGTTTATCATAGACGACGTGCTTTGCTGTGAAGACATAGACATAGCCCCACTGTTGTCGGGGTTCATCTGACTGTAGACACTCGGGACATGGACACGGATTAAGCTGCAGGTCGAAGTGCCCGTAAATCTTGAAATCTCCATCATCCTCATTATTATCATCATCACCATTATCATCAACATTATCATCATTATTATCATCACTATTTTCCTTTGTCTCAAGATTCAAGCCACCTACCTCTCCAGTACTATTAGTTTCCTTCGTCATCTCACCCTCGCTAATCTCATCAACTTCTCCAATATCATCGTCGTCGTTGTAGTCGTCGTTATCATATTCATAGGTATATAGGAACCCACTCCCTGTGTGGGCAATATGCGTACCCCCGTATTTGTGAAAGGGGTAGCCGGGTGGTCTGTCAGGGCTGGTGTACTTCACAACGAGCCTAGTAGTTCTCTTAATCATCATAGACACGTACTCGAACACTTCTTCATCCTGGAATGCTTCGGGAAGATTTTCCATGGAAAACTGCCTAACTGGAATAAACTGTAGGTGCCCTGGGTTTTTCTGGCATCCTTTCCATTGTTTCTCGCCCTCAGCATCTCTCGTCCACACCGCACACTCGTGAATTCCTGGTATATGAAAAAGACACAAATTATAATATTTTGAACGAATCAAATAATTTTACATTGAGCAAATACTTAACAAAAGCACTTTCAGTTTCATTGAGCCGTTATATATTTAACGAATACTACTACACTAAAAGATGTTTAGTTTCCTGAGCTCACTAAACATTGGTCGAAAACTATTACAATCATCCACGTTCAATTTCCTTGACCTGCTGTACATTAAGTAAATACTGCTACACATAACCAAAAATGAGTGAAGAGTGGAGTTAAGCAAGGTTGTGTACTAGCTCCCACCCTCTTTGGAATATACTTTTCAATTCTACTGAAATATGCCTTTCGTGATCAGGATGGTGGTATATACATTCACTCACGCTCAGATGGCGGCCTCTACAATGCTCAGTGATTGAAGGCCAAGACCAAAATTTAGGAGGGTACTGATCATAGAGTTGCTTTTTGCAGATGATGCTGCAGTTACGACCCACTCTGATGAAGAATTGCAATGTCTACTATCTGCATTCTCCAATGCTTGTTCTGAATTTGGTTTAACAATTAGCAAAAAGAAGACACAGATTATGTCACAAGGTGCACATGGGGTACCATCAATCTTTATTGACGACGCCGAACTAGAGATGGTAGACCATTTTACATTTCTAGGATCAGTAGTAAATATCAAATTTACCCTAGATCAGGAATTCAATATCCTGATTGGTAAGGCAGCAACAACAATGAACATGTTAAGGAAAAGAGTCTGGGAGAACAGGAAGCTTACTGTCAAAACAAAAGTCCTCGTCTATCAAGCCTGTGTCATTAATACTATTCTTTATGGCAGTGAAACTTGGACAGCTTACTCAAACCAAGAGAAACGTTTAAACAGCTTTCATATGCGGTGTCTGCGAAAAATTCTTGGTATTAAGTGGCAAGACAAAATCAAAAATACTGAAGTATTGGAAAGATCAGGTTGTGTGACGGTTTATTCCATGCTCAGTCTTCGTAGACTTAGATGAATAGGACATCTTAGGAGGATGGATGATGGTAGAATACCAAAGGACATCTTTTTTTGTGAATTAAAGATGGGTATGAGATCTCAGGGCCGGCCTCTACTACGATACAAAGATGTGTGTAAGCGGGACATGATTGATACAGACATTGATAATGCACATTGGGAGCAAGTCGCCGCTGAACGTGTTGCATGGAGGGCAAACATCAGAAATGGAATAAAGACAAAGCAGAAAATTATTGCAGATAAGTCGCACACCGAGCGTGTGAGACGTAAGATGGTGCATGCTGGTGGAAATGACCACGTGTTCACATGCACCCACTGTGAACGGACATTTACAGCGCGAATTGGCCTTATCAGTCACATTCGCTACGGCCATAGGTAAAAGTTATTATGCCCATTTTAAAGCACAAACTATCGTCTGTCAAGACGGCAAGATGCCAATGATAACCAATATTGATTAGTTCCATTGACTTGTTATACATAGTAAAACTACTGCTATACCCAACAATGTTTAGTTTCCGTGATTCTTTATACAATGAACACATACCAATACAGCCAATCACGTTTAGTTTCTTTGACACGGTATAGATTTAACAGACATTACTGTAGCCAAATACGATTAATGTCCATGATTCTTTTCAAAGCCGAAAATAACATTTGGCAGCCCATTTTTCGATGATATTTCTTCAACATTTACTTGTCGGTATTTTGGTAAAAGTGGAATACATCTAATCACGCACACTACGTTTTGAAAGTTGTGTCATTTAAGCTCACACAAAAGCATTGATCTTTAACCAGGCTGTCTTCTCTACCCTTGAGTATAATATGTCCGAGAAACTAGTAACTACTAGTTAAGTATTCTCGATGACTTTACATTCATTAAGTGTAATTTAATGTTGATACTGACGTAACGGTGGAAAGGGTTATGCCATCACAAATACGAAGACAGGTCATGGAATAATAAGGGTATGGGTGACCAGTTCTTTCTCCTTTTTGTCTTACTTCTCCAGAAAATTCCAAGAAATTATGACAAGTATCACGTTAAATAGAAAATCACAACAATCAAACCATGCAGGGGTTGATTGTTACGTCCTGTAAGAGACGTGGAACGACTTTCACCCAGTTTACGAGGATGAGTGGACCCCAGAGTGGTCTCGGTCAGACAAATATTAAACATCTCGTCGTTGATGAGAACGGAACCTTAGAGAATGGTGTTGATTTGTAAGCCATCTAACCAGTGCGCTAGCTCAGTTGCCTGACTTCATATTGGCTTCCTGAAAAGCAACCACCCGTTGTGATGATCCGGAGTTGTTTCCACGTCAAAGTATTCATCACTTTATCTCTCTCCGACACGCTATAATTAAGACAATATAAAATAACGTAAAGTAATGCAGCTTTACATTACAGAATAAAGAAAACCATGAGAACAATGACGAAAAAATAAAAATTTGCAGGAAAAAAAAAAAAAAAAACATTTTGCTCCTCAGCTCAAAATCCCAGGCTGTGATACACATTTTTCAAATGTTCAGTATCTCTACGTTGTTCTCATTTTTCTTTAATCTTGTTATTCTTCTCATCTCGTTCCAATGATTTAATGTATTCACTGATGGGTCTTCTCCGTGATTATATGTTGTGTTTTGGGTATGTATTTGTTTGCTGATGAAGGTTAGTCGCCGTAACGTCATGTATTTTTGTTCTGTAAAGCTGTATTATTTTGTGTTATTTTATATTGTTTACATTTCCACAGCTTTACTGCAGTTTCACAATTATTTTTTTTTTTGCGTTCGCTCGCTTTGACATCAAGCGTAGACAATACACACTACCCCTAACAGTGCTAGACTGAATTTTGCGTGTGGATTAGCTTTCCCTATTAATGGTGTCCCTCGTTATCGGGCGAACTAACTCCAACTTCAGAGGTACTTGTAATTTACGTACCCAAGTCAAGGACGACAGGTCAACATTTTAGTCCAACTGTCCGGTGTAGGGGTTGAACCCCTTACCTTGGCATCGGCACTCCGGATGTGTAAGAACACACGTTCTTATCCATTCGGCCATGTTGACCTACGTTCCACTAATTTTATAATTAAGGCAGTCTAGTTTATGATACGGCAAGAACAGCTGTTAGACCATTGTAGAACGTAGCACTCATCACAACCCCTTGGAAAGTTTCTCGATTCCTAAACATTTCCATTGTCTTATGCATCGTCGTATGCAGGGTGTCTTTAATATCCACCCTCGTGTTGGTCAACCCTTGTCTGTTTTTCCAGGATCCATACCCTCCAATGCCGGTCTCTCTGGCTGTGGGGTTACAACACTTTCTCTCTGTAATCCCGTTTATCACGCGGTCTCGCAGCGGAGCGAGAACTGAGGTGGTTCGACCCCCGCTCGTGACTTGCGGATACTGAGCCGGCCGCTCAGAAAGCAATGGCAAACTACTGAGCGTAATCTTGCCAAGAGATCAACAGACAGCTGAAAGATGCTGCTGTTGACAGCTAAGTCCTGTAAAAGGATACGCAAAACATACCCTCCAATAGTATTCTTTCTTACACATTGTGGCGTTTAATATGGACAAATTATTTCAGTTTCCGAGATATGGCTTATGAAGTGTGAGCTTTAACTGTTCATCAATCAATCAATCAGGTGCCGTCTCCACGTCTCGTTGACTGCAATGGATCTCCAATAACGTCTTCTCTCGCCTTGACTGTACATTTTGCCAGGCTGATGTTCGTCCATCTCTTGATGTTATCTTCCCATTTGTATCGTTGTCTACCTCTTGCTCGCTTGCCCTCAACCTTGCCTTCCAGTATGGTTTTTATAAGAGTATCATGTCTTTTAACGTGGCCGAAATATTTCAATTGCCTCCTCTTTATTTCTTTCATCAACTCTACATTCCCAGGTTTTCTAGGACCTCTGCATTTGATTGTTTTTGTTTCCATGAAATACGACCTATTCGTCTGTATATCCACATCTCCAGGGCTTCTATGCGACTTTCTAGTCGCTTGTTCAATGTCCACGCTTCCGCGCCATACAGTAGCGTTGAATATACGTAACATTTGACAATTCTCATTTTTAATGCGTTATTAATCTCTCTAGATGTTAATACTGATTTCATCCCGTTGAAAGCATTTTTGGTCATTCCTATTCTCTTTTTTATTTCTATTTCACTTCTGCCATCATCTGTTATGAAATGTCCAAGAAATGAGAAATTTGTTGCTTGTTCTAGTATTTCCCCGTTTACTGTGATGTTCATTGATGACCTTTCCTTTTCACTTCTAATTATCATAGTTTTTGTTTTTTGTATGTTAATATTTAAGCCGCATTCTTCACAGTGTCTGTTTACTTGTTCCACTAGGTCTTGTAACTCTTGCTCACTTTCTGCTAGTAACACGGTATCGTCTGTTTTGCCTTAATTTTGAGAAGTATCATCCTATCTTTATGAGTCCAGAATCCACAATTATTTTTCTCTAAATTTCAATTCACTAAAATTCCCACTCCTCTCTCGTGATGATCTCCACGTGAGTTAATAAATATGTAATCTTCTCTCCTTATATAACTTATATCTGTCCATCTTGTTTCAGATACGCCTAAAACGGAGCATAATGGGGATTACCCGTTGCTGTGAATTTGGAACTGCGACTAACTAACTAACTAACTAACTAACTAACTAACTAACTAACTAACTAACTAACGCCTAAAATATCTAATTCATGTTCTTTGCTTCGGCAATAAGGTTATCAAACTTCCCTGCTTTATATAGGGTGTGTACGTTCCACTTACCAATTCTTAGACTTCTCCTTCTACTTTTCATGTAGGTATTGTCAGAATGCACCCTTTAAAAATTATTTGGGATGCATTCGTCATTATGCACTTCCTTATTCACTATAGGAGTTGCCTCTTCCCTGTGAATATTTACAAAAAGTTCTTCTCCAGGGGGCCAAGAATTACCCGTATCGCTGATTTATTGTTGAATTACCATTGCTATCACTGGGATATTACGTGATGAGGTCCCAATCTCTTCAACGATGGCCAGCCATGTTCACTATCGTGTCCTGGCACGCCTCATGTGTGCCACACACTCTGCTGTTTCGCTTCCGAAACCGTTGATCTAATTAGATTCATCCGCCTTCTTCACCGTCCCAGTCTTTGTGTATTAGGCATGGACATTCCCTTAGCAGGATATTACCCCTACTTCACTCATGAAGTTTAGCCAGTCAGCCAAGACTGTTGCCCGTGGTGTTACAACCGCCGTACACAAGCGGTATTCGTAGAGCCGTAACTCTTCACCCTTTCACAGACATATTCGTGCTGGGTAAGTTTTGAAATTGTGAACCATAAATATGTTATGGATCGAGACTTTTACCATGCGTTCGTCCTAGCAACGGTTAAAGTATTTTATTTGCAGTTTTGTATAAAATAATATTCATAACAAAAAGGGTGTAGTTGTCTTACCTTGATCACTAAGCTTGCCGGCTGCCAATTCCACGTCCGTGAATGTATCATATTTACTTGTGCCTGAAACAACCGGACAACACGAATTCGTGCGTCATCATCATCTCATCTCATCCATTGGGCGTGGATCGTAGTGTTGTCATGGTTAAATCATCAGTAACCATAGTCCACTTCTCTCTCTCTCTCTCTCTCTCTCTCTCTCTCTCTCTCTCTCTCTCTCTCTCTCTGTCTGTCTATATGTACTATGCCTCTGTCTCTATCTCTCTCTGTCTCTCTCTCTCTGCGACTGTCTTTCTCTTGTCTCTCCCTAACTCTTGTCTCTTTCTGTCTCTGTCTCTCTCTGCTTCTCTCTTCTCTCTGTCCTTCTGTCTCTCTTTCTATGTATCGTGTCTCTGTCTCTCTGTATCTATCTTTGTCTCTGCCTGTCTCGGTCTCTATATCTCTCTGTCTCTAGCTCTCACTCTCTATCCTCAACAATCCCCTAACGTGTGAAAATACTATACCCTCTCCACTCTTTATTATTATTAGTCTAGGATTTTTGTCTCTGCCTTCTACTTCTCCGTTTGCCCACAACTGTTTCCCGAAGAATTTCTTTTAAGAGGGTGACATGACGTGTGACTTGACCGAATAATCACTCTTTCCACGTTTAAAAAACATATAGATTCCTTATACACACCTTAAGGCATATTGGTCATAATTTGCCAGATCCATATATTTATATTATTATATTGATTTATTTGGTTGTTTCGGGATTTGAGATTTAAAGATTGAGCACAACCCACAACTGGCAACGCTGATCGTATTCCGGTACGAACCTAAGGCTTTGTCCACGTCAATTTGGAAGCACTATACTCCCGAGTATTCATTCATTCATTCAGTAGCATGTCCTTTGCAGAACCTCGCTCCCATAACAACCTTCGGGAAAACCTCTCGATCATAAGCAAGAAGTCCTGCGTCCGAACACCCATCTGAAGATCATCCGCCACATCCTGCACCCATCTTCTCTTTGGCCTTCCTCTTCCTCTCTTCCCAGGCATATACCCATCCATTATTGTTTTCTCCAAACTTTCGTGACGTTTCAAATGACCATTGTCGTGTCCTCCTTTAAAGTGTCGTCCCTGGAGTGAAGAGAGTCGACACCCACATTATAATATTTTGTTCCTCTCACTATTCTGGAGAATCCACCAGCTTCCGTCCAACACACTCCATCAGCCTATGGACACCTTTTCCTATCACTCTCTCACTGTCGTACTATGCCCCCTTCTCATACTTCCCCAACGCAACATACTCAACAACTCTTGCTTCTAAAAATTAATAAAGAGTAATTTATTAAAATAAAAGTGTAACGTATATGAGACGTGTATGTGAAGAAAATGTGTGACGTGTTCTATAAAGTGTGTAGACTCTGACTCTCAGACAGCAACCCAGTCAGCTGATCCCAGCAAAGATAGACCACAGCACGTTACGTCAGAACATGTACTTCTCACCCGTTGCCGAAACCATCTTGCCGGATACTGCTTTGCCTCTGTAGACCTCTGGTAATCCAATTTCATGAACATCCGAAATAGACACCGGTGGTATTAACAGTCAATCATGGACCGGTTGCACTCTACACAATGTCCGTTCCTAACGTTCCTTAACAAACTGCACAAGTCTTTTGTAGTGTGTACGCAGTTAGTTAGTTAGTTAGTTAGTCGACAGATCATCCTCGTTGCACATCGAACCATTCAGTCCATAAGTGCTAATTTCTAATGTTAATTGTTGCTGTACTAACACTAGGTACTCTTAGCCGGTTCTCGGTTCGTTACTACTGTCTAATGCTGTGTGGTGCATCAGTATGCATCACTCTCTTTGATGAATCAATTTCCTTCTAGCGTAAGTTACGTTCTGTATGCAACTCTAGTGACTCTTGAACTGGTGTTCTTCCTAATGGGTTTTTTAATTCTTTCCCAAACTTGTTTAGTTTCCTTGGATCTGGTAGGGAACCTAGGATAGAAACAACACATCTGGTGATAGTACTAGTCACTGATCCCTTCGGCTGAGTGTAAGCCTATCACCTTGCTTAATGATCTTTAGCTAACTAGACTTAGTCATAGAGCAGATTAGCTACCCACCTAGAGTCGAATCAGGCTATGACAAAGGAAAAATCACCAAACAGAATGCGGAACCCCGCCCACCAGGGACACCTACTGGAAGATCCCAATTATCCCTCATTACTCAATTAGTAAAGCTATCAACACTTCACTAATCTATTCTAGCTAACAGAGCCAAGTATCACTTCACTACTCTAGCTAGTTTCCACTAACAGTGCTAATCATCACACTATAGTTTAACAAAGCCACAGTCTATAGTAATTATAACGAATATATTATAATAAGTTATACCTTAAATGGCACTCCTGCAGTCCTATAAATCATATCTACATCTGCCATATAGGCACGTGTAAAATGAAGTCACTAATTAACACACGGTAGATATTATTTCCACTGGCACTGCAGTGCCCTGCACTCTGTCTAGAGCATTATTCAAGTCCACCCTAGTTGATCTCAACTCGAGTTTATATGGCAAACTACCAAAGTTGTCCACGTGACGTTATCCTTTACTCCCCCACACAGGTGGCACAGTGGCAAATCATCCCCTGTCAAGAACTATTTTCCTGGCTTAAATCCTGTCAAAGTTGTCAGTAATTGCCTAGATTCTCAAAACAAGCCAGCTAGTTTCTGTAAACTCCCAGCAAAGAGTTTCGATACCAAGCTGCCAATCATCTTGATGTTCCGGAAACCAAGAATTGACAGATGCACTGTTTTCCGTACTAGGTACTTCCGTTTTACATCTGCCCCTGTGATCTCACGGCTTCCATCTGCATTCAAATGTTGACAAACTTGTCACTCTTCTGTTCCGTGGTGACAATCCCAGCAGCCATTTCCGTCTGATGTCCGGCAGTATAGATGACAAACGGAACCATTCCATATCCTTCTCCCTCACCACCAAATGTGTTTATGGGCTGACACGATGTAACCTGTACAACTGTGTTTACTCTGTTAGTACAAATAGATGTCGCTGGTCGATCGTCCGCTTAATCCGAAAATCCTCTGTAATAATCAACCGGATAAACACACGGTTTCATTTTGTGACATAGGCCCCCTCCTAAGAGAGTAGTCCATCTCACTCTTCTCCACCGTGAGTTTAATCCAGATGATTCATTCTTCTTCTTCAGGAGCTGGGTGTCTTGACAAGAAATCCGCTCCAACATTTTCCTTCCCAGGAATGTACTCTACTGTGAAATTATACGGTTGAAGTAACAACGACCACCGCATCAAACGTGCGTTGAGCTTCTGAGAAGTAGCCAGGAACATCAGGGGCTGATGATCCGACTGGACCCGAAACTTAACTCCATACAAATATGGCTGAAATTTTTGCACTGCCCATACAAGGGACAAGCACTCTCTCTCGACAGTTGAATAATTCCTCTCCGCCTGTAGAAGTTTCTTACTTGCGTATGCCACAGGTTTCAAAACCGAAGCATCGTCTTTTCCTTCCTGTAACAAAGCGGCTCCAATTCCAATCGCACTCGCATCTGTTCTCAACACAAATTGTTTGGAAAGGTCAGGGAGCTGTAATACAGGTTTGCTGACCAAGGCCTCCTTTAACTGACTATAGGCATTCTCACATTCTGGTGTCCAAATGATTTGGTCCGGGAATCCCTTTTTCAAGGTTTCCGTCAACGGAGCTCCCAGTTCAGTGAAATGTGGGATAAATTTGTGGTAGAACCCACACAACGAGAGAAAAGATCGCACATCCTTCTTCGTTTTTGGCCTTGGTGCATTTCTGATTATCTCCAGGTTCTTCTCTTCTGGAACAATGTGTCCTGGAGTGATGGTGTGACCTAGAAATTCCAGAGTCTGGTAACCAATCATGCACTTGGTTGGACGAGCGGTAAGCCCTGCTTCCTTGAGCCTATTAAACACTCTCTCCAAGGATTGTAAGTGGTCATCCAAGCTGTCACTGGAAATCAGAATATCATCCATGAATGAGATGATGGATGGATCCTGTAACGGATCTAGTAAAGTCCTCATCATGCGTGTAAACACACTGGGTGCATTGCTGAGTCCAAAGGGCATGACCTTGAATTCGTAGTGTCCACTGGGTGTACTGAAAGCTAACAGTGGTCGAATCTCCGGTTTGACTGGTATCTGATAGTACCCCCGACTCAGATCCACCTTTGAAAAGTACCGAGCCTTATGGAGCCTAGCGAATAGCTGAGTTGGATTCGGCAAAGGTTCCACCTGAAATTGTGTATGACTGTTCAGAAGTCGGTAATCTATACACAACCTGTGTTCTCCACTTGGTTTGCGTAACAAAACTACCCCTGCATTGTATGGGGATGTGGATGGTGCAATCACGTCATCCTCCAGCAATTTTTGTATTTCCTCCTCCAGGGCCTTTTCTTTAGAGAATGGCACTGGGTAAACCTTTTGGCGAACAGGCTCCTGTGTGGTCAAAGTCATCTCGAACTCCACCAACCTCGTTCGTCCTGGTTTATCAGTCAATATCTCCTTATGAGACTTGAGAACCTGGGTTATCCTTTCCCTCTCCTGGGAGGTCAGATCAGGGTTCACTTGCACATCCCTATAGGTTTCCTGGTGTACTAAGGGATATTCCCTGCCCTCGCTGGTTCCCACTTCTGTCTCCACTGCAACTGCCATTGCCATGAGGTGAGCTGCCTTGTCTCCGGGTCTCTCTTCGTATTTCCGCAAGAGATTGATATGGAAAATCTTCGACTTTCCCCGGATCCGTATCTGATAGTTGGTTCTGGATATCACCCTTTCCACGGGAAATGGTCCTTGCCAACCTATCTCCAGTTTGTTGTTTCCCGTTGGGAGTAGCAACAAGACTTTGTCTCCCACCTCTAGAGATCTTTCTTTAGACTTACGGTTGTAGTAAGCCGCATGTCTTTTTCTGGCCTTTTTCAAGTTTTGATTTGCCAGAGTCCATCCCTTGTGGAGTTTTTCTTTCAGTTCCTCCACGTATTGATAGGATGAGATCACTTCTTCTGACGTCCCCTCTTCAGTCCAACTCCTCAACATGGCTTCCAACGGTCCTTTGATTGGACGACCAAACAGCAACGTAGCGGGTGGTAGTCCTGTTGAGCCATGAGGAACTTCCCGATAGGCAAAGAGTGCTGCTGGGATATATTCATCCCACCTATCAGGTTTTTCCTGCACTAGTTTCCTGAGCATTGTCATCAACGTGCCGTTGAAACGCTCTACTTGTCCATTGGCTTGAGGGTGATAAGGGCTGGTATGTATGTGGTTAGAGTGAAACACCCTAAATACCTCCTCCATGAGTTTTCCACAAAACTGTGATCCATTGTCCGTCAGAATTTGATCCGGAAAGCCTAATCTGGTAAAGGCCTCCATCAGTGCGTCCGCCACTCTTTTCGAGTCAATCGTGGTCAACGGTATAGCCTCACCCCACATTGTACAGCAATCCACCATTGTGAGTATATACATGTTCCTCTTCCTAGTCCTGGGAAGTGGACCCACGATATCGATGGCTACCCTCTCGAAAGGAGAGTTCATGATGGGCATCTCACCCAACATCACCGGTGCTGTCCAGTGTTTCGGTGCCACCCTCTGGCACTCAGGGCATGACTTCACATACCGACGCACATCATCTGTCATTCCCGGCCAATAGTAATGGCAGGAAATCCGCTGCATGGTGGCGGCAATACCCATGTGTCCACTAAAGGAGATGGTATGCCCCATATGAAGAATCTGGGACCGGTGAGCTTTCGGGACGACCAACTGACCGTATAGGTTGTCTCCCCTTCCTGCTCTCCTGTAGAGTATCCTATTCTTCATGTAGTACTGCCCCCGTCCTGGTGGATCAGCACTTTTCTGCAGCTTTCTGTAGCAAGGACGTAAAGTATCATCCTCACTCTGGGCAGTTCGTAGCTCCCCCGGCATTGGGTTAGTCACAATTGCATCTGCCTCTTCCGTTTTTGTCTGAGAGCGAGTCTGCATTGCTCCCATATGAATTGGCTCCCTGGGCATTCTCAGAAAGACATACCGGCAACCTAGGATGACTGGAAAAATGGGATCGGTCAATACAGCGGCCTTGATGGTGCCGGTGACGTACCTTGACCGAATCTCCACATTAGCAATAGGCAACTTCATGACTACAGCACTCTTCTGTGCAGGCTGTATATCCAAGGTCTCACCTGTGAATTGTTCTGGATGTACCAGATCCGCAGAAATCACGGCCTCCCCGTCCAGTCCTGTGTCGTATAAACACTCCACTTGACGACCGTTAACCTCTACCAATTCCACTACAGGTGGTTTTTCCTGGTCTGGAGTCTCTTCCTCGGCCTCGACCTGTTCGGTGGGCTCCACCTTAGGTTTTCCTGAGCACACGATGAATTGAGTGTCTCCTGACTTTCCCTTGCAGTCAATCGCATTGTGCGTATTCGACTGGCATTGGTTGCACCATTTCCCTGTCCTAGATTTTCTATTGCCAGACTTGAGTGAGCTCTCCTGGTGGCGAGCTTCCTTGTTGACCTTGGCCTTTTCCGTGACAACCTCCTTGGAAGTCACTTGACATGCTGCGAAGTGAGGGTTCTTAGCCTTCGATTTGCAGTCCCTCGTATTGTGAGAGGGTGACTTACAAATTGAACACCACTTCTCCGACCACGGTCGTTTAGGTGTAGAGCTTGAAGTGCTCTTGCTTCCCTCCTTCTTCTTCTCTGAACTATCCTCTGATTTTTGCACATAAGGTTCCCACTTTTTTGTTCCTGAGTTTTTGGCTTTCTTCTTGTCATGTTTCTCTTGACTTTTGGTGTTGGTTGAAAGGTTCTCCCCTGCCTCCCCATGTACCTCGACGAACCGTTCTGCTAATTTATTCACGAGGTCAATACGTTCCGCTCCTTGTTCTCCCAGGAACGTCCTGAGAGGTTTAGACATTTGCTTCTTCAGCTGGTCGACCACCATGAGCTCTTCCAGACTCTCATAGTCATGTGCGAACCCAGCCAAATCCATCCACTTATGGAGATAAGATTTAAGATGCAAACTGTAGGCGGCAAACAACTCTCCCGGTTCTCGTTTCGCTGCTCGAAATTTTTTCCGGTAGGTATGTGACGTAACCTCGAATCGTTTCAGCAGAGCCGTCTTTAACTCATCATAATTGTTCTCATGTCCTGGTGGCAGGCGAGTATAAACCTCGTATCCCGTCCCGCGTAATCCCTGGGATAGCTTAAGATTCCATTTGTTACGCTCCAGACCCATAGCAACTGACATAGCCTCGAAGCGTTGAAGGTATTGGTCAATCTTCTCTTTGTCCTCCTCGTAGACCGCTAAAGGAAACTTCATAGCATGGTACCCATGTCCACCTACTGGTGTTGATCCTGGGATGGAGGAACCTCCAACTGCTCCCTCAGTTTCTCCATTAGATTGACTCTTCAACTCGAGTTCCCTCATCCGGTACTCGTGCTCCCTTTTCTGTGCTTCCTGTTCAGTTTCTAATTTCCTAGCTGCTTGCTCAGCTTCAAATTTCCTAGCTGCTTGCTCAGCTTCCCTTCTCAATTCCAACTCGGCCTTTCGCTCTTCCCGTTCCGCTTGTCGATACTCTCTCTCCACTTCCTGTATGTAATCCGTTAGAGAAGACCCAGCCAATCCCATTTCTTCCCCCCTTGCCTTTAATTCTAACGTGCTAAGTTTAGGGGTGGCCATTATACAGAGAGGTAAGCTAGCAGGTCTAGTACAATATAACTGCAAATTACTATACAGATATATGAACAAGTACTATAAATCTAGATATTACCACACACAGTACATTCACTCAGTGACAAGAGTAGAATCAGGACCACAGACCTATGCAGACGTGTGAAGTGTGAACAGGTAAGATATTAGTCCTAACCCCTATCCACATTCACTCTAGCTGGATTCTCCAAACTGATATCTCCCTCTTATAACTAAGGATCCCGTGTCAAAAGACCCCGTTGTCAGAAGATCCCACTGTCAAACGTTCCTGCTTGCCGGAGATCTCGCTGTCCAAGGATCCCGTTTACGAGAGATCTCGCTGTCCAAAGATCACGTTTACGATAGATCCCGCTGTCCAAAGATCACGTTTACGATAGATCCCGCTGTCCAAAGATCCCGTTTACGAGAGATCCCACTGTCCAAATATCCCGGACGAGCCCCCAATAATGTCGTGTCCTCCTTTAAAGTGTCGTCCCTGGAGTGAAGAGAGTCGACACCCACATTATAATATTTTGTTCCTCTCACTATTCTGGAGAATCCACCAGCTTCCGTCCAACACACTCCATCAGCCTATGGACACCTTTTCCTATCACTCTCTCACTGTCGTACTATGCCCCCTTCTCATACTTCCCCAACGCAACATACTCAACAACTCTTGCTTCTAAAAATTAATAAAGAGTAATTTATTAAAATAAAAGTGTAACGTATATGAGACGTGTATGTGAAGAAAATGTGTGACGTGTTCTATAAAGTGTGTAGACTCTGACTCTCAGACAGCAACCCAGTCAGCTGATCCCAGCAAAGATAGACCACAGCACGTTACGTCAGAACATGTACTTCTCACCCGTTGCCGAAACCATCTTGCCGGATACTGCTTTGCCTCTGTAGACCTCTGGTAATCCAATTTCATGAACATCCGAAATAGACACCGGTGGTATTAACAGTCAATCATGGACCGGTTGCACTCTACACAATGTCCGTTCCTAACGTTCCTTAACAAACTGCACAAGTCTTTTGTAGTGTGTACGCAGTTAGTTAGTTAGTTAGTTAGTCGACAGATCATCCTCGTTGCACATCGAACCATTCAGTCCATAAGTGCTAATTTCTAATGTTAATTGTTGCTGTACTAACACTAGGTACTCTTAGCCGGTTCTCGGTTCGTTACTACTGTCTAATGCTGTGTGGTGCATCAGTATGCATCACTCTCTTTGATGAATCAATTTCCTTCTAGCGTAAGTTACGTTCTGTATGCAACTCTAGTGACTCTTGAACTGGTGTTCTTCCTAATGGGTTTTTTAATTCTTTCCCAAACTTGTTTAGTTTCCTTGGATCTGGTAGGGAACCTAGGATAGAAACAACACATCTGGTGATAGTACTAGTCACTGATCCCTTCGGCTGAGTGTAAGCCTATCACCTTGCTTAATGATCTTTAGCTAACTAGACTTAGTCATAGAGCAGATTAGCTACCCACCTAGAGTCGAATCAGGCTATGACAAAGGAAAAATCACCAAACAGAATGCGGAACCCCGCCCACCAGGGACACCTACTGGAAGATCCCAATTATCCCTCATTACTCAATTAGTGAAGCTATCAACACTTCACTAATCTATTCTAGCTAACAGAGCCAAGTATCACTTCACTACTCTAGCTAGTTTCCACTAACAGTGCTAATCATCACACTATAGTTTAACAAAGCCACAGTCTATAGTAATTATAACGAATATATTATAATAAGTTATACCTTAAATGGCACTCCTGCAGTCCTATAAATCATATCTACATCTGCCATATAGGCACGTGTAAAATGAAGTCACTAATTAACACACGGTAGATATTATTTCCACTGGCACTGCAGTGCCCTGCACTCTGTCTAGAGCATTATTCAAGTCCACCCTAGTTGATCTCAACTCGAGTTTATATGGCAAACTACCAAAGTTGTATACGTGACGTTATCCTTTACTCCCCCACACAGGTGGCACAGTGGCAAATCATCCCCTGTCAAGAACTATTTTCCTGGCTTAAATCCTGTCAAAGTTGTCAGTAATTGCCTAGATTCTCAAAACAAGCCAGCTAGTTTCTGTAAACTCCCAGCAAAGAGTTTCGATACCAAGCTGCCAATCATCTTGATGTTCCGGAAACCAAGAATTGACAGATGCACTGTTTTCCGTACTAGGTACTTCCGTTTTACATCTGCCCCTGTGATCTCACGGCTTCCATCTGCATTCAAATGTTGACAAACTTGTCACGCTTCTGTTCCGTGGTGACAATCCCAGCAGCCATTTCCGTCTGATGTCCGGCAGTATAGATGACAAACGGAACCATTCCATATCCTTCTCCCTCACCACCAAATGTGTTTATGGGCTGAAACGATGTAACCTGTACAACTGTGTTTACTCTGTTAGTACAAATAGATGTCGCTGGTCGATCGTCCGCTTAATCCGAAAATCCTCTGTAATAATCAACCGGATAAACACACGGTTTCATTTTGTGACAACCATAATATTTCAATTTTCTTAGTTTTATCGTTTTTAATAGCCAACCTTATTCAATATTCAGCTCTTGAAGTATTGATGCATTTGTTCTTTTCTTTACCCAAGATATTCTTAGAACTCGTCTATACCATTTATATGCAAAGGCATTTATGCGCTGCTCAGCTTGTTTAGTGAGTGTCCAGGTCTCACAGGCGTTTGTTGCAATGGGAAAGATGCGTGCTCTTAAAAATCTAATTTTTGTAGTTCTATCTGTCACACTCCATAATTTATTCAGTTGTTTTAGTCTTTGAAGAGCAATCGATAGTCGTTGTTTAATTTCTTTCATTGTGTCACCGTTGTTAGTAATCAGTGACCCAAGATATTCAAAATTTTCCACCACCTCCAATTGTTCCTCATTAACATATATTTCTTTCTCCATAGTGGTTTTATATGTATGTATTATCTTTGTTTTTGCAATGTTAAGATACAAGTTGTGATTTTCACTATTCAATTGGGTTGAGGCTACTAGGTTTTCTATACCAGTCTGTGTTGTGGATAGCAATACTGTATCATCAGCATACCGAATCTGCGATATGTCAAGACCACCGATATTTAGGGCATCATACAGCTCCCTATTTATATCATCTCTTACATTTCTCATTATATTTTTGGCGTACAGGTTAAACAAATAGAGGGACAGCACACATCCTTGACGGACTCCTTGCTTGATGTCAAACCAGTCTGAAGTCTCGCCATTTATTCTAACCGCTGCTTGTTGGTCTAGATAGAGCATTCTTAGGAGTTGTATTACATGTGGTGGAAAGCCCATATTCCTCATGATTTCCCAAAGTTTATGATGTTGTACACCGTCAAATGTCTTTGAATAATCCACAAAACATGAGAATAGGTTTACATTAAATTCTCTGCACTTCTCTATTATTAAACGCATATTGAGAATGTGATCTCTTGTTCCTCTTCCTTGTCTAAATCCAGCTTGAACCACGATAATTTCTTCTTCCATTTTCTTACGAAGTATTCCCATTATGATTTTTAGTAGAATTTTACTTGCATCACTGATCAGGGCAACAGGTCTATAGTTGGTGCATAATTTCAGGTTGCCCTTTGTTTGGTATTGGAATGAAGATAGTTCTCTTCCAATCTTTGGTATTGGAATGAAGATAGTTCTCTTCCAATCTTTTGGCCATATACCATATTTCCATATCTTTTTACATAATGCGTGATAGATTTGTATGCTTTCTTCTCCTCCCGCTTTAATTAGCTCAGCTGGTATCTCATCACATCCAGGTGAGTTACCATTCTTCAGGTTCTTTATTGCCAATGCAATTTTATCTAATGAGGGTTCAGGTTCTGTCTCTGCTGTCGTTGGCTCATGTATCTCATTCATATCCTCACTGTCACTCATATCATACATTCCACTGCAATACTCCTGCCATCTTTCTAGAATTTGTCTAGATTCTACTCTCGAGTATAGTGCTTCCAAATTGACGTGGACAAGGCCTTAGGTTCGTACCGGAATACGATTAGCGTTGCCAGTTGTGGGTTGTGCTCAATCTTTAAATATTGTTATATTCCAATAGGTGTGATGTGGTCAGTATTACGCCGGCCTCCTTACTTCCCACAACATTTCCTGATACCCATATGAGGCTGAGTCGCCCGGGAGCCCATGTCGATTGTCAGAATTCGAATCCACGACGTTTCGACGTTTACCGACTGACGAGAACGCTTCTTGATGGCCTGCATATGCATTTACTTATTTTCTGTTAGTTATTCGTTAATCACAGTACCAACATCGCGGCAATGTGTCACCCAATAATGCTCTGTTCATGTGCCAGCGAATATCACACAAAATGGTCCTCTGTAGAGCTTACACGGTTGGTTTGGCGAAGTAGTTACGGGAGCAGTTCGTAATCTCGCATTCCCGCGTTCGGAACTCAGCTGCGGGTGATTTGACAATTGACCGTCTTACGTTGGTTTTTTACAAAATTGTATGGGTGCCGGTCGTTCAGAAAGCAATTGCAAACTACTGAACATAAACTTACCAAGAGATCACAACAGCAAAACAATACTGCTGTTGACTGCAACGTCATGTAAAGGATATGCAACTAACCTTGAATAAAGCAATTGCAAGGTACTGAGGGTAATGGTATTCATGAATTACCCTTCAAGTCATGTTGTTATTAATGGATTACCATCAAGCCATGATTAATGAGTTGCCCGCCAAGTCATGTTGTGATTAATAGGTTGCATTTAAGTCATGTTGTGATTAATGGGTTGCCGTCAAGTCATGTTGTGATTAATGAGTTATCGTCAAGGCATGTTGTAATTAATGGGTTGCCATCAAGTCATTTCTGCTATATAACTTCTGTGATACGATTCATAGCTTGCCTGTCTAGTCAAGAATGCTAACTAATGACAGTTTTGATTCATGCGTTACCCGCTTAGTCAATTATTATTACTATTTTCTTTAAGGCATCAGTGTTCAAGACTTAATGTAGCAATTGTCAGATACACTACTTTAATAAACATTGCAAAAATATAGTGTCTAAACAGTATATGAGGTGTAGCATTTATTTCCCTGATACATTCTCATACTTATCGTCATCATGTGCCATGCTGATAAACCTGGGCGGTTATGTTTCTACATCTTATCATCATCATCATCATCATTATGTGCTATGTCGATAAGCGTGGGCGGTCATGTTTCGCCATCTCACGCAATCACCAGTCGTGAATCAGTTCAGTGTTCTTGTCTCGACCATCCCACGTGGCCAAGCCATCCAGGTATTTACTTATCTGCCCTCTCCTTTGTTCTCTTCGATCCAATCTTGCCAGTTGTCACCAAGTTCTCCAATTTATTTCTTCTCATAACGTGACCAAACAATTGTAACTGTCTACGTCTAATTTCTCTAATCAGTTTACCATTTGCACTTGTTTCTCGTAGGACTTGGTCATTGGTGTTTCTGTCTGTCCATCGTATTCTTTGCGTTTTCATCAGAAAGCACATTTCCACAGCCATCAGATGTTTTTCAGCTTGTCTGGTCATTATCCACGCTTTACATCCATACAAAAGCATAGGTTCTATGTAACACCTCAACACTCTTTTTCGAGTTGTAAATCACATCTTTTAATTGTTCAATATGTTTTTCATCGTGCAAAAGGCTGCCTTCGCCATGGCGATTCTTATTCTAATCTCTTCAAGGCATCTCCCTTCAAATGTTATGACTGTTTCGAGATAATTTTTTGAGAATATTCCCATTTACATGTATATTACATTAGGTATTTCCTTCTTCTTAGTGACGACCATAATCTGTGTCTTCTTACAATTTAATTCTAACCCACGTTCTTCACTGTGTGCAACAATCACGCCTACTAAATGTTGCAGATCCTGCTCATTGTCTGCAATCAAAACTGTATCATCCGTATATCTAATGTTATTGATGTTTCGTTCTCTGGTGGTGATTCCTGTCATAGCTTCTACATTTCTGAAAATATTTTCACTGTACAGGGAAAAAAGATCTGGAGATATTACACATCCCTGTCTCACACCTCTCTTAATAGGCTGATATTGATCTACTTCATTATCAATCCTTATGGCAGACCTACTTCATTATCAATCATTATGGCAGCTTGTGGTTTTTTTTTAAAAACAAATCTAGGATCTTTCCCATCAATCTGTAGATCTGCAAGCATCTTTATCATGTTGACATGCCTTACTTTATCGAAACCCTTTGTATAGTCAAGAAATAAAAATGTAGGTCTTTGTTTACTTCTATAGAAAGTTTAATTAATGTTCTCAGCAAATATACAGCATTTACTTTACCCTTTCCTCCTACAAATCCACATTGTTCTTCTCCTATTTCGGGTTATATTTTCTTCCTCACTCTTTGCGTGATAATTCTCAGAAGAATCTTCGTGATGTGACTCATTATACAAATTGTTCGATGTTGATCACATTCGAAGGCTCCTAATTTCTTCGGGATTGCAATGAATATAGAATTACATAATTCAGGAGGTATATCTCCAGTATCATATATTGCGTTCAGCAGTCTGGTGACTTGGTCTATTTCATATTCTTCTAAGTCATTGATAATTTCTGTTGTGATGTTGTCTAGACCGGGGTTCTTGCCAGTTTTCATAACGGTAAGAATGTTCTGAACTTCCATCTTCAAAATTGATTGTCCTTCATTATTATTCTGAATATCATATTGTTCTTCTCTTGTATCACCATAAAGGTCTTTCACATAATTTGACCACGCATGTAAAATCTGATATTTTTTCTATTATGATTGTGCCATCTTTGGTTATTAGGTGGATGTGTGTGTTCTTTTTTTAATGATGTCATTAACTTTTTTATGCATTATTTTGGTATTCCGGGTGTTGTGTTGGTTTTCAATTTCCCTGCAATTTTCCTCAAGCCATGCTTCTTGTGCCTCTTTGCCTCATCGCATACGATCACCATATTCGTGAGTCAACTCTGATTTCTTATATCTCAGCCATGCCATGTGGCCAGACCATCCAGTTATTAACGTCTCTGCCTTCCCCGTGTTCTTTTCCCCTCAATACTGCCAGTTGTCACCAAGTTCTCTATTTTATTTCTTCTCATAACATGTCCATAACACCTTGACTGTCTACGTCAAATGTCTCATTGTCCACATTGCCCACTCAAAAAGAAGTATAGGTTCTATGAACACTCTCGTACTACCACCCTTTATTATGTAATCAAAAGTAATTTGAGATACTTTTTATGTTTCAATTTCTGTCAGCTGACCTGTCTTACCATCAACTCTACACACCTGCATGGGCCATTTTAAGTCTCCTGCCATCAGTTACAGACATAGTTTCTGTTGTTTATTCTGGAAACGTCACCGTTATATGACACCTGGTACACCCCTTTAGAAATGTCCGAGGATCTGTCAAAAAATTGATAAATATATTAAAGCTATATATATATATATATATATATATATATATATATATATATATATATATATATATATATATATATATATATATATATATATATATATATATATATATATATATATATATGGAGGTCAGCGTGGCAGAATGGATAAGACCGCTCGCTCTTAAACTTCTAGTGGCTTATGCTGAGGTAGCGGGTTCAACCCTTACACCGGTTAATTGAACTTAAATGTTGACTTCTCGTCCTTGACTTGGGGACGTAAATTACAAGCACCTCGGAAGTCGAAGTGGGTTCATCTGATGGCGAGGGAACTGGTAATCAAGAAAGCTAACCCACTAGCAAAAATCCGTCCAGTGTGCTAGAATTAGTAACGTGTACGGACTACGCTTGAGTTCAAAGTGAGCGAACGCAAAATAACAAAATGAAAGCTGTATAATTTGTATGTAAGTTTCACAAAGAGAATACTCCAGTGGTGTGTCGAACCTGTTCTGATTAATGGTTGTAAATCTTGGAAATTGGATGCGCTTGAGGACAGCGGAGATGCACCTTCAGAGACGAATGTTGCAAATATCTTTCAAGACCAGAGTACGTACCAACGATTGCCTGGATAAGGCTAAAGAAAGTAGGGGATTATACGCAACTAACATTAAGAGGCAGTGTTCTTATGTTATGTAATGAGAGAGAGAGAGAGAGAGAGAGAGAGAGGTGGGGCGGGAGAAAGAGAGAGAGAGAGAGAGGGGGGGGGGGAAACATCGCGTGACGGCTGGAAAAATGAGCTATCCGGGGAGGAATAGGCATGCAGAGAGAAATTATGCTGAATCACCTAAGACGGTCGACTTGAGGAATATAAACAAGAGCATTGATTCAGAATACAAGAACTGATGTCTGTGGAGATACAAGAAAGCCTACTCCATTTGGCAGGGGGCATGATGATGATAATGAATTCATAGAGGAATTAATGGTTAGTGTCCAAGCTGTCACCTGTTATCTAATGCCTTTAGTACCTGGCAGTGTAAGACTGGTAAGGAGGTTGGGGTGGGTGGGGGGAGGGGGTTCCTTGAGCTTAAGGAATGAAGGCTACCAGGCTACTTCATTCGCCGTGAACTGTGCAGATTAGAGTTTTACTTTTTGCCCTCAAGAGAAAAACATCCACAAGTTACCTAGGATTCGAACCCGGGTCTCTCGAAGGAGAGCCTGGTATTCTATCCACTAGGCTAGTCGCTTCTTTATAGACGGTTAATACATTAAAGAATTCGAAAATGTAATGATATTTGAAAGCATAAATAATTAGACAACGAATACGTTAATAAAATACATGTAAAGTTAGAATTGTGTACTTTTAAATACTTTTGGGGAGTGTAAACAGAAAGCAGTGGCAAACTACTAAACGTAAATTTGCCAAGAAATCACAAACAGCCCAGGAATGCTGGGGTTGACTGCGACGTTCTGTGAAGGATATGCAACTAACCTTAGTACGAAATGAGGCGACCGTATGCAGTAATGCAGTGACCAGCCAGGTCGTCTGTACATCCGGAGGCGATATGTTCAAATCCCACTTGGCGTGAATTTTCTTTTTAGATTGACTGAAGCTTTCAAGTTGATGCAGTCTGAAATGGGTGCTAGGAAATGTCTTCGAAAGCAAAGGCTGTCGGTGTGATATTGATTACATTACCAATAGAGTGCCGGTTGATCAAAAGGCTGTCGGTGTGATATTGACTACATTACCAATAGCGTGCCAATTGATCAAAAGGGGCGGAAAAGGTTTTTTCTTCCCTTTCTTTCAATTTATTAACTACTTTACATACGAACTTTTACGACAAACTACTTACCAGACTAACTTTAAATGGTATGCTTTGTAGCTAGCCAAACAGAAAGCTTGTGACCGAAACAGGATATTGAATGTAAATATAGAGATAGAAACGGTTGCGACAAATCTCTTACAGGGAATCTCGTAATTCGGAGAAAGAAAACCAGTCCAATCTAGTTTTATTTTTAGCAGTGTTATCTGAATCATACTTCCTCTTTGAACATTAGCTACATTGTTCATTTAATATAATTGTACTTCTCACAGCTGTAATTTGTTTTTGTGAATTAACTTACATCTAATCTAGAGATCAGACACACGGTATAAAAGTTTCCTTCTCAAGTTACTCTTTGAAATCTTGATGCTTCTGTTAAACTTAATAGGGTCGCGTAAGAATGACACATTCAGCTGCGTGTGTCTCTGTGTGTATGTTTGGACAGTCAATAGCACACCAACATGACATGGTACGACAGCCTCAACCACTTAGCCGTCATTTCACGGTCATGTATGTAATACAGTAGTAAGGAAACTACTTAATACAGCGAATATGTGTCCTTTTCACGTTCCGTAAACTAAATTAAAATGTACTGATTGTTGTTACATGTTGTTTGCCCATCAAGAATGATGATGACCATTCATTTCATCCAGTGGGGTTGAAAGTTTAGAGTCGTGAGTTGTAAGATGGCTGATAAGGCCTATTTTGGCTCGAAATGTTCTTTGACAATGTGGGCTTGACGTTCCAGAAGGGGGATCTCCTGCAGTGGTTTCTCTGCCCAACATTTTCCTCGCAGCTCTTGCAGTCCTGTTTCCTGCACAAGTGACTGCACCCTTGCGTAATGATGTACGCCGCGAATTTCCGTCTTGGGCAGCAGTCTCCCAGGTGTCATGATGAATTCCAAAAGATTTCAGTGAGATTTTCAGAGTGTCTTTAAAACGTTTCCTCAGACCGGGTCAAAACTAAGACCCAAATGACAATGAGCGAGTGCCTGCACACAAAAAGCAACCCAGAAATACAGCGACTGGTCAGACAGTTCATATGCAGAACAGGGAAGGCCATTAACAAAGATACAAACAAAACAAAAAAACCTTTTGTCCTGAGAGGTACAACTGAGTGTGGCGGGGTGAGTGACATGATGGTGGCAAGTTTGCCACTTTTGTTGTTGTTGTTGACCAAAATAATCTAGAAACGGCCCAAACAACATCCATAAATATCTATATTTCGTTGGAAAGTATCTAGGAAAAATATCCAGATTGAAAAAGTAAGAAATTACATATGTATTGATGTGACTGCCGGCAGCGGTTCGAGCCGCGCTGGTAACTTACGGGGGTATGTGAGCCGTTCGCTCAGAAAGCAATGGCAAACTACTGAGCGTAATCTTGTCTAGTACATCAACAGCAGCTGGACAATGCTGATGTTGACTGCACCGTCCTGTAAGGGATATGCAACATTTTTTTTTTTAAATTGAAAAGACTTACCCTATAGAATCATGTCCTCATCTTCACTGATTTCTGTCTCACAAGATGCATTTAGCTTGGATGATGAAGTTGAAGCTTCAGATTCAAAATGACTCTGGTATGATTTAGCTGTCCTAATTTCTTTTAATACACGATCAGGGAGCTGATAAGTTGAACAGCATTTTCCTGCTCTCATCAGGCCAAATCTTATTGTCAAGATAGTATTTAAGAGGTCAAGTTTCATCCTATTTCTTAGTTTACATTTTGTGTAATTCATAGTACTGAAAACTCTTTCCACATAAGCATTTGAATTGGGTATTATTATGGGAGACATCGCACATTCAAAGAGCTCACAAAATGGACTGTTACCTGAGGCATCTTTAAATTGTCTTACTTCACTCCAAAAGGCTTCAGTTTCTATTTTGTTTCTCCAGTCAACCAAATTTATTTTGGTTAACTGATATTCTGCTTCCGCCACACTATTATCAATAGCCCCTAAAAATTTCATAACTTGGCAATATTTTGATATGTCCTTTACTGGCTGAGGTATTTTGTTAACAGAAAAGAGTGAAATATTTTTCAATACATCTAAATTTTCAGGAAGTCTCTGCTTCAATTACTTGAATAATGTAAGAAGAAGATCTTGACAGCGCTTTCTTAAGTTGTTCTCTTCATTTTCTGTTAAAAGTCCTTTTGTTTTTAAACCATCAATTTTTGTTTCGATATGGTATACCAGATATGGCTTATGTGCCAAATAGCTCTCTATAGTGCAAGTGAACATGTCAGCTTTAGAAGTTGGCAATATAAGTCTTTTACCAACTGAGTGAAATAGCAAAGAAAGATCGTCAAATGATTTAACTTTATCAACATTTTGAGATTCCATCAGTTTATTAACTGTTTGCACTTCACTTAAAATGGGTTGTAAAAAGAAAAGGAATGCCAATTTTTTTTTCATCACTGTACATTCCATACAGTATTTCAGCTGTGTAGCACTTTTCACTTTGTCTTGTTAATTCGAAGTGTATCTTCAACTCCAACCATTGGTTCACAATTACTTCAACAGCTGGTTGAATTGATAACCATCTAGTTTTGCAATATGACTGAATTTTCAGTGGTGAAGAACTCTCATTTAATGCTTTATATAAATTATTATATTGCTGTTGTCTGATTTGTAGAATCAGTTATGTGTTTCAGCAATAAGGAATTCCAAATTCCTTGGTAAATATTCTGATGAGGCATGTGATAATGCTAGCTGCAAGGAATGACACACACATTTTATGAGGATTAAAGATGGGATATCTTCCTTCAATTTTACATAAACGCCATGGTTGATACCGACCCATTACCATTGCATTATCGGTTCCAATTGCAGCCAAATTCTTCAAGTTTAAATGTTTACTGACCAAAAGTTTCTTCATGGCCTGAACTATACTTTCTGCATCACACTCTTCCAAGTGAACTAGTCCAAGAAATGTAGAAGCTACTTTGTCTTTGCTGTTGCTATAATATATAACACATACACCAAGCACTTTCAGAACCGAAATGTCATTCGATTCGTCTAGTAATAAACTATATTTATTTGTAGAAATATCACTGATCAAATCTTCTGCAAAGTGAGAATACAAAGTACTTCTGATCATATCTGTACACTTGATGTGATGCATTTTCACGTCCTTTAGTACTTTACTGTCAGAAATTGTGTTTTTAAACAAATCAATCATATGGTCACAGTTCACGATTGCACAATGACAACTTAAAAACAATGCGACAGATCCTTCAACTTTTGATGATTCATTACTCTGTGCAGTTCTTAAAACAGATGTCAACGGTGACATATCCTTAAATGGCACTGCATTTTTATGTATTTTAGTCTCTGCATGTTTCTTCAAGTCTTGTATTTTCGCTTTCATTTCGCACTTACAGTACTTACAACGAGCCTTAGTCGCATCTCCATGAATTGACATCACCCAATCTTTAATTATGTCATCCTGCAGCCACTCTTTCCGAAATGTTTGTTCATATTGCTTTACTTTTGGCATGTTGAAAGATTTCTTCAAAATGGAAGACACATATGAAGGTGAGAAATTATTTTTTTTTTAAATCACATGAAAAAGTATCATAAAGTTCCGCATCACAGCAATAATTTGCAACACGGTGAGTTTACAGTTCAAATAATATTATTGTAATTTATACGCCATTTTACTCATTATCGGGGGTCGCCAGATTATTGAGCTTTGATCTAACTCCCAATGAAAAGGTATCTATAATTGCATCCAGCATCCAAACGTCAGAAAACGGTATCCAGACGCCGGGAAAAAAACCTCTAGATCTGGATATAAAATATCTAGAATGGCAACCCTGGGTGGTAGGTTGGCTCTCCCGGAATGGTCCTGAACAGGGCTGACAGGGAGATCGGGTCGTCTTGTTGTTGCACCATCCCATACACCGATAACGAATAACGAGAAAGCAAACGTAGAGTTCAGGCCGCTGACAGGGGGGACAACTTGAGACTTGCACTTAAATCCTCTGCCTTTGCCTACATCGAGTCCTTATGAGGGCTGGACATGACCGGGACCAGCCCCGGTGAGGACAACACAAGAAACAACCAACAAGTAGAAATGTAATTGAGAAAAACCAACAAACGAAAGACTGCGGGACCTAGTAGGCCCAACCAAGGACCGGTCTTTGTCAGGACCAGCATAAGACAGAAAGGAAGTTACCAAGCAGCACAAAAAATAACCTTATCCGACAAATAGAGAGGATCCAATAAAACCAGCATAAATTAGGATTAAAAGGGTACTTCAATTTTAATTCACCGCAAACAAAGGGAATTCCAGAGGGAATTCCAGGGCACACGTCATATCCTGGAGTCCCCTTATTCGCGCTGTATCTTGGTGTGCAATGTAGTCGGTGTGCAGCAGCAAATGGTTTAGTTATGTGTGTGAGTTGACCTGAATATTTCAATGGTTGTATACTCTTGTGCACACTTACTGGCTGTTATTGTGTGCTAATTTGTGACCCTGAAAAGGGCCCTAACCCTAACCCTAACCCTAACCCACGCACTGAAAAAAACTTTAATTGAACGGAGATCCCCCGCCAGTGCTATATATAGCTGCTAACTACGCTATATATAGCTGCTAAAGCTAAATATAGCCTCGTGACGTCTGTTGCGGTGAATTAAAATTGAAGTACCATTAAAAGTCCACACAGGCACGGATCTCAACAATAACCAAAGCTGAAGAGGCAGGTTTAACGAGACCAAATTTGAATTTTTTTTTTTTTTTTTAATAGAATCGAATCGAATCAAATAGCCTTGGGGGAGTTTACCGCAACGCAGCTCGCTGTACAAAAATCGTTTAGGGAGCCTGTGAGCTGGCATGCGAAGCGAGTTAAGTGACCAGCAAAGCGAATCTGATTCTTCATTAGTAGAGTGTGGATACTGGGCATGCACTGGGTGTTATCATAGATCAAAATCTAACTTTTAACTCACATGTTCATGCTCTAGTTAAACAAATAGCCAAAAAAGTATACCAACTTGCCAAAATTAAAAATTTCCTTGACGAAAACACAAGAAAGATATTCTATACTTCTCATATACAAACACATATTGATTACTGCTCCACAGTCTGGGATGGATGCTCCAAATCAATAACAAAACGCCTATATTCACTCCAGAAAAGGGCAGTGCGTTTAATTAATGGTGAAAAGCTTACCGACAATTCTAACCTATATAAACGTCTCCGGTTACTGCCACTCCACAAGCGCCTGCTTTTTAATAAAACCAAACTAATTCACAAAATCCTATTTCAAAATGCTCCAAGCTACCATTGGCCATTGTTTAAATATAACGCTAGACATAGCGAACGACTAAATATACTTCATGTCCCTAAACCTAGGATAGACTTATATAAAACAAGCTTAGCATACTCTGCCGCTCAGTTGTGGAACAATCTTCCACAAGAAATCAAAGACACCACCAATCATGATACATACATTCGCAACCTGTTTGAACACTACCTTAGTACAGACTACATGCCCCCATAACAAACAACACAAAAAAGACAATAATGGTAACTTATCTCAAACGACAACTAGCCAAAAAACATTCCCTTATGTATGGCACGTTACACCCTCCTTAGGTATTTATAATGCCCATGTTAAACACTGCTTCAGTGAGTCATTTGTTATTCATTATTTTTCATGCGTTTTAATGTTCTTTTGTTGTCAAAAGTTGCTTCATAAGTGATGTTGAATGAAAGAATGTATGAGAGGAAATAGAGAAGAAGGGCAGAATGTCAGACGGGCCTGCGTGCCCAATTCTTAACCCTTTGAAAATAAAGACTTATTATTATTATTATTATTATTATTCTAGAACTTCAGTGTCTGGAATCTTGTCTTGTAATTTAATCTTCATTGATACTGATTGGCTCTCATTGAAGGGAATGGGGTTAGGGATGAATGAAGATAGATCGTTATAAGATGAACTAGACAACAAAGAAGAAATAAAAGATAACTTCCCTAAATCTTGGAGGAAGGAAATAACTTGAATTAAACCTGGGGCTATATGATCATCGGAGAACACTTTCGTATTCAGTTATTAAGAGGTAATCTATTTGGTTTAGTTCATTATGACTTAGTAGGTTTGAATTCTCTGTTCCACATAAAATGACGAGTTTGACAAGAGCTATTATCCTTCCGACGACGTTGACGTGTGGAATTATATCTAGTTCATGGGAAATGTCTAAATACACATCAGATCGTGATCCTCTATAGATTTTACGAGGGGGCTTCAAATTAGCACCTTAAAAGTGTGATAGAAATTATAATAACCATGCCATTGTTAATGGTTTCAAGGGTGTTAAGCACGTGAAATCACGTGAAGGCGAACACAGTGACGTCATAAGTACAGTTTAAAGCTTCCAAGTTCTTCCTGATGTGTTAATTGTTTCAATGCAGTTTGTAAATTTAAAATATGGGTCAAGATCATCACCGCGATCTGTGAACATTTTGTATGTGGACTCTACAATGAAAACATAAAATTATGTTGGTTCAGTTCAGTGTCAAATAGAAGATTCAATGAAATCTGATATTCGCTGGTCAAGTAGCTTGTGCAGTTTGTGAAAGGGCTACAATCGAAACGTGCATTTACTCAAAACGTACATAAGACGTACATAAGGGGTAGCGGGGTAGGGGTATCCCCTATCAAAGGAGAAGTAAGGCGCCTCCTTTCCTCCGCTAGCCTACGGGACACCCTTGGGCAAGGTGGAGTACCCGTTTAGCCCCCCGATCAGGGTTACGTGAAGCCATGGGTGCAGGTGGTGGATGAAGATGGAGAGCAGCCGACAGATAGTTGTTGGTTATGGTCTCCACCTTCACGACGGTAGGCAGAGGATCTCCTTTTTTTGAGGAGACAATGGCTACGGTCACTGACCAGTATGGTCACTGCTGGGAAGGAAAGCAATGGCAAACTACCTTCTTTACACATGCCAAGAAAATCATGTTGTGTTCACTTATCGATAATCAGAGAAACGGCGTAAATGGGTGCTCCATAGGAGCAGCCTCGCCCGGTAGGGATAGTCATGCGCACCAGGTGACTCCAGACCGTCAACAGGCTACTAGGTGCAAAAGATTAATATCATTGAAAGTAGGAACTTGGAATGTTAGAACAATGAATGCAGATGGAAAGTTGGAGGACATCAAAAAAGAAATGGAGAGAGAGAAGATTAACATATTAGGAATATCGGAAACGAGATGGAGAGGAGCAGGGATAAGGACAGGAGAGGATTGTAAGATTTTTTACTCGGGGGGAGAAGAACAGCAAAGAGGTGTAGCCATTATATTAGATAAGCAAACATCAAATTCTGTCAAAGGATATTGGGCTGTGTCAGACAGAGTTCTATTAGTAAAATTAAACGGAAGACCTTTTAAAATAAATGTAATTCAAGTATATGCCCCAACAAGTGAAAGCAGTGAAGAAAGTATAGAGGAATTTTATAATGACATGGAGTCTGCTTTAAAGAACTGTAAAAAAATCAGAAATAAATATCATAATGGGTGATTTCAACGCAAAAATAGGAAAGCAAAGCGATGGATACAGTGTAGGCAACCATGGTTTGGGAGAGAGAAATGAAAGAGGTTACAGACTTGTAGAATGGGCAAAAGAACAAGAATTGGTTGTAGGAAACACCTGGTTTAAACAACATCCTAGAAGATTATGGACATGGAGGAGTCCAGACAGCAGGATTAAAAACCAGATAGATTACATCCTGATAAGCAAAAGGTTTCGAAATGCATTAACAGTTGTAAAAACAGTTCCAAATGCAGACTGTTACAGTGATCACAGATTAATTACTGGCACATTGAGGGTAAAGTTAAAGAAAGTCAAGTATACAGCAGGAAACCCTAAATATGACTTGTGCAAATTGAAAACTGACAAAGAAATACAAGATAATTTTAACATAGAAGTAAAGAACAAATTTGATTTATTGTCTGATCTAGAGATCCTATTTCAAGATGTAGATGATCAATGGGAAATGCTGAAGAATTCAATCAGTTGTGCAGCAGAAAAAACTATTCCAAAAGTAAAGAAAGTTGGCCGTAAGACATGGATGACTGAAGAAATTTTACAACTAATGGAAACAAGAAGACAGAACAAAAATAATCCTGCCAAATATGAAGAAATTCACAGAAAAGTCAGAACCTTATGTAAGGAGGCTAAAGAAACATGGCTTGAGAAAAATTGCAGAGAAATTGAAAAACAACACAACAGTAAAAATGCGAAACTAATGCACAAAAGAATTCAGGAGATTACTAATCAAAGAACACGTACATCAGCAGGCTGCCTAAAGACAAAAGATGGAAGAGTCATAATAGAAAAAGATCAGATTTTACATGTATGGTCAGATTACGTGAAAAACCTTTATGACGATAGCAGAGACGAACAATATATTGTTCAAAATAACAATGAAGGGACAGCAATTTTGAAGATGGAGGTTCAGAATGCTCTTAATCATATGAAATCTGGCAAAACCCCCGGTCCAGACAGCGTCACAACAGAAATGATTAATGCTTTAGAAGAATATGGAATAGATAAAGTTACCAGTCTGCTTAATACAATATATGATACTGGAAATATACCTCATGAGTTATGTAATTCTGTATTTATTGCAATCCCAAAGAAATCAGGAGCCTTGGAATGTGATCAACATCGAACAATTAGTATAATGAGTCACATCACGAAGATTTTGCTAAGAATTATCATGCAAAGAGTTAGGAGGAAAATACAACCTGAAATAGGAGAAGAACAATGTGGGTTTGTGGAAGGCAAGGGTACAGTAAATGCTGTGTATATACTGAGAAACATAATCGAACGTTCTATAGAAGTAAACAAAGATCTACACCTTTGCTTTATTGACTACACAAAGGCTTTTGATAAAGTGAGACATGTCAACATGATAAGGATGCTTGAAGATCTACAAATTGATGGAAAAGATCTTAGACTTGTAAAAAACATATATTGGAAACAACAAGCTGCCATAAGAGTTGATAATGAAGTAAGCCAATATCAGCCTATTAAAAGGGGTGTGAGACAGGGATGTGTAATGTCTCCAGATCTGTTTTCCCTGTACAGTGAAAGTATTTTCAGAAATATTGAAGATATGGAAGGAATCAACATTGGGGGACGATGCATCAATAACATTAGATATGCAGATGATACAGTCTTGATTGCAGACAATGAACTGGACCTGCAACATTTAGTAGATGCGATTGTTACACACAGTGAACAACTAGGGTTAGAATTAAATTGTAAAAAGACACAGATTATGGTCGTCACTAGGAAGGACGAAATACCACAATGTAATATACAAGTAAATGGGAATATTCTTCAACAAGTGAGCAGGTACAATTATCTCGGAACAGTAATAACATCTGATGGGAGATGCCTTGAAGAGATTAGAACAAGAATCGCCATGGCGAAAGTAGCCTTTAGCAAGATGAAAAACATTCTGACCAATAAAAAGATGTCAATTGAAACGAGAAAAAGGGTGTTGAGGGGATATATAGAGCCTGTTCTTTTGTATGGATGTGAAACTTGGACAATGAGCAGTCAAGCTGAAAAAACATCTGATGGCTGTAGAAATGTGGTTTCTGAGGAAAATGCAAAGAATACCATGGACAGCCAGAAAGACCAATGAACAAGTCCTTCAAGAAACAAATGAAGATCGTAAACTGATCAGAGACATTAGACGTAGACAGTCACAATTTTTTGGGCATGTTATGAGAAGAAATGATTTGGAGAACTTGGTGACAACTGGTAAGATCGAGGGGAACAGACCAAGGGGAAGACCTAGAAACAAGTATCTGGATGGCTTGGCCTTGTGGCATGGTCGAGACAGAAACACGGAACTGATCCACGACTCTGTTGATCGAGTGAGATGGCAGAACATGACCGCCCACGCTTACCGGCATGGCACATGATGGATGGATGGTACATAAGACCATTCCATAATCCCTTAACTGATTCAGGGACAAGCAAAAGTCGTTTTGGACTCAACATGGAACACAATCAAATAAACGAGTATTGTAATGTAATTGTCCATGCATTGTGCTTTGAATTTGCGGAAGATACTACGAAACAAAACAAATAACACGATAACTCTAGTATAGCGATATATTGTCCCTCTGTTCAAATGGGATGTCATATATGGCGATATAAAACTTTCAAGGCACAGACCTGGCATGGAAAAAGTCGGATGCGGATAAAGGTAAGGCCCTTCTTGCACGCTACATAGAACAGACTGACCAGAAAGACGAGCCCGCCAGACAGAGGACCACAACGACACTCTCTCAGTTGTGCGAGGGGGTCGGGACAGACGAAGAATGGACAATCACAGCTGAGACATTGCGTGTGATGCTCAAGAAATCACCTAACACCGCCCCAGGCCCAGACGGCATCCGATATGGTGACCTACTGGTGATATCAGATGATGACATGGAAGAACTGGCCAGAGAATTCAACACCAGTATCCAGAGGGGTCAGGTCAAAGAAGAATGGCTACACAGCTACTTGCTGCCGCTGCCAAAACCGAACAAAGACCACTCCAAGATAAGCGGCTACAGAATCATTACGATGCAGAATACTGTTGGCAAGCTACTGGAGAAAATTGTAGCACACAGACTTGCTTGTGGCTGGGAACAGCTCGGCTGCTTCCCGCCCACACTTGGAGGATACAGACGCAACAAAGAGTCATGGCTGAATGCGGCGGTCTTTGCTCAAGATGTTTACGAAGGATTTCAGGTCAGAGAAGAGACATGTGCGGCCGCCATAGACTTAGAGGACGCATATAACAGAGTATCTTTCGAGCACTTGATGCAAACCCTCCTCAGACTGAAAGTGCACCCTCACCTTGTACGATGGATAGCTGCAGTTCTGCTCCAAAGGAAGGTGGTGCTAAGATGCGGGAGTTGGTCTTCTGAGCCGATAACGATATGTCCAGGGTTGCCGCAGGGTTCACCACTGTCACCAGTACTATTCAACGTGTAAACGGTGCCGATCACTGAACAACAGTTGGACGGGAGGGGTAGGACTCTGTCATTCGTTGACGACATCCTCGTGTATCGACAGGGTCGAGATAGACAGGCGGTTGCCAATGATATGCAGGGCGAACTAGATCGAATTTCCTCATGGTGTGCTGATGCCGATGCCCTTGTCAACCCTGCAAAGGCAACGGTTACATGGTTCTCACTAAACAACCATATTGTGAAAACAGACCTGCCGGCAGTAAGAATGGATGGGAGCAGTTTGAGTAGAAACAAGTCAATGACATATCTTGGCGTGAGGCTTGATCGTAGCCTGTCCTTCAGAGATCATATCGATTATGTCATAACGAAGGCTCGAAAAGGTTTGTCAGCAATGAGAGTCATGGCGACTGCCAATATCGAGCAAAGACTGCTAATACTTCTGTTCCAAGGACTTGTGCTTTCACGCATCGAGTATGCCCTGGCCATCCTCACTGTCAGCCCTACACAGATTGGAAGACTTGAAAAGGTACAAAACGAAGCCATGCGCATCATTTTGGGCTGCACGAGATACACCAGCTGTGTAGCAATGAGATACCTCCTTGACTTCCCGACAATGGAACACAGGATCAAGATCTGGAGAGCTCGTGCATACTTAAAAATAAGTGCAGATGAGCAGCACCCTCTGCATGACGCTATATTCAGAGAAAAGGGTGACAGGCTAAAGAGGGGCAAATCATGGATGGGTCGGGCGGAAGATGTCGTCAGACAGGTCTGCAGTCTTACCAGTATCAACCCCGGCAAGGAATGGGTGCCGGTGCCTCCAGCTTTTAAGTGCACTTTCTCCTGCATTATCACACTCGACAGACGGTGCAGAGAGCAGAACCCTGCCGCTGTCAATGCAGAGGTTAACGCGCTCATCTATGAACACTCAGATAGCCCCGAAGTGTTCATCTATACAGATGGATCTGTGGTAAAGCAGCAGAGAAGTGCGTGGGCATTTACAGCCCGTTCAGCGGGCCGAACCGTTCAAGAATCCAATGGTGCCCACTCTATGATCACGAGCAGCATGACGATGGAGGTGATGGCAGTTACACAGGCTTTCATATGGCTGGAATCACAGAATTATACCAACGTGTGTGTACTAAGTGATTCAATGAGCATGATTCAGAAGGTCGAAGCTGGATCTGTACGTAGACAGTGGATTGAATCGCTGCGGAAGTCTGTTGTCCGTAAAGTCACCTTCATCTTCGTCCCGGGACATGCGGGAGTCCAGGGAAATGAACGAGCTGACAAACTGGCTGGCTCTGCACCCCCTGTAGATGGCCAGCCCATGGATCGTGCCGATGTTATCAACGTCCTTAAGGACATGGCGAGAACAGAGGACTTTGACGTCAGTGATTCCACATCGCTGTCCAGGATGAAAGACCTGGGAGTAAGAATCGGCACAGCCAGACGCGAGAGGTACATCGGGAAAACAAAGCGCCTCGTCAACCAACACAGAACTGGCACTATTAGCCACCGGACGCTGATGAATATGCTGGGGGGAGGATCTGAGCACCTATGGACATGTCCGGAGTGCAACGAAGATACCCCAACTGATAACTGATAACTGATATGGCGATATATTATCCTTCAGCATTGAATCAGTTAATGTATCATATGGAAATGTGTTTCTTCTCTAACAAAGTTACAGGATTAGCTTTGCAGGCTTCAGCAACTTTATGATAATGTTGTTGCTACGATTAGTTTCATAGTTACACGACGAAATGTTTTGATTTCCTTTGCACAAATTCTCATGTCACATGCTGATGTTTTATTTTGTAAATCGTGTATCTTCACCCTAGCAAAAGGGTGGCTAGCTGATGTTGCTGGTGATTCAATTCTGATGTTTCGCCGCCAAACCACAACCGGATTAAAGAAACTTAATTTGAACGGCGGAGAACAAGCAAGAACAATGTCACTGATCACAGCACTCCGGTGATGGCGATTTATCTTTCTTACAGACCACACTATATGACATAGTATTAACACACTGTAATGATATCCAAGCTTCATGTTGTTTATTTCTCCCATTAGTCTCCATTATGATTCTGTTTCCACAGATGAGCTTTGGTGCTATTGTGCTTGCAGCCTTGACCTTCAAAGTGTCCTACTCCAGCCATTCAAGCGTTCTAAAATTAGAAGTCCGGAAATAGGCTTGAGATTAGAGTTGTTTTCACAATCTTTATATTCGAAGGCCCCGGGCGCTGTGTCGTTCTAATTCCTGAACTGTTTCTTGTGTTTATGACGCGAGAATGTTATTGCTACAATACACACATACACACAATGGCTGTGTCCAATAGTGTTAGTTGCTAGGAGACAAAACTACTAAGATTTTAAGCACAATGTATAATGTTTAGGTCTCCCTGGGCTAGGGTTTAACGTCTGTCTCCGTAATCCCGTATATTCTCCCGAGTAACGTAACCTGCGCCAGAATCGGTAGCGGTTCTCACCGCGTTGGTAACTTACGTGGTATGTGAGCCGGTCGCTCAGAAAGCAATGGCAAACTACTGAGCGTAATCTTGCCTAGTACATCAACAGCAACTGTAAAATG